>CM060837.1:47095000-47505000 GCA_030762175.1 Metallyticus violacea | reverse complement strand
TTATGACATGAGCAAAAATTATACACAACTACTTATACAGGGTTGCAAATCCGTCACATGACGAGTCTCTCAGGTAATCCACGGTGATTAGCAGCTAACGTGAGCCTATAATCCATTTTCGCAGTTTTTAGATTTTTTTTTAAATTAACAGATAAAATGAATAATTATTTTTACATATGCATTTTGTTCACTTTTGGTGACATACCTGACCACTGTCGCACCAACTGAACTTCGGGGTTTGCTGAGACACGCAACTTTGCTCATATACACCGTCTGGTGGCCTTTTTTAAAAATACGTTTCATACACTTTCAATCGTATATCATTGATTGTTCGCGAGGAAAAAAAAAATAGTTACCATGACACATGACTTATCCCTTGAACATTGAAACATAAGGGAACTAAA
Source organism: Metallyticus violacea (assembly GCA_030762175.1). Taxonomy (NCBI): domain Eukaryota; kingdom Metazoa; phylum Arthropoda; class Insecta; order Mantodea; family Metallyticidae; genus Metallyticus; species Metallyticus violacea. The sequence goes on along the minus strand of CM060837.1, from coordinate 47,504,596 downwards.
TCTGGGATAATCAATTACTTCTATTAAAATCATACAGTTTATTATGAAATGCTCTTGAAGTCCTGTGGAAATGTATTCCAGATGCGGGCAGTGGTTACTGTGAAAGATCACTTAAAGTTCCGGCTAACTAGTACTTAATAATGGAATGTTGAACGGCATAAAGCACCCTGGAAAACTATAAAATGATTAGGTACGAGAGGCGGTGCTTATTTCACTTATCGAACCTAACGCTCTGTTAGGTAACACATTTTCTGTGACGTAATTAAGCACCCTGCTCACAGTTTTTTACGATATTATGCCTGTATTGAACTAGTTTATTGTTGGCAGATACAATACCCAAAAAACAGCCCAGGAAGAGCTCTGCATGCATGGATAAAACACTGCAATAGTTTCAGAGATTGTAGAAGGGTCTTAGACAACGAGAAAGGTAATCTATGGTTTGCCAGTTCAGTTTTCAAAGTTATGGCATTAAGTTTTTAAATTTTTGCTAATAACGTTTTCATTCGAACAGATACAATATACAATGAACCCCTTTTGTCCTAACCGGTTTTGTACATCTTCCAATAAAGCCTGATCATTGTTGTTGGTTGTTTTAATTTAATATCTTATATATCTTATGTTTCAATATTCGAGGGATAAGTCATATATCATGGAAAGTATTTTTTTTTCTCACGAACAAGGCACAACACTAAAAATCTATGATGTATGATTGAAAGTGTATGAAAAATATTTTTAAATGAGGCCACCAGATAGTGTATGTGAGCAAAGTTGCGTGTCTCAGCAAACACCGAAGTTCAGTTGGTGAGCAACAGTGGTCAGGTATAGATGTTAGAAAAAGCGAACAACGTGCATATGTGAAAATAATTATTCATTTCATTTGTTAATTTAAAAAAAATCTAAAGAAAGAAATATACTTATCTTCTTGCCATAGAAGAACTCTAGTAGTTCGAAATATAACGACTACAAGTGTACTTTCTCTTAGTGTTTTATCCTTTTCTACATTTATAATTATTGTTAATTTGTTATATTGTTAATAGTGTTACTTTATTTTCCTTTTTCTTTTATATTATATATTTGAACACATTTAATAAAAAATAATAAAATAAGAGAAAGAAAGAAAAATCAATATCTATTACGCAGGAACGGAACACCAATCGCCGAAGCCACAAGTCTGTTTCCTTATTCCTTATTCATTAGCCTTGTCGACCCACTGGTGTCTCCTGAGAGGGCTTTGGGTGGATCTGAAATCTTGCGATAGATCAAAGAATCCCAAGAAATGTTAACGTTTTTTTATTACAGTTTACTTTGGCTTAGTTGGGATATTTTTTTACTTTTTATTATAGTGCGCTAATTTAATTTATGAATCCTGTTATGTTTATGTTTTGGTCGTGGACTTAAAAAAAAAGGTTGAAAATCTTTGCATTAGATTATGCAGTCAAATAGAGAGCTCTGTTTAGACTTCATAACACTGTTGCTCAGTGCAGTGCTATCATATTGTTTGTCTGAGATTTCAGAAATGCTTAAAGAACTAAATCTTAAAATTGCTGATGATGAAGTATTGAAAACTGGAACATTCTCACTCGTGAAACAGATTTTAAAGCATATTTTTACTCGTCTTGCTTTAATACTAATTTAATAGTATTTAATTTCAACTTCTTTGTAAATATATGTATTCGTTATTTATTTATTTTTTTTTTTTTTTCGCAGACCACCGTAGGTTGCCTGTATCAAATTGATTACCTAAGGTCTCTCGGTATAAACTGGAAAGGTGTCACCATATCCCAAGGGCTACTTCTGTGCCACCAATCCCTTCGACAGGGGTCGCTTAACACCTTAGGGTTGGGGACCGAATTTGTCCCTGGACAAGGGTTGGCTCATATACCTTGGGAGCGTTACTCTCAGTACTCAAAAATAGGATCCCAAGGGATAGAGTAGAAATTGGGATGACGTGGAAACAGTTCTCAGTGGGGGTTTAGCGATCAGTAAATGAAATGTTTTGGATGTTCGATAAATCAAACCCAATGCTCCTCACTTTTTATCCATTTCTTCATTACCTTGTGTGTAGCAGCGTTTAACACAAACAGCTTTAATATTTGTATGTTAAGCAGCCAGTTTTATTGCCACCTTAAAGCCAGCAGCTATGTACTTTGAATAACTTCTATGGGTAAATCATAAATCATAATGAAAGTACATAATGTCTGTGTTTACTTCTACACAATATAAAGGTTTATTTCTTTAATTCATGCAATTCATTTGTTATAGCTGGCTGAATTATTGTTGCCCTTTGCCCTCATATTATTCCGTTTCTTTCGTGTTTCATTATCCATATGCACCTATTATGTTCTGCTGTCGATATACGTTTGACTACATTGTCTATCTAAGAGATTACACATAACAACATCTGTATCATATGGGCTTACATGCCAAACAGACATTTGATCTCCAGCTTTTTCCTCCACCTGCTACTTCCGGCGTGCAAGAAAGCAACTTATATTATTAATGTGGGAACCATTTTTTTCAGTACTGTGTCAGGTTGTAAACCCTCATCAATCCATTCGAGTCCTGTGACGAGTTGTACTCGCATAAGGTAGTAATGACGTATAAAAACATGACGAGCATAGCTTGCAAGTGTACCCTAGTAAATAAAACTGAATGTACTTGCATTTCTAAGTCACAAGTGGCATTCAAAAGAAAATGGAACTAAATACACACATTCTTCGAAGTCCAAATAGTTTGCCTCATCATCTGTTATATGTTCGATAAAATTACTTCTTTCAGTTCAAAGTATAGCTAACCTCATTAGCCAACATGGCAAGCCAAGCGGTGAAATGTGATATCGAAGAGAATTTGAGAAAAAGCATATTGAAAGTGTTATAAATAGTAACAGTGAACTTAGCGAATTTTCTGATTTTGAAACAGAAAATGAATATAATTAGTGCTGCTATCAATGAATCTAGCTCTGAAACATTCCAGGCTTAAGTTTAGGGTACCTCCCCGGCATTTGCCATTTATGGAGACTGAGGAAAACCTGGAAAAAACCTCAGTAGGGGAGAATGGTCCTGGCGGGATTCGAACCTCAGACCTCTTCACGAGTCCGCGCCTTAACGACCTCGACCACCCGTGGCGATGAGGAAATTGATGATGATGGTGATGATGATAATTCCGCCCCAGCTCCTTCAAAATACCTTCGCTTGTAACGCATAAGAAAGTGGTAGGAATTCAACAAAAAGTGATAATAATACCGTTATGTGCCATCACACTAATTACTGTGACATGTGTAAAAATTACTAAAAATTACGTATAAAGCCATCTTTATAAATTGGTGATTATTTTTTTTAATTTGTGGAAAACCTCTGCTTAAAAATATTTATGTAGAAACAAAGGTTTATGCTACAAAGCAAATGAAAAATGAAGAAAGAAACTGAAATATGATAAATGGTTTCATATTACACCAGATGAGATTACAGCACACATTACTTTAGTTATTCTGGTATTTGGAAATACAGTGAGCAAACAGAAGTCCATACTTGTTTAAGGATTTGTGTATTTCACCGCGACAGAAATGAAGATAAAAATGATAAGCTAAAAGATATGATACATCATTCAGCAATTTTCTGCAAAGTTTTCAGACATATCTTTCTACAAAAGTAATAGCTCTGGATGAAATCCTAATGAAATTCAGAGGTCGCCTTTCATACGTGTAATGCAATAGACCCAAACGCACACGGTTTGGTAATAAACTTTTGCAGAATTTGTGAATCTAAATCTGGATATTGCTTGTACTTTAAAATTTATGTAGGTGAAAATGTAACAGATCCTAGTCTTCCAGCAAGTACAAATGTTGTACCAAGCATGTCTGGAACATTGTTAGAGAGGTGCCACATCTATATCTCGATAATTGGTATTCGTCTCCAGATCGCTTTAGAACACTAGTGGTCAGAAAGACTTACGGTTGGTACCGTGAGAACAAATAGGAAGGATGTGCAGCATGACATCTGAATAACCTGAACATCTGAATAAACTGAAACGTGGCGATTATGAATCAGTTCTACAAAGAATGTGCTGTGTGAGGTGGAAAGATTTACTTTTCTTCGACGAAACCCGAAGCTGCTATTACAGCAACAGGCAAACTGAGAAGAAGGAAAGGAGGCAAAAAAACCAAAGCAGTGTGTCCTTGAGTACCATCCGGGAATGGGAGAGGTGGAATCGCAAGATCAGGTGACAGTTTTGTTTCCTATAATGCGATGCACAGCGAAAGGTTACAGGAAATCTGCTAGACATGTGCGCATTCAACTGTTTCATTGTGTTTAACAACATGACTTGTAAGAAAAAGAAACTACATAGAAACCAACATCGCTCGTCAGCTGTTTCAAAGTGTAACATAACCAAAGTACAGTATTAGAGGTCGAGCTGCGAATACCCCTTTGAAACTACAAGCTAAAATAAGGGCTCCCTTCCCAGTCATATCCACCCACAGACAAGGAAAGAAACAAGAAGAAGAAGAAAAAAACTGATAAAAAGATGTGTTGTAGGGGGACAACAAGCAAAAGTGGTTGGCAACGCAAAAAATGTTAGGTCATCCTTCATTTGGAGAACTGTTTTGAAATTTACTACATCCAACAATCATATAAGGCCATAAAACTGGCGAGTCAATGCTTCCAGTATCTTGCATACAACATTTAAACAAGCAAATTATATTGGTTGATTGTATATGCAGTTTAAACATTAAAACACACTCACGCAGCTGTTTCACAAATTTTGCAAACCCGGCCGACAATTTTGCTCAGATGCCTTTTCTTTCAGGCTGGAGGTTCTTTTTCGTGCCGTAAATGTACGACACGGGACCCACGGCTTTACTTCCCTTCCGAAGGAAGCCATACTTAGGATTTTTACGCCCGAAACATCCATCGATCCTGGCCGGGTTTGAACCCGCGATCTCGGGTTTAGAAGGCAAGCGTGGTTACCACTACACCACCAGAACCGACGTGAATTACTTATAGAAATAGTAAGCCGTCCAATGTGTTCCATATTTATCCATTTATTTACCGATAATATTTCTATATAAACAGTTAACAAATTTAAATTCACTACACACCGTACCTTGATCTTCGCCTCATCAGTGATCATTCATTGGAATTTCCTGAGAACTCATGTTCGGCTATATTCAATATTCATAAATATGTACAAACAGAAACAAAACAAAGCACTATCATTTATCAGCTTTTAGTAATCATTTATGAATGTTTAACAAATTAATATGCGTAACCTACATTGTAATATTTATAAATCTAACATCCATCTTTATGAGACCTTATTACACCCAACCCCCAGATTATCTGCATAATGAAACAATCCTACTTCTCGTATTTCTATTGTTAGCACTATTTTATTAACAATACCCCTATTTATTCTTCCTGCTTAACTATTGTAATTCATTTCGCCCTCACTTTTCCCAAATATTCCCCTAAAATTTTATTTTTCTTTGTCCCCCTATCAGTCATCATTCTACGTGTGGCATTTTCTTTCCGTAATTTATCCCATTTCACTTCCCATACATTCTCCCCCCCCCCATCTCTTTACCCTTTCACACTATAATAAACACTGAAATATTTCTTCAGGCTCTTTACACATAACATACGCTTCCTTATTATCTCTTCTAAAAGACTTTGAAAACAATACTCCTGCTAGCATCTAGGTCAGTTCTTCCCTCCAAAATTTATCACAACAATCTTCATATTTCTCTCTCCCCACTCCTTTTTAATTATTCTGTACACTTTTAAAGAACTCTTATCTCAAAAACCCTCTCTATATCTTCAATTCTTTGCCTTACTTCCTTCCGAAACCCTTGTCTACTTTTATTTCCAAATTCGCAAAGTTCCCTCATTCCAATTTCTTGCAATATTTCCCCTTCTCCTATCCAGCTGTAACTCCTCATCCAGCTGGGCAGGTATGTTCACATTCTATAGTACTTTTCATGATACTCTGTGTGTATTGTGTGGCGATTGTACGATTGATGCAAGATTAGAACAGAGAGTGTGCATGAAATTCTGTGCAATTCTCGGGAAAAATGCTACGGAGATCCTCTCAAAGATTCAACAAGTATTTGGGGGACAAAACATGAGCCGTACAACCATACCGCGTTTGAGTTGCATGCTCGGTTCAGGGTCGGCCATAGAGCTGTTAAAGATGATGCTCACATCGGTAGGTCTGTCAGCTGCACAACGCCTGACATTGTTGCCAAAGTTCAACACCTCGTTTGTGAGGATCGACGTCGAACCATTGGAGACCTTGCTCATGAAGTGGGAATTGGTTATGGGACATGCAAAGGATCCTGGCTGCTGATCAGAAGGCGCACTGCTTTGAAGTTTGCACGGAGCTTCGTCAAGCCGTATCCGATGACCCAACCTTCTTGTCCAGGGTCATCACCGGCGACGAGAGCTGGATGTACGCTAATGACCCTGAGACAATACAACAATCCCCCCCAGTGGAAGAGTCCGAACTCACCAAGATAAAAAAAAAAAAAAAGCGAGACAAGTGAAGAGCAAAGTGAAGAGCATGCTCCTCGTTTTCTTTGATACCAAGGGGGTTGTGCACAAAGAATTCGTCCTACCACATCAAACAGTGAATTACAAGTTTTGCGACGGCTCCGTGAAAATGTGCGGAGACGACGGCCCGATCTTTGGCGACATGGGAACTGGTCGTTGCATCAGGATATTACGCTCTGTCACAATTCCTTTATTCACCAGGAGATTTTTGACGAAAAACAACGTGACCTTTTCCCCCATCCACCGTACTCGCCTGATTTGGCACTCTGCGACTTCGCTCTATTCCGCAAACTGAAAATCAAGTTGAAAGGACGTCGGTTCGACACAATTCAGAGGATTCAAGAAGAAACTTTGTCTGTGCTAAACACCCTCAAAGAACATGACTTCCAAGATGAACTTGGAAAATGGCAGAATCGCTGGGACCATACACGTGTGGAAGGGAATTACTTCGAGAATGACGGCGGTCATTAGTGTCAAAGTAAGTTTTTGACCAGATGGCAGCACCAGTTCCGAATATTCTGGATACCACCTCGTATGACGCCTGTTGTGCTAGTACCACATGATTCGCCTGCAGCAGTACCGCATCTAGGAATGGGCTGCTAGATGACCTCCCTGCGAACAAAGGCGTACCGATGACTGGATCTTGGTGTTGCATGAGCTAAAACTGCGCGGGTACTGTGTTATAATATGTCGCACATTGTATTTTTTTTTCCTAACCATTAATAGATGCTTTGATTTTTCATGACGTTTAATGCCACCAGAAATTGTTCACCCCTATATCTTGGAGATTATCCACTTGCATGGAACATTTAGTTTCAATGAGCATTCGTGCTCCTAATTCCAATGTTTGAATGAGGCTCTACAACGCATGAGGAACATGCATCCCGTTGTAGACAATTATGCTGGATACGTTCATTATCTAAAGTAGCGTTAATTTCCATTAGGATCTGTACACCCCTATCTGTGACCTACACTGGCAATATCGTGCAGTTAACTCAATTAGCATTTCTTGATTGAGTTATGCGCATGCGCAAGCTTGACAGCAAGTTTAATTAAATGCTGGAGAACAGCAACAGAGTTTCAGTGAGTTTCCGAAAGAGTGCACCGTTTCGTTAAGCTTTGATTGCGTAAGCTCCTTTCTGTTTCCTCTCAGAAGTGTGACGTGACGTTACTGTCAGACATTTTACATTTCTGCGCAAACTCCTTGAGTTCTAGAAGACATCAGCGTTTCAAAATAGCAACACATTCAAATTTAATTTTCTCTTAGAAGCTCTGTCTGCTCCCAATACTCTCTTTATTCTAATTTATATATATATATATATATATATATATATATATATATATATACACACTTTTAAACTTGGTTATGTAATTTCCAAAATATCCTACAAGTAGCGGACATGGGGCTAGTATTACGAGGAAGAAAGATTGGATAATGGATTTTGGAAAGAGATAACAATAAGAAATGAGGATATTGAAAAACAGGAAATATGGGCAAATCTTAACTCCAAAAATCTCGAAAATTATATAATATACTAAAAATGTGCGGCGAAGAGAAAGATATATTGAAATTTGTGATAAGGTAGGAAGGGAAGAGTTGGCATGGTTTAGAACAGAAGTAAAATATTTAAGTGGATTAAAAAATGGATACACTTAGGGGATATGTCCTGTGTGTGCAGAACCAGATAGTACTTGGTATTGTATGTTAGAATGTAAGCAAACTAAGTTTTGGAGGGAACAGTTCCTATTACGAAAGTGTGAAAACTTAGCAGATGAAATAAGAGGTAGAAAAACTTTAAATTTAAAATCAGATGAAAACATTAAGGAACTGGGAAAATACATAGACAAGGTAAGACAAAAATGTAAAATGCTTAGGAAAGGTGCTTGAGAAATGGTATAGAATTGTCAGAAAGTGAAAGAAGGATGAAGTGAGTAGGGGAGGGAATAGGACTAGTTATTTATCATTAGTTAAAACAGGATCCTTATACACCAATAACCATGGTGTTAGTGTGTATAAGGTCCTAAGGAATAACCAACTGTCAAGGATAGAAACTTGTCCGAATGGGTTTAATTAAAAAAGAAAGAAGGTTTAGTATTGTATGAAATATAATTTAATATTGTATAGGATGTATAAATTATTTTTAATGTTGTGTTTTGTTTTTGGTTGGATCGGAGCCTGGTCCCCTGGATATTCCAGTAGGTAGCTGCTGATGAACCGGGGACTGAGGGGCTGAGATAATCAAATTGGAGTAAATTTTTATTGGATTTAGTGTCTTTAGAAATTGCCGAAAGCATTGTTCCTAATTGTTGTATTTAATTTTTTTATTTGTGTTTATTTTGTTAAAAATTCCATATGTTGGTGCATAGAAAATAAATACTACTACTACTACTACTACTACTACTACTACTACTACTACTACTACTACTACTACTGCTGCTGCTGCTGCTGCTACTACTACTACTGCTGCTGCTGCTGCTGCTACTACTACTACTGCTGCTGCTGCTGCTACTACTACTACTACTACTACTACTACTACTACTACTACTACTACTACTACTACTACTACTACTACTATTACTATTACTACTACTACTACTGCTACTACTACTGCTGCTACTAACATTACTACTACTACTACTACTACTACTAGTACTACTACCACCACTACAACTACTACTACTACTACCACTACCACGACTACTACTAACTACTACTACTACAACTAACACTACCATTACCACTACCACTACTACTACTACTATCACTACTACTACCATTACTACTACTACTACTACTACTACTACCACCACCACCATTACTACCATTCCTACTACTACTACCACCATTACTACCATTCCTACTACTACTACTACCACCACTAACACTACAACTACTACCACTACCACCACCACCACCACTACTACTACTGCCACTAACACTACCACTACAACTACTACTACTATCACTACCTACTACTACTATTATTATTACTACTACTACCACCACAACTACTACTAGTACTATTACTATTACTACTACTATGCTACCACTATCAATACTACTACTACTACTACTACTACTACTACTACTACTACTAATACCCTACAACTACTACTACACTACAACTACTACTACTATTACCACCACCACTACTACTACTACCACCACTACTACCACCACCACTACTACTACTACTACTACTACTACTACTACTACTACTACTACTACTACTACTTCTACTACTATTACTATTACTACCACTACAACTACTACTATCACCACTACCACTACTACTCTACTACTACTATTACTATTATTACTACCTTACACCATGCAAACTAACAGATTTAGCTTGACATTTCCCATAAAACTGTGCACCCCTGTGCTGGTGACCGAAGCCCACGTTTCCAATAATAGGAAGAACCACAAGGGACATTTGTTTTGCGGGAAGCAAGCTTGCGCCTTGTAATTATTTAGAGGGTGCTCTTTCCTGGCCTTAATAAAGGTGTGGGAGGCGCTGTTGCCATATTGTTACCATGAAGTGGAGATTGTTAGCATTTGATGATAAATTTAAATTTTACGGCCCGTAGCCAGCCAGCATGAAACGGAGCTATCCATCGTTATAAAATCTGACTACATATAAATGCGACCAACAAATATATAAATTCAGGGGAATTAATGATGCACGTTCAGGTTAAAATAGATGTACTGCCGAAGTTAATGCTATTGGGCTAGGTTTTGTGTTCCAGGGGACAATAAGGTTATATAACCATTAAAAATGGTAGTATTTTTAAATGAAGCGACTACATGCTCCAAATTATAAACTACGCATTTATAAGAATCCGTTGCAATAATGCTTGTGACTACTAGATTGAAGAGGTTTCAAGAGATGCAGTGCCTGTTTCGGTTTTTCGTTAAGGGTGTTGCAAACCTATCTCGCTAATGTTATATTAAATATGTTTATGTATCTACTGGGACATAACTTTTGAGGATATGTCACTAAAATTTAAATACATTATTTGGTACATGTAACGTAACTAGCTGAACCAAAATTTGTGACGTTTGTATGATTGGGAAAGCAAATCTTACTTTCTTTTCTGTGAAATTCATGTACAATTTTATTGTAAATTATAGTTGACGAAAGATTAATTTATATTTAAGTTTTAGTGACTTTATTGTAGTATTGTAGTATTATAAATGTCAGTGAAACTTGTTGTATTTTTTTCCACATATAAGAAAATGTATTTTTTAGAAAGTTGCGAATTAACTTTTTACAGTTTACTCATAGTTTCATAAATACTCCTAGTATATGCGTGCATAAGAAGTCATTTTCCTATTTTTCCTCTTTCTTGTGCCTTTTCGATTGCCATCTTTGGCTTCACATTGTGGTTTGTTTAGGTCTCATTTTCAGTTGACTTTTAAAAAGATATAGCGTTAAAAATCAAGCATTATTTACCTTTTTGAGTGTTGATTTATATGAAATTTGCATTTTTAAAACCAGAAAATGCTTTAGACATATTAAAGCAGTTACTTTTAGTTCAAAATCAAACATAAGTTATGCAATAACAATTAGCATTTTAACACTTAAAAATAAAAGTAATTTTACTTACAAACGAGCCGATAATGAAAATAGCATACTTTTTTCTAATAATATCAAAACCAATGCTTGTAGTTTATGTAAATTACTGTAATTTTAAAGGGGAAAAGTTAAAAAAAATAGGAACTGTTTTAATATAAATGGCCATTTTGAAAAATTAAATTAATTTTAAAGAGGAAAAGTTAAAAAAATAGGAACTGTTTTAATATAAATGGTCCATTTTGAAAAATTAAATTAATTTATATAAAAATGAAGATAGCCTATTGTGTCCCTTAAAGGCAAAGGTCTCCTAACAAATAGGGAAAAACTCGCTTTTTCCTAACGTGGTGAGCTATTCCACGCTAGTCGTATGCTGTTTAAGACGCTCTGACTGATTTGTTCTTTGGTTACTCCATTTCTCACTGCACTAGTTGCTTCTCGAGAGATTTCCATGTTGCTCTTCCTCTTGCTCCTGTTGAGCAATCTGGTCCTGCATGTTCCTTGAAGAGGCCTGTCCATCTTCTTCTAGGTCTGCCTTGTGTCCTTTTTCCTATCCGGGGGTCCCACATGAAGATCTTGTAGGTCCATCTATTGTCGTGCATTCTTGCGACGTGGTCGCTCCATTGCCATTTGCTTCTAGTAGCTATTTGTGCAATGTCTGCTGTCAGAGTTAACTGATTTATTAATACTATAGGTATTTTGTCCTTCGAAGTTATTCCCTGGATCTTGCGTTGCATTTTTTAAATATTTAAATATTTATACTTTTTTCCAATCAAGTTCCAATAATCTCATTTTTAATCAAAATATTCCTTGAAAATATCATAGGTCTGATGTAGCAGGTACGTATCTTTAAGAAAAATCTTCATGACTTATGTAAAAAATTTCCTTCAGGTTATCTAGAGATATTCCTTGATAAACAGGCTTCGCAAAAATAAGAGCTAAAAGTCAGAAATACGACATGCTAAATCCTATGTTTAGAGACAGCACTGCATAATATGCATATCACACAGTGACCTCATGTTTGCAATCAGATTTACGAGAGAGCACGTAGTGTCAGAGGAGTACAGTTAATTAAGCTTAAGGGAGAAAATATTCGTTTTGAAGATACGCTAATAGTTATAAACTTAAAAAGAAAACAGGGTAAATTATACAGCGTAACAGTTGACTTTAAAATAGCTTGCGACAGTATTAGTTATTGTTTAATTTATTTAAGACGATATCTTGGATGCCCTGTTAGCGAAATAAATGAATACCCCTTAAGTGGACGATACATGCATTTTTATACCTTTGTATGCTGATGATGTAATTCTTTTATCGCTAACAAGAGATATTTTGCAAAAATATACAATGAACATGCGTTGAACACAATATACATTAAATTAACACTAATTTCAGTTTCCCATTAACGCCTTAGAGACATCTGATGTAGAATGCTTACGAAAATAAACTTGATAAAGGATGTCATTCATTGTTTGAACAATGATGGAAACGAAACAATGTGTATCAATGTGAAAAAGAAAACGAAAAAATATGATGCTTTCAAAGTTCTTATGTTAGCAAGGTTGCTGAATAGATTCCATTCTAAAATTGTGAATATTAGGTGTTATATATGGGGGATAAAGTAGCCTGCCTCCATGTGGTGTCCCCTGGGTAACGCAAAATAGGCTACAACGTTGTGCAGAAGTTAGCCAATATAATGCAAGAGAAAAGAGAGAACGAAAAAAAAAAAAAAAAAAAAAAAAAACAGTAATTTTTAGTACTTTAACTTGGAATGCCGGTGGATTCACCAAAAGTATGGCAAAAAAAGCAATACTTAGATGAAATGATTAGGAAATATGACAGAGATGCTTTTGGCATCTTAGAAGCAAATTGTACCGATGACGATATCAAGTACTGTAAATATATAAACTATCATCTTTATCATCTGAGTAAAAGAAGGCAAGTAGCTAGTGGTATAATTGTTAGAGTCAAAACAAAATTAAGTTCTAAATTTAAAATAATCAAAGAAATGAATAAGCAAGATAAATCAGAAATTACACAACTAAATGCATATAAAAATGGAAAAAAAATACATAGTTTACAGCCCACCTGGCAATCAGAATCTAAATATAGAGATAATAGAACACGGAAGAAAACATTTATCTTGGGAGATTTTAATGCATAATCAAGACAATGGGGCTATAAAGATGTAGACCCAGTTGGAATGTTATTACAGGATTTTATAAATATGAAACAGATACAGCTGATATATCAGGATACAGATCCTAATACATACTTGCATTATACAGGAAATTCCACTAATCCAGATCTTACAATATCTGAAGACCTACATAGTAGCACAAGAAGATTAGTTACTGAAGACGGAGGAAGAGGACATAGAGCTATAATCACAATCACGGATACTAAGAAACATAGTCTAAATATTGAAAAACGATAAACCTGGAATTTTGAAAAAGCTAACTGGACTAAATATAAAAAAATATCGAAATTGAAGTACAAGGATTAGATTTAACAAAGAACGCAAATCAAGTGATTAAGGAATTCAATGACATAATGTTAAAATCAGCAAAGACAAACATCCCCAGAGGAAATATATATATATATATATATATATATATATATATAAACCTTTTTGGAACAAAAATTAGAAACACTAAAAGCACAAAGAAATGTGCTGCAGATTTAGCACAAAACAATAAAAATAGGGAAGATGTAATAGAATGGAGGAAAAAAGATGCGATCTACAGACGAGAATTAATCGTATCCAAACGACAATGCTAGGATAAATTCTTAACCGGGTTGGACTATAGAACAAATAGTACCAAAGTATACAAGCACATTAATAATGTTAGTGGAAAGTATGACAATAGTAATAAAAGTATATACATTAAAAAAGATAATAAAGACATATACAATAACAAAGATATAGCTAGTGAATTTAACCAACATTATAAGAAAGTTAATAACTAGGAAAACACCTGACAAAAGATAATAGAACATTAAAAAAATCCAACACGATAGAAATGGAAAAAATGCAAACAGTATCTCTGGATTCGAAGTTCCAATTGGAAGAATTAGAACAGGCAGTGAAAACACTAAAAATAAAAAGCAACCAGGACCAGACCTTATACATTAAGAATCTTGGAATAAGAGCAAAAAAGATATTATTGGAAATTGTTAATATGGTTTGAACAAGAGAATATGCCATCAAGCTGGTGCAAAGCATTAGTAATACCAATTTTAAAACCAGGAAAAACTACAAATGAAACAAAAAGTTGCAGACCTATATCATTGACCTCAATTCTGGAAAAAATAGCAGATAAAATGGTAGTTAATAGATAAATACGTATATTACCTTGAAACAAACAACTTATTAACAGACGATCAGGCTGGATTTAGAAGACAATATTCAACAGTTCACCAAACGTCTAGATTAATGGAGGATGTGAAAAGTAAACTAGTTAACAATATGTCAGTATGTGCAGTATTCATAGATTTTCAAACAGCATTTGATCTAGCATGGAAAGAGATGTTAATTAAAAAATTAATGCAAATGAATTACCCAAAAATATAATTAGATGGTATAGAAGATTCCTACAACAACGATGGATTGCAGTTAAATGCAATAATATATTATCCAAATACACCCAGCTCAAAACTGGAGTGGCACAGGGTACAGTATCCAGTCCGTTATTATTTAATATATATATATTAACGATATGCCAAAGACTAAAAACAAACCGGAATAAGCAGTGCAATGTATGCAGATTATGTAGTTATATGGTCAGCTGAAAAAATGATAAGAATGTATATATCAGAGAACAACATCCCATATCCCTCAAGAACTAATCCAATGGATTATATTAAGATAGTAACAGATAAAAAACTGACAGAACAATTAAAAAAACAAGAAGACTCAACAGAGGTATGTAGAACTATAGCACTTGAACATTTACACAACCAATTCCCTGAATCAGACTGACTTAGAATTTACACAGATGGGTCTGCAGACAAATAGGGAAATAATGTTGGAGGTGGTATATATTGTAAATATTTCTTGCATTATTTCACACTGCCTAGACAATCCACAAGTTATGAGGGTGAAATGGTTGCAATACAACGAGCGTTGGAACAGATATACCATAGGACTGATATAAAAGAAAATAAAGTAGTGATTCTTACAGACTCAGCTTCTGCTATACAAGCTATAGAACGATGTGATAGTTCATATGAATCTTACAATGTAAGGGACGTGAAATCTTATTATAGATTACTCCAAACAAAATTTCAACAAATAATACTACTGTGGATACCAGCACATGTGGGAGTGATAGGTAACGAGAATAAGACTTTTTGGCCAAAAAGGGGGCAGTGCTACTCGTATATTCAAAACCAATAAAGTCCTGTGGATTAAATGTAAAATTAAAAAATATCAAAACGACCATAGAACAAAAATATCAACATAATATTCAAGTGGAAATATCTAATAAAAATTATTCTAATATAAAAGAAACAGTACAAAAAATAAAAAATCTATCAAGGAAGAAAGCAGTTGCTCATTTTAGACTGGCCACTGGACATGATTGTTTAGCGGAACTTCTACACAGATTTGGTTTTATGAATGATAACACATGTAAGATCTGCAATAGTGACAAGATTCTAAACGGAGAACATCTATTGGAATGCACAGAACTGAAGAAAGCTGCACCTGACGGGAAAATACACATATTATATTGGCTGGCCAGGGAAAAATTGATGGATCAAAATCCTGCACATTAGATCAACAACAACAACAACAACAACAACAACAACAACAACAGGTATTATATCCTCGTACAAGTACAACATTTCAGGGTATTGTCTGCAGATGTAAAATGTTCTTTTTCTATGTTTAAGTTTACGTGATAAGATGGCGTCTTTTTTTGAAAACTTGAATAAAATATTTTTATTACATCATTACATAAATAAATGTGGATGAAAACTTAAAATAGCTTGATATTTCAATATACCGAGGTTGCCAAAGAAGATATATAAGCTTTCACAGTAGATTTAATATATTGCAGTAATGTGTAGTATGACATTCTGTAAACAGATGTGACTCATGTTACGTAATGGTAGTGTTGCTACAACAAAATGGAGCCAAGATTATCGTTTGAACGGCGGAAGGAAATTTTCAAGTAGTATTGGAAAACCGAGAATGTTGTTGAAGTGCAAAGGCAATGGAGACGGTGTACAGAACAGAACGCGACTAACAATTGCAGTATTCCAAACAAATTTGAGACTCATGGTACCGTATGCGATGTTCACAAGGGCAGATCTGGGAGACGTCGCACAGCAACAAGCCTTCTCGGATGTGGTGTTGGAACGTTTTGAGCACTCACCGCGGAAATATACAAAGCAATGTGCACGTGAGTTTCCACCGTACTCTCCGGATCTAACTCCGTTGAACTTCTATCTGCTCTTAAGGATGTTGTATATCGTAGAAAACCAGCTACACTGACAGCACTTCGGGAAGAAATTGAAACGGCATGTGCTGCAATCGCTCAGGACATTTTCGCAAACGTTGCTCAATCAGTAGTTCAACGTACTCGGAAGTGTATCGATGCCGATGGTGGACATTTTGAGCAACTGTTGTAGCTGTAAAAGTCTATTTTCTGTTATGCGAATTCAGTTTTGTTATATTAACACATTTTTTTCTTTGTTTGAAGTGTGTATACATTTTGGCACGCTCTGTGTGTGTTTATTAAATGAAAAATAAAATAACACAATGAATAATTAACTAAAATAACAATAACTAGATAAGCAGGTAAAGGATAAAACGCTTAGAAAGTCAACGATTTAGCATTGCAATATTTCGAACAGCTCGTGTTCTTCTGAGGCAAGAAGACAATTTTATCATTTTCTGCTTATGTAGTTTATATATATAACTTTTTTACAAAAGCATACGAAATTCAGGAACAATACAGATTTCTTTATGTGAATGTTATCTACTTTACTATAACTTCAGATATCGAACAGCCTTTTACTATTAAAATTTCCCTACTCTCGCCCTGGCCGTTATCTGCTGAGTGGCATGTCCTGCAAATGTGTTTATAAATTTTGGACATTGCATGTCGCTTTACTGACATTTAGGAATTCTTTTTCCAAAATCTACATGTAGCATTGCATAATCTAATACACCAAGCTTCACAGTTCCCAATTTATGTGCCTGGTTGTATTTTAGAATTAAATACTCTATTTCTCTTTGCATATGAATTTATTATTTGTTCAGATGTTTCTTTGAGACCTGATGTTGGAGTTATCTGCTCTTTTGTTCAAGGATTTTCTGCTTATTGAAGTATTTGGGAAACTATTTATGAAGAATATTCGGACATTTTGTACGCAACAGCAATATGCAATGAGTTCATTGATTGCTTGAACACTTTAATTAATATGGAAATATGTGAATGCTCTTTGAAGCTTTGAGCAGGCAGGTGCAGTGACTCTACTCCGTAAGTAGAGCTCCTGATTTTCGTGGATAGTTGTGAATTTTTATGTGTTTTTGCTGTGTTATCTTCCTAGCTCAAGCCTGATGTAATGCGACTTTATCACTTTTCTGCCATGTCTGTATTTAGTGCGGCTAAGTATACAAGACAATGCTAGCAGTTAAAATGTTTTAAAATGAGATTTCCGGAAATCTTCTCAGACACAGGAAGTCAAATATTGTTTTTTTTGTATGCAGAAGAAAAAGCAACTGGGTTATTGAGGGTATAATATGTTGAAGTTTTAGCCTTTGCAACACTAACAGTAACTTGAAAGTGGGCGTAAAAATAAAATAAAATATAACAATGCTGATAAGTTCTTCTTATTATCGTCTGCTTTGTGTATGTATGTACTCTTATTATATTCTAAAGATATATTTGCGTACTAATAAGATTCAAGTAATGGTA
Organism: Metallyticus violacea; assembly: GCA_030762175.1. Classification (NCBI taxonomy): domain Eukaryota; kingdom Metazoa; phylum Arthropoda; class Insecta; order Mantodea; family Metallyticidae; genus Metallyticus; species Metallyticus violacea. The sequence goes on along the minus strand of CM060837.1, from coordinate 47,486,545 downwards.
TTTGACTACTAGCTACTACTCAGTTTGACAAATTGAGAGTATTTTCGAAGTTTTTATCACAAATAAGCAAAGAGAAGGTAACAGGGTTATGAATTCATCTCAAATCTAAAGACCTCTACCAGTTGCATTTGAATTATAAAAATATGTAAAAAATTAAACTGAATGGACAGTTTCTTTATGGCAGTAGAACAGCAGAATAATAACTGTATTATTTTTTTTAATAAGAATATAGTAAATATTTTTTGAGTGGCGTTTAACGCCCGTTTTTACTACTGAGGCATCACAGGCGGGGGACACTGGTGATACATGAGATGAAATGATAAATTGGGAAAGGCTTTTTTTAAGGAAGCAAACGTTCCAGGCCTAAGTTTAGTGCACCTCCCCGGAATTTGCCATTTATGGGGACTGAGGAAAACCTCAGTCAGGCAGGACGGTCCAGGTGGGACTCGAACCCCAGATCTCCCACTCACGAGTCCGCGCCTTAAATACCTCGGCCACCCGGCGGTTATTATAAAGAGACATGGGATATTGCTTCACTTGTTCAATAAAAATAGTTTTTTTTAATTAAACACATAATTGTTTTGTGAGGCAGTCAAAATTTAATGTCTATATAAGATGGAAAGGAATTTAATATTTAATATAATATTTATTTCTGACTGATTGCAAATTTTATCCCTAATCACGGTTTGTATTAAAATCTCATTTAAGCGGAGTTGGAGGGTAACGTCGAGTGTACTCATTAAGGTAATCCGTCAGCTGTTTATGATGATGCTTTCAGGTGCTTTGGATAGCGTTGGCACCATGCTGATTGGTCTGTAATCTTTAGGAGATTGGAGCATTTTGATCGTAGGAAGGGATTTTATGAATGGCTGTTTCCATTGCTTGAGATAGTCAATGCCATGAGTGAGGCATTGAAGAAGTGAGTCATAGTCGGCAGTAGGACGTGAATTATTTAGTTTGTTAAAGTTATAATAATATGATCTGAACACTGTGCCTTAGTCTTTATACGCTTAAATGTTGTCATAACGTCTGTTTCCATGTAAAGTGAAATTTCTCTTGGTCAGGTATCTTGGAGAGTAATTTTCTTTGTTTAATTCAAAGGAACTTTTGTAAAGTGATCATTTAGGTCGTTTCGTATACCTGGAGCGAAGTCTTTCCCATTCTCAGTCCCATTTATTGTGTACTTTTGTCAGTTATTTGCGTTTGACTTGTAGTGCAGAGTTCAGTTACATTTGAGCGTCTAACTAACACTGGACATTCATATTGCCAGATATTATTTATATGTACAGTCGCGGATGGTAATGGACTCGAGGTACATGGCTGTATGAGTTGGGGTTTCTAAATTAAAGGTGGCGAGTCATACAAATTATAGTCGAGTTGCTGAGACAGAATCCAAACTGCGGTTGGAAGGAGACCAAGAGTCGCTCAAGAGCCTATTAAGAAAGTGCTTATTCTATCAGCACAATACAGTATGCTGTAGCTTCTCATATGACCGCATGGTATGCATTCTTGAATAGCTTTTATATGGGAAACAACTTCTACATGTTCAGGGTTTGTGACTGCCAATCACGCACCAAGGGAAAACTTCTGCAAAGGGCAAAGCGCAAATCCAATGTTTATGCATATCTTGTGATCGGTAGCGCTCAATGTGCAGCACAATAAAAACGTAAATAAAAAAAATTGACTAACCACGAATGTACACAAGCGATAAACTAGGGTACAATTTACAAAAAGAACGCGCTCCCAAAATTTGTCGCAGCATTTTTGATACGCCCTGTATATATAACAAGGTAATTTAATTTTTTTTTAAAGTATGTCTTACACATTTAGTAAAAAATATGATTTTATAATGTAATATCTACAAACAATATTAAATTGTAATTACTATAGCTGTTCTGATTCTTTCCCATCCTCCAAATCTTACCTGTGAACACGTCTAGCCTACTGTGGACACACTGTTTTACAAAAGCAGTATGGTGTGTATACACATTTTGTTAAATCAATGATGTCAAGTATAAAATTACGTAAATTCATAACTTCATATAATTTTTACATGAATTTGTGCTAAAACAAATTGACTTATAGAAATTTGCATATATAACACAGTTCTTTTCCTTTTTGTCAATCATATACCACATGAAAAATAAGCAAAAATTACTTTTCATTTTTTTTTTTCGAATTCACTTTTATTCTGTATAAACCGATTGGAGTTTAGCATTTGCTTCTATAGTGAAATGCTTAAACTTCTAAAGATTCTCTGACATATCTGTGAAAGCAGTATTGAATTAGGCTAGTGCATTATACTGGTCTGTTACAGAGCGCCTACGTTGACTTAGTTCTATAAAAATGACGTTTAGGTAGTTAATTATTTGCTCTTCTAGACAGCACTATTAAAGAAAATGAAGTAAATCACCTTTTATTAGTTTGACATATAACTTAATGCTATTAAATAGTTGACTTTGGGAGGGTAGACCTAAGTTTATAGAAACTTTCATTTCGAAAAACAAATAAATAAAAAGAAAATAAAGATTGCCCCTAGTTTCTGTGGAATCATACTTATTAAGTTGTGGTGCCGGGAGATTTTCGCTGGCTTAGTAACAGTACTCAATAAATACAAATTTTTGGTATCGAGCTTCAGTGTTGTTGCAGGCATAACCAAACCTCGTAAAGTAATACATTTCGTTTTGACATCGTTCCTATTCTCTGGTAAACGTAAAACACGAATTTCCTTTCGCTTTGTTGAAAAGAATGTGCAATAAAACAAGTTTCGCATACGTATAAATAGCTATGTAACATCACGTTGTTTAAATTTTATCCTTTTTGTGCCGAGATTATACTTCCGTCCTTGGTCTCTCGACGTTTCCAATCTGTTTTTATTTATTAAACATATTTTCAGAATAAATATTGAGAATTCCAATGATGGATGACTATGGCTTCCCATTTTACTTGGCCAAGTTTCAATTCTTTTTCTTCACGCAGGTTTCGATTACAATGCAAATTATTTCTGTGTTCCCGCGCAGTGTTTGTTCTAAACCGAATGCAAATACTCCAGCAACAAACATCAATGTGAGCCATCTGTGCAGACAAGGCCTTGTGAAACATAATTTAAGTTTGGTGAGCGTGGGAAACTCTGACGTTAGTAATTAACAGTTAAATTTCATTTTTATTAATAGCTAGCAAAATGTTTCGCTTTCGATTCCTCATAATTGCCATGTTTTGTTAATGATAGAGAAGTCGAGCAAAGGGAATGAACAAAAGTCATGCTCTACTGCTCGGGTAGCCATTTCCCAAAGCACTGAAAGTAGATGGTTAGCGCTATGCTGTTGAAATACATTTCAACGAGATTTGCTTTATACATATCCCTGTTGCGGTTACAGATGTTTTGATTTTAATCTCAAATAATAGATTACACTTGCTATTTTCATATATAACCACTGGAGTTTGAAAAGCTATGATTTATACCAGTATTAAAATAATATTTTGTACATACTGTTATAAATTCATTTCAGAACAGATTATAATAGATAATCTACACGTTTACAGTATACAGTCTATACAAATACAGAGGGAGTCAAAAATGTATACACACTCAAACAAAGAAAAACAGTGTTAACATAACAAAACTGAATTTGCACAAACAGAAAATCGTCTTAGACTTTTACAGTTACAACAGTTGCTCAAAATGTCCACCATCGACGTGGATACACTTCTGAGTACGTTGAACTACTGATAGAGCAACGTTTGCGAAAGTGTCCTCAGCGATTGCAGCACATGCCGTTTCAATTTCTTCCCGAAGTGCTGCCAGTGTAGCTGGTTTTCTATGGTATACAACATCCTTAAGATGTCCCCCTAACGGAGTTAGATACGGAGAAAAGGGTGGAAAATCAATTGGATCTCTTCGTGCTGTCCAGTTCTTATGCTAGTGCCTTGGATCCAGTGCGCGGGACTATTGCTGTGCGGGGTCTCCTAGATCTGCCCTTGTGAAGATCGACGGTACACAAGTCTCAAATTTGTCTCGAATGGGTGCAATTGTTACTCGCGTTTGTGGTTCTGTCTGTACATATGTCTCATTGCCTTTGAACTTCAACAACAATCTCGGTTTTCCAACACCACTTCAAAATTGCTTTCCGCTGTTCAAATGATAATCTTGGCATAGTAAACCTTATTAATCGCCAGTAGTTAAACATGAACGAAAAGAACAATAAGTTAATAATAATAATAATAATAACAATAACAATAATAATAATAATAATAATAATAATAATAAATTAAAGTATTGCTCACATTTAAGCATGGAAAAATACTTTTTGAAGATTAATAAATAAATATGAAAATATTCTTTACATTTAATCATGATTAGAGTATGAGATGTGACGAACCTTTAATTATATCTTGAATAACTTTCATTAGAAGCTCATAAATTATTTTATCTCCAACTTTTCATGACTCAGTGCCCTAAAATAAGGAAAAGCTAATTTCATGTCATTAATGTCAATAATGTGGGAATTTGATATATTTTCTTCCCTGCTTAATATTTAAATAACATAGTGATCTGTCGGGAAAGCTGAAAGGTTGTGAATTTCTATTTTTAACTCTACAAACATATACGAATCATTAGATCTCTTTCTGGGTCACAATTAGCTTTTCATTTATCAAGCCATTCTATTACCTAAATTTTTATTTTTCTGTCCAACTTTCAATGCAACGTGCATAAAGCGTTTTCTTACTTGTGCACCGCTAGTTACAGAACACTTTCACCCCTGCTGTGGTGAATTGAGCGTATAAATTTCTCGGCAGCATTCCCATTCTTGAAAAGAAGTGTAACCTAAAATCCATTGAGTTTACAGACGCAGGAATGTTTCGATGGATACCAAATGCCACACCCGTTCATAGAAAGCCAGCATGAGCGATCATTGGCATTTGTGGAGATTTGGACAAACACGTGGGACAACACTGAAATGTAATAGTGTTCCCAATACTGCTACAACTTGAACCCTTCCCTCACCTCTCTCGCTAGAATAAAAAACTAATAAAATATATTTGACCCGTGCGCAAAATGACATTTTAGATTTAATGACATTGCTTCACCTTAAACATATTATTATGAAAAATAAAAAATAAACAAACAAAAATTAGTATGCGTAACTGTAGCAGTTCCAATTTTTTTTTTTTTTTTTTTTTTTCGCGATAAATGTTTGAAGTGAATATTCTGTCGATTCTGGCCATTTAAATTTAGGAGCATCCCGAAGTGTTCCTATGAGTTTCACCTTGCCATTCTGGTAAACTTAACCAAAGGACAAAATACACATAACTCTTTAGTACTGGCCAGATACAAATGTGTAGGAAAAATATTTGAATGTGGGCTAAAAATCTATGTCTAGGACTTGCATTTAAAAAACAAAACAACATAATTAAATTATTTTAAGAGGTTCTGATCTCAAGGTTTATGAAGTAAAAACCAGTCGACCGGTAAATATTATAGTATACGTGAAAAAATAATTAAATATTTTAAGAAGGTCTTATCTCCAGGCTGATAAAGTAAAAATCAGTTCACCAGTGAATATGTTAGTTGACTGAAAAAAAATACTAAATACTTTTAAAAGGTTTGATCTCCAGGCTCATTAAATAAAAAACTGTGGCCCAGTAAATGTATAATTATAGAATGAAAAAATACTTCAATAGTTTTAAGAGGTTCTTATCTCCAAACTGATAAAGTAAAAATGTCAGTGAATAATCGGATAAAAAAATCTGAGTGAAAATCGCCGAGTGAATATATTAGAATAGGCTGAAAAAAATAATTCAATAGTTTTAAGAGGTTCTGATCTCCAGACTCATTAAGAAAAAAATCAGTCAACCAGTTAATATATTTGTATTTTGATAAAGGGCATTGCGACTCCCTTAGGCTGGCCGCCTTCGGCCGCACTTGAGAAAATGAAATGCAGGAAACAAAGGGAAACATGTGATATAATATAACGTTGTTGAAATGCATTTTCCTTAATCTAAACTTCTTTCTTTTCTTTTAAGATAAGTATTATAATGCAACAACAGATATTATGCATTGCAATTATTCTTAGAGGTTGGCAGGAAAACTGATAACATGGTATTACTTGCTGTTCTTTGTCTGCTTTCTCACACAGCCCATTCTATTCATTTAGGCACGAGGGTAGATCTGTATGTTTCCGGCCTCTCCGATAAGAGTTATCGCCTTCACAAGGTATCATTCTTTATCTGTTAAGTAAATATTTACAGCTATTACTTCCGCTCCGCTATGTTCAGTTCAGATATAGTTGTATAAAGAAGGCTATGTGTAGAAGATTGTGGTATCGAGCTGTTATTAATTCTTCACAAAAGAAGGATTTACTCCAAAAGAAATTAAACAACGATTGAACGGTGTATAAAGGGGAGCACCTCCCTGATATTCTACCGTAAAAGAATGAGCCAAACTTTTTCGAATGGGTCGAGAAAGCATTGAAGATGAAGAGCGTACATGTCGGCACTTGGAGTTGCTCATTCCTGAAAACATCGCTCCTGTGGAAGGAGAACTTAAGGAAGACAGTAAACCTGCCGAAGCGCCGCCTCTAAAGTCCAAGGTCAGTCAGTCAACCAGGAAATTCATGGTAACGATCTTTGGGATTGTGATGGAATATCTTCATTGACTTCAAGGAGAGGAACCACACTAAATGGGGAGTACTATGCTGGCCTACTGCACAGACTACGTGCAAAAGAGAAAAGGCGAGGAAAGCTCAGTGGTGGTGTGCGCCTTCTTCACGACAACGCGCCTGTGCACACTGCTCTTGTTGCAAAGGAAGCTGTGAAGAAATGTCACTTCAAAGAGATCGATCATGCTCCCTACAGCCCAGGTCTAGCTTCCAGTGACTATTTCCTCTTCTCAAAACTCAAGAAGGACCTTCCTAAGGACCTAATATGATAATTTAAAATCAGTCTGTGATATAACAATAGACACTTAATTGCATTACAATTAATTTGAAAACAACGGTATGAATATTTACTAAGAAGTATGTTCAAGGCTATCGAATTACTGATTTACTGTTTTAGCTAGGCCTCCAATGCGAGGTTATTACATTTATGTTTTGTCCATCCATCCATCCATCCATCCATCCATCCATCCATCCATCCATCCATCCATCTCCTCCTCCTCCTGCTCCTCCTCCTCCTTCTTCTTTTTCTTTTTATGAAATCAACTCAAAAACCTCGTGTTTGAAGCAACAGTAAACAAGGATGAAGAATTAATGGTGAAGATTTGGTTATGTGATGAAATTTAAAGCACATAAAATCTTGAAAGGGTACGAGATTCCTTTCTGCTTCGACGTAATCTCTGCAACCATGCTGTGAGTCGCCAATTTCAGCAATTTCTTTAATTGGTCTTCTCAACTCAAAATTGATCCAAAAGCTTGTTTCGTTCACTATTATTCTTTCCTGAATTTTTTTTTCTACAGTTATAACTGGAAGTGAAAGTTCGTTTTCCTTCATCACTATATCATAATTCTCTACAAAACATATGTTTTAATTCATATTGTGTATTTTTACCTTGCAAAACACAACACACGAATAAAATATAAAGAAATAAATGAACTTTAGGCTCAATTTTATTTTTCCTCCTTTTGTTTACGATACATCTCTTTTATTTAATGTTACTTCACGGGTATCAAGCAGAAACTAAACTGACACATACGCTTTACAATATACCTATATTCCATTAAATTAATACACTATCTGTTATTTAATAATTGCAGTTTGTCATTTATTAAAGTACTTAGTTTAGAATAAACAAAACAATTTTAATCAGCGAAAAATGGAGTAATGCTCTCCGAGTGAGTTGGGCGATATGTTATTATTTGAGCCTTTTTTTTTCTGTACATAATTTGGGATAGGGTTTTAGTGATCTAAAATTGACGAACGATGCATCTAAAAGTATGCATTTATGAATTAAAAATGAAAATATTCACATACTATAAATACAACTCACTGTTCTTAACTTTTTTTTTGAGTAGTGTTTAGCGCCCGTTTTTACTACTGAGACATCACAGGCGGTGGACACTGATGATACATGGAATGAAATGATATATTTGGGAAAGCCTTTTTTATTTTAAGGAAAGAAGCGTTCCAGGCCTAAGTTTAGGGTACCTCCCGGGCATTTGCCAGTTATGAGGACTGAGGAAAACCTGGAAAAAATCCCAATCATGGAGAACGATCCTGGTGGATTTCGAACCCCAGACCTCCCGCTCACGAGTCCGCGCCTTAACGATCTCGGCCATCCGTGGCGGTACTGTTTTTAACGAAAGCAATAAAGCTCATAGAAACGAACTTAGAGTATAATGAATAAGTTGTCTATATCTGCAATAGTGTTATCGTTATGCTGACATTCATTGACTTTTTCAGTGCTTGTTGTAAAACGGTTCTAAAATGCACTACATTTAACATAATGAAAAGTGTAGAAATATAGTTTATTAGAACAATTTTAAATACTATTAATAAGACTTTATGCTTGAATACATAATTGAACTACATTTATTTTGCCTTACTGATTTTTTTTTTTTTGGGTATTGAGTTGCAATATACAATAATTTGCTTATGTAAATTATCAAAAGTAAATTATTGGCGATTATATAATACAGTTTTATACACTGGAAAGCTTTTCTGTTACTCTACAAATGTCCTGAAATTCTAAATTTCCCTCCATTTCTCCGGAGAAAATATCTAAAGAAAAACCAAAATTTGCTCTAATATAACATAATTTAGTTTATATTTCCCTGTCTGAAAGTAATTTATTGGCAGATTAATACATGCTATGCACTGCCATCAAGGAGGTAAATTGTAATTTTTTACTGTTTCTAAGTCTTTATTGTAATAATTTCAGGCCTGAACCCGAGTTCCCCATTTTGTGAGAATAGGAGCAGATGACAAGGGGGCACCAGGCTACATGGACTTGGAGGTAGTTACACGAATCGGTGCTTTCAGGAACACATTTTTTACATTTCCAATCATCTGGTTCACCTCGGGAAGCAGAGTTCTTATCTCCTCGGCTACTTGGTGAAAGGCAAGTGTAAAAAATGTTATACAAACCTTTTACTGTATAACGCTCATAGGTGGTTGTATTTCTTCAATATGTAGTTTGCAGATTCCGTAACAAATAGCGTGCTGCACATTAATTTAAAAAAAAAGCCAATTAATTTAAAATAATACTCTCCCAGGATTTTTTCTACGTGTCTGTTGTTATGTCTGCTCCATATAGTTCATTATCTCAATTATAGATAATTATAGATAACCAGCTTTTTTCCTGTATAATTTCCCTTGTAATTCCCTGAATTTTATTTTGCAAAAACGTACAAGATTTTTCCCCCTTAAATCTGAAGAATCGTACAGAAGGTTATGTGTACATTTTTTAAAATAAATGTGCTGTATATATAGGCACTACTCAACGAAGTGTTAACACCCGGCTCTCAGAACACAAGAGATGCTGCCGTCTGGGTCAGCCGGACAAGTTCACAGGGCAGATGGTGAACATATTATCCAATATAATGAGATAACTGTTCTTGCTTAGGTACCGTACTACCATATAAGACTACAACGTGAAGCAATAGCATTTATAAACACTCTAATAACTTTAAGAGAAAGGGAGAGACTTTCAAACTGAACAAAACCTGGTCCGAAGTCTGAAGTAATCTGGCAGGCTGTCAGTGCTCAGCCTGTGTATAGTTGCTGCGTCCCTACCCTGTGTTGGGTTTTACCGCAGAGACGGGATGGGGGTTGTAGGGTGAAATTGCTGATTTGGTTTTAAGGTGGATGGATTGTGCAGAAAAAGCTAATCCTTGTTGGAGCGGGCGGATGTGTCATCCTTGGAGTTTGCACGATATGCTCGTGTTGTTCACTGCATTGTGGACAACATGAGCATATCGTCATCTGATTTGCTGTTGTTATTTGCTGTTTGTTTTTGGTTGGGGTCTGGAATATTTACTCCTGTCGCTAGGTTGTGCCCCTTGGTTATCCGAGGTGGTCGCACGCTAGGCGTGGCACCTTGGATTTGGGCTTAATCCTATTGCGACAGGGGTAGCTGCCAAGTGATCGAACGAGAGCGCTCACATGTAATGGCAATTTGCCGTAGAATTTTGATGCCCGGCGTCTGATTTCCTCCTCGATGTATGGGAGGGAAGAACTCTCATGTAGCAGCCTAGATGGAAAGCTGCAATATACAGAATAAATGGTCCTAAGTCCTTTATTCTGTACTCTCTGCAGAAGTGCGAGCCAACTGCCAGCTGCCATACCCCAGATTTCACAGGCGTATAGCATTACCGAGATGACCAGGGCTTTGAAGAAGTGTAACTTCAGGTGAACTGGCATTGCCTTGGAACTGAACATAGGGTACAGTTGAGCGATTGCTCCCTGCGCCCTGTGAGCAGTTCCGGTAATGTGTTCCCGGAAGGTTAGACCTTTGTCTAAATGCACTCCCAAGTAGGTTATGGAATTGTTCCATCTTATCATTTGCCGTCTGTATGTTAATGTGGGGGCGTTTGCGGGTATGCGGCGTTTGGTGAAGATTACGGCGTTGCTCTTTGCCGGGTTGATTGACATTCGCCAACGCCTACACCACCTTTCGATTAGGTGTAGAAGTCTTTGTATCGGAATGAAAGCTCTGTTGACGTTTCTATCTGTTTTGAATAGTAGGACGTCATCTGCGTATTGTGCGGTGTTGACGTCTGCTGCTTGTGGAAAGTCTGATATGTATATGTTAAACAGAATTGGGGAAAGAACAGAGCCTTCGGGGACTCCGCCGCGTATCGGCCTTAGTGTCGAGTTGTATCCCGCCACCGCTATTTTGAAAGTGCGATGCTTGAGGTATTAGTGTAAAAGATGAATGTAGTTTTTGGGAAGCTCCAGGTGAATGAATTTGTACAGAAGCCCGGCGTGCCAGGTCGTCGAGAAGGCCTTTTCTACATCCAAAGACACTGCTGGGGTGAAGGCCCTCTCCTGGAAACCCAGGGCTGAGGCCTCCACAACCCTCAGTAGCTGTTGGGTAGTAGAATGCCCAGGACGGAATCCGAATTGGTGAGGGGGGATGGCTTGAATGTTTCCCAATAAGGGAAGCATACGGGCAAGAAGAAGTCTCTCAAAGACTTTTGAGAGAGTGGAAAGGAGACTGATTGATCGGTAGCTGGAGGGGTGAGTTGCGTCTTTGCCTGCTTTCAATATGCATATCACCCGCGCCTCTCTCCACTCTCGTGGAAAGTGGCACAGGCTGATGCACATATTGAACACTTTTGTGACGAAGAGCACAGCCTTGAAAGGAAGGTTCCGGAGCATGAGGGGCGTAAGTCCGGCCGCATTTTTGGGTTTGAGACGCTGGATTGCGCCTTGGACTTCGTAGGGGTGAAAGATGGGAATCCTCAAGTCGTCCTCAGCCGACGGCCGTCGAAGGTATCGACGGACGTCGCGGCGAACCATACTTGAGAAGGCATCGTCCTGGGGGTCGTCTCTGGACCTAAATAGGCGTTCTAAGTAGTCAGCGAGAGCATTGGCTTTGGCTTGGGGGTCGTATACGAGGCCACGGGTGCCATGGATAGATCGGGAAGCTTTGTCTTTCTGGCCACGGAGGTTCTTTGCGATCCTCCACACGTCGCCATCGATCAAGTTCTGTCTAGCCATAGTGTCCTCCCACGCGAGCTTTTTGTGCTCACGGAGGCGAGCGCTAACTTGGCGGCGCAAAGACCTTAGCAGAGCTCGATGATGTGGCGTGCGGTGACGCTGGTAGAGTCTGCGGGCAGCCCAGGAGCGACGGATGAGAAGCTCCAGGTCTAGAGGAATGACTTCTGGATGAAGAGGAGGGGAGGTGTGGATGGTAAGACTATGAGTGACTTTGGTAACTGCCAGGGAGAAGGATGAAACTGCGTTTTCTAGGGAAGGGATGTCTGTAATTTTGGGGTTGGGAGGGATCATAGTGCCGAGGCAAACCTTTACGCTTTTCCAGTCGATCTCGCGGTTTGTACCTGCGACATCTTGGCTGGCAATCCTAGTGTTGATTTCGGCCAACACGGGGTTATGATCGGAATGAAGTGCGTTGATTGATGTGAGAGTGAGAAAACCTGGTATCCAATACTTGAGCATATAAAACAAGCCCAAACACCGCGAACCAATCTCAGTTATTGAAGTGGAGATGCCCTGCCCACCAAGCACACAGCAGAGCCAATCCGCTACTAACAGCCCATGTATAAATACAACTCCTCCAGCCAGCGATTCAGTCGTGCCTGAACCTTCACCTAGAAGATTTAGACCTGGCCACTGATGATGTCCTCCATAGGCGGGGATGAAACGTTTCGATATCAAAGTTCCAACGGAACACGGCTTCTAAGCCCGGAAGAAACTTTTAGTTATACATCTGACTCCGGTCGTGAAAGCTTCCGAGTACTTATAAATAAATATACAGTTTTTCGTTATTGAATTTACTTAAAGGGATATCAGCACAGCTAAAGACTTTACAATTTTTTAAAATTAATATTTAATTATTTGTAGAAGACGATTGTTGGCCTCTCTTCTCATCCTTAAATGCTTAATACCACGTTTATGTTTATCTCTATTCACATGCTGAATAACACTAAACTTCCTGTCAGCTCCTACTCTCACATTATAAAAATTTTCTCTGCATAATTAAATGAATCATTGAGTTGAAAAGAGAAGAAAATTTAGCTGGCAAAGTTACTGTGATTGATGGAAGAAGGAAGATTTCCTATTACAATCATTATTACGTCAGAGAGCTTCGCATTCTGCATGTTATTTAATTTTATGTTATTTAGTTAATGAATATTTGGTATTAAACATAAGGGAAAGTGAGTTTGAGGTAGAAATATGACTGAAAAGACAAAAAGATGAACGTAAATGTCCAAGTATCCCATAGAGGGTGCAAGTAATGTATACACACTTTCACAGTGGATATCTGTTTAATATATTTCAAAGTTGGACCGAAAAAATAAGAAATGTTGTTTAGTATACATGTGCTGTAAACAGATGTGACTCGCATACATTATGATAGCGTTGCTACGTGACAGGCAAATCAACAATGAACATTTTTTTTGATTTGTTTATTTAAGGACGCTCTTTAAAATCTCAGGTCATCAGCGTCCCATTCTATTCAGAGTGTGAAACGGCCGACAAATTTTGTTCATAGGCCTGTTCTTTTAGGCTTGAGGTTCTTTATCATGCAGTAAATATACGACACGGGACCCACGGCTTTACTTCCCTTCCGGAGGAAGTCATACTTAAGATTTTTACGCTCGAAAAAAATCCTTCTATCCTGGCCGGGTTCGAACCCGCGACCTTGGGTTTAGAAGGCAAGTATGGTTACTACTATACCACCAGGACCGACACAATGAATAAATGAAGCCATGATGTTCTGTAAATAGACGTGACTCACATTACCTTATGCTAGCGTTGCTACAACAAAATGAAGCCAAGATTATCGTTTGGACAGCGGAAAGCAACTTTGAGGTGGTATTGGAGAACCGAGAATGTTGTTGAAGTTCAAAGGCAATGGAGACGTGTGTACAAAAATGAACCGTCAACGCGAGTAACAATTGCTTGCATTCGAGACAAATTTGACACTCGTAGTACCGTATGCGATGTTCACAAGGGCAGATCTGGGAGACCTCGCACAGCAACAAGCCCCGAGTCCTCTGGTATGGTTTTGGAACGTTTTGAGCACTCACCGCAGAAATCTACAACGCAATGTGCACGTGACACTGGAATTAGCAGAACCAGCGTGCATCGTATTATTAAAACAGCGAAGTTGAAAGTTTTCATTCCAAGACTTTTGCATGCATTAAGCGACCAGATGACCCTGATCAGAGAATGCAGCACTCTCATTGGTTCAGAACACGGTGCGAGATAATGAGAAGTGTATCGATGCCGATGGTGGGCATTTTGAGCAATTGTTGTGACTGTAAATGTGTAAGACGATTAGTGCTCTTCATTTTCTGTTTGTGTGAATTCAGTTTTGTTATGTTAACACAGTTATTCTTTGCTTGAGGTGTGTATACGTTTTTTTGGCACCTATTATACTTATATTAATATCCATCAAGTCACAATATATGCATATATTCAAATTGCTCATATATCAGGAAAGCTGCAAAGCTTTACCTTGATTATTGTTTATTTATTTTTCACTGATTTATTTATTGTTGTGAGAAGGTGACTTAGGATGGCATATAAGCTTAATTTTATTTTTTATGATGAAAAAAAATAATAATTAACAATAAGTTTACCTCATGTAACTAATAGTGCGTTTTATAGCAAGACGAAGAAACAATAAAGAAGAAAGGAAGTTACAACTTTATTTTAAATGAGTATTAAAGAGTAGAACATTCTTATCAAGTTTTTAAGCAGTAATTGTTAAAGATGTTGTCCATCTGACATCATTTTTGGTTATTAAGGATAGCAGAGATAATCATATAATCTTGGTAACGAATTTGGAGCTGACATTATTGCAAAAACAAGTTATTTAATCCTGCCTAACTCACGTGTTATGTTACAGCAGCAGAAAGACGAACTCTTTCGACATACTAATGATGTTTTTTTTACATCTTCTGTGAGAAATATGTTGTAGCTTAAGTATTTCAGAGAAAATTTTAAAACTACGCGTTTGAATCTTAATTCACTATGTGAAGAACTGAGTACAAAGTTAAAAATCTCCCTTTCCTCAACGATGCAGCTGATAGAGTAGTGGCTGAAGCCCTGGGTCATAAGAAATATTGTTCAACATTTTATAAGAAATTGAAAGAAGTTAAGTTTTTACGTCAAGAAAGCATTGTTGAATACTATGCAATTTTTTTCTTTACCCATATCTACGAGGCTGTTCAATTAAGAATAATCATACTTTTTTGATAATATACTTTACTCATGTGCATTATTTTGACCATTTTTCTGGAAGTAGTCCCTGTTAGAAGCAGGGCACCTTTCCAGAGTTCCTGTGAGTCTTCAAGGACATGCTGGAGACTATTTTAATAGACCCTTCAGAATCACCTCTGCAGCCTTCATCACTTGGAAAAAAATTGCGACGATAATTTTTTTTTTCACTTTGGGAAAGAGGGAGAAGTTACTCGTGGCTAAAACTTGACTATAGGAAGGTTGAGAGACGCACTTTACATTGAATTTTATGGACATGGAGTTGTTGAGAAGTACAGAAAGCTTATATTGCAATAATTCAGTTCTAAAAGTTAACATATTATATACATTTAGATTAAACATGTTAGTTTATGTATCTAAGGTTTGATTAAGTTTGTTATAATTAATATCTTATTTATCTACCAATTTTGTAAACCCATTTTCTGCATTTTTAATTTATTAGAAAAAAAAAACGAATTTTTAAATGATATTAAAAATAGACTTATTAGTAAAACGATTTAGGAATTGTTTGTTGTTTCTGCAGTCTTTCTGAATATAAGATAGCTTTTATACATCCTTATCACAGCTAGTGTTTTAAGGATGTACCTTTTTCCTGTTTTTCCCAAAAGTAGGCCACTGAGCAATTCAAATATCTTGTTACCATACTGAGGTTATGCAGTATTTTCTTTGACTTAGGCCTATTGAAAACACAACTGTCACCATTTGAGCTCTTATGTACCATAACGTATAGCATTTTTTTTTTTTTGTTTATTTACGGACGCTCTTTAACATCTCAGGTCATTAGCGTCCAATTCAATTCAGGACGTTAAACGGCCAACATATTTTGCTCAGAGGCCTCTTCTTTCTGACTTGAGGCTCTTTTTCGTGCCGTAAATGTAGACACGGTATCTACGTCTTTATTTCCCTTCTGAAGGAAGTCATACTTAGGGTTTTTACGTCCGAAAAAATCCATCGACCCTGGCCGGGTTTGAATCGGCGATCTTGGGTTTAGAAGACAAGTATGGTTATCACTTCACCACCAGGACCGATAATCGCGCTTCAGGAAAACAAAAGTGCATGATAGGTTAGGATATCCAATCCTCCAATACTTCATTCTATAATGTGGATTAGATACAAATATAGTAAAGCCATACAAAGGCAAATCTCTATATCTTCGCACACCAACGCTGGCTGATCCGTTTTCAATTGGTAGCTGGTGTTAATTTTGTTGATGCCGTAGGCGTTTACTCGCGGTGACAGCAAAAATCGTTAAGAATATCTGCTCCTGAAGTCATGTAACCTCACTAATCTCAATCTATAATAGGTTTTTCGTTCTTTCCACTGTTGATAGTCAATTTCGACTAAATATAAACTCTGTATCCAAACACACAATCCCGTTCTGATTCTTTCAAACATCCTATCATCACCTGTGATGCTACACAATTCCCATTAAAAATATACATTGAAAGTCACGGGTTCGAATAAGAAAAAAGAATAACAGTTGAGTTGTCGATAACACTATATTGGCTTTCGAACATATAAAGCTTTTCCCCATACTATAAAAGATTAAACTAGCTTGTACGAATCCTGTGTCTTGCAGGTTCTCTTATAGTTCAGCGCAATGGCGTTCAATTCTGAATTGTATTAATACGCAGAAATGCACCCCAAATCTTGATTGCTGCCCCGTTGCCTCTAACTTTATGCACTGTTTATTTATTGTTGCTGTGACTGCAATGTTCTTATCGTGACATTTGTAGATTGTGAAGTGAATTCTGTAATCTGTAGGAATGAAACAGTTATGGCGAAAATGAGCTCAGGGTGTTTGACGTCTTTAACCTATCTAGTGTTAAACTTCCCTGGGTGAGGAGAAATTCCAAAATTACTTTACCTAGACAGCTTGTCCTGAGCGGGAATCAAATCCAGGATATATAACTTGGGTATATAATCAAAAACTTATTATTTATTGGCCTAGTCTCCCAACTTCCAGCATCCGATTTAATGTACTTCTCATGCATTTTCACACATACATTTTGCACCAACATCTGATAGATTTAACCCATGTCAGTGTGTCTACTTGTATATGTGATATCTACTGCATGCATAGCATAAATTTTTAATGTTTGCTACTCTCTTTGCATACAGTTTTGCACCTTCTTCACTGATATATTTTCGATGAGGCCGATGGAATTTATGTGTCACCAATATGAGTTTTGCTTATTCCCAACACCAGCTATTTCACCTCTTTCAGATACTATCTTTTTCAGGAAATTTCTCAAAACTATGTCTTAACCCCATAACATAGTGACGTTGAATGCAGCAAAAAATTCCTATTCAACGTCGAAGAACGACCCTTAAATGCTTTGAATGCCATCCCATCCTCGCATATCGAGGCTAATTGTTGTCAGGTTGTTACGTATAATAGGAAGGTCCCCTGGAGTGCGTTTTCTTCATACGAACTCTACATGTGGGCACAGTGAAAGTCGTTTTCACGGCAGACTATTTTATTCACAGCCAATTCTACAATAACTTGGTTGAAAAATATTCTACCGCTATTACTGAGTTTTCAGAAGCATCCAATTACGTAGAAAACCAGGAAAGAAACATTTTAATGCATTTTTATAACTTTTCGTTCATGCTGATATTTCTACACAGTTCAGAGTGTTTGACTTCGACAAGCAATTTATTAAAGTGTATATAAGTGTGCAGGAGATGTTTTAACATCAGTGGCGGATTATAAAATATCAGACGAGATTTCACCAGGTGGTAGCATTGACCATGCACCGAGCATTGCAGCGGTATTTATTAAAAGAGGGGGTTAGTTAATTATGTAATGGATGGAGGAAAGAATTTGAAACAAGAAGTTTGATTTGATAGGTTATATGTAATCTCATGGATAATGATTCTTCCTCTCCGACAATGGTTTCCGCTGACTTATATTTTTGCCACGGCTGTTGAGACTCTGCTGCTGGATATTTTTATGGTCCTGTGATCATAGGGGAAGGAGTCTTGGAGATTAATAATATTTTTTTTTTTCGTTATGGAAGATGGAGCACAATTTATTATTCATACACTATTGCACATAAGATGTACTGCACTCATCTAATAAAGCTGGTCCACTTAATTCTCTTCCAGAACTAACTACCGCTTTCCACTAATTGAACGGAACTGAGAAAGCCCTTCTACTGATATTGCCCCGTTGAATACTCTTGCAAAACTGACTGTGGGCCACACAATTGCAAACTAAATAAACATGGTCTACGTGACTTTTTCCATGTAGAATCAACTCAAGCGGTTGGCTTCTTCCCTTGAAGAGGTTATCGGGCTGTATTTTCATCCGTGTAATTGCCTCCATAAGTTGTGCCTACCCTGCTTAAGAAAAAAAAAAAAATTAGATAACATCGTTTTGCTTGGGTTATCTTTACCATTATTATTACTACAGGCAACAGAAATTCCCGATCAAATTTTATGGCTGGGGTAGCTTTCTACGCCCTGGCAAGAAAATAACATTATACACACAATACTCAACACTTGTACAGGAAAATGACATTACACACGACTATAGCGAAGTTACATAAAATTACTTGCTATAATTACTCTAATTAAAACATGAAGGGAGGGGCAGCTCATAAATACTGTCTCAGCATATAGTTATTATGTTCTTAGCGTTATGTTCTGGGACAATCCCCAGCCATAACTTCCGTTGTTCATTAGTGAATCTTAGTTGCGACTGACAAAGAAAAGCACTGAAACTGTGCTCAGTGATAATTCATTACTAAAATAAAATAAAATCTGCAATACTCCGTCCCGGCACCCTCTTCGGGACGTATATTACCAAATTTTATCATTTATTTATCGATTAATTTTCAGTACATATTTTTTCAGATCATAATCTATAATTACATTTATATAAACGAAATATATAACTAAAATAAAACACTAAGTCCTATAAACAATTCGCTATACTAAATAAAATTAAATCTACTGGCAACCGTAAAATGACCAACATGTAGCTACCTAAACTAAAATTAACTCTCGGGAAGCGAACGGTCAAAGTGCTGGTAACCAACTGGAAAAATTGCAAAGTCTACGTAATACTTTTTAATTCAATCTTCTAAATTCACTAATTTTTATTTTATTTCTCTTAAAGTTTTAATTGTTTACATATTCTTATTCTTATTCTTATAATATGGATACATAAAATAATGTGTACACTCCTCTCCTTGATCCACTTTAAAACTTTCGCTTTAAGTACATTTCTACTCTTTCTAATTAATCACTACACTACACTACATTTCACCTCACTATAGCGATCATCCACTAATTGAGTATTTATATATTATTTATTTATACATAAAATCCTTGTTCGCTAAATTATTTACTTACTATTCTTCACCTACTAACTCTCCACTGCTTTCGTATTTTATATAGCTTATCTAATATTTGAATTAAAATGTATCACTCACATTTTCTCATCCACTAATCACTTAAACACTTTTAACCATTATCATTTATTACCTACCATTTTCTTCTCATCAAACTCCTCTGTCCCTGGCTCTTCCTTTCCTCGTGGTCCTTATCTCCCTTTCGGTCTTCTCCGTCTTGTGCACTATGTTGTTTGTTATAGTGACTGTCACATCTTCTCTGGATCTTCTTTCTTCTTAGGTACATGGTATGGTTTGGACCGTTAGTGTTAATAATGTATTTGTGATCTTTTATCATTTCTCTCCTCTCCTCTTTCGGTGTTCTTTCTCCTTACCCTTTCTTTACTCTTTCTTCCTCGTCTCTAGTCGTTGTCCAGTTCCAATCTTCGTTCTTCTTTGCCACCGTCCTATAACTTACATCTTTCTGCGCACTTAAATTTCTTCTATAGTATTTTTTCTTCTCCCATAACTTATATATCTTCCAGATTGCTTACTCTTTTTCTATATACTTCTACTACCCCATAATTTCTTCTTCTCCGTTGCTGTTCTATTTTCTGTTTTCTTCTACTTCCTCTCTGTTATTTTTCTCTTCTCCTTCTCCTATACTCCTCCATAATTCCTCTTCTCCTTCCTCCCCATTCCCTTCTTCAGGTTGTAATCCAAAAGCATTCTCGCATATTATAAATTTAAATATCTTCCTGTCCTTCACCACTCGCTTCTTCCTCACCTTCATACTCTCCTCTACTAGTCTCTTCCTGTTGATTACTACAATTGTCTTGTATATTATCTGTTCTTGCTAAGTTATTTGTGTTTTGGGATTGTCTTTGTATTCGTATGCGTTCTAACCTTCTTACATCTTCTTTATTAACTTTTATTATCTGTTCTTGTGGTATCGCCTCTTCTCGTGCTAGATCACTTATTTTAAGGCATTTATATAGGCCCTTATTTCTAAGTATATGTGCCACCTGATGGCCACTTAAAATTTCTCTTTCTTCTCTCACCTAAATAGCGTGCACATTGAAATCTGCTCTGGGTTATCCTGTGTTTTGCTAAGTTTACCTCGTATATCGTCCTGTGTTCTGTTAATTTTTTCCCAATAAGTTTTGTAAGGTCCATGGTCTGTAATGTAATGTACCATACCTTTGGTAAGTTGTATAAATTTTAGCTTTAATCTTGTGCTTTATTTCCTTTAAGTTGTTGCATTTACTGCCAATTATTAAATTTACTTTCTTCTTCCATTAGACAGATGCTCTTAATTTAATTAATAAATAAATTAACCATATTCCTGTAACTACTAAATGATAGGTGAGGTGTTTAATGTCCTGTAAATCTTATTAACATCTTTCTTTGTGATCTTCTTAGTAGATGTATGTCCTTCATCCTCAGAGCCCAGACCCCTGCTCCGTAAGACATTATTGAAGCAAAAATGATAGTAGGGTATGTTGCTATGGCGTAAATGCAATTTTAAAAATGAACTGAATAAATCTAGCTAATTTCATCATGACGTTTTCGGATTTTTTTCATACGTTTTCAGTATGTTTCCTAAAGTATAATTTTTCATCTAAATAAATTCCCAGAAAGTTTTAGTAGTTTTCCTTGTCTTTTTTAATGTGCTCAAAATTTCTATTTTCTTAATTTTTTCCATAATTATTTTATTGGCCGTTCTCCATATATTGGTGTCTATTTCTTTTTCAACGAAAGTTTTCCATGGGTTATTCTTTGTTTCTTCTAACTTGATTTTATAATTTTTTTGGCTTCTGTATTATTTATTTAGGTTTCTCTTCTTTCTGATGTCTTATATTTTGGTTGTTATATTTTATACATGGAGTCTTTAAATATTGTCTTTCAGGAGCATGTAGCCTGATTTAGTTGGTACGACATGGAGTTTAGTTTTACTACATCAATTTCTTAATTTATAAATTATATTATTTGCTCTTATTTCTTTATCAGCTATATTATTTCCTTCTATTCTATTTTCGTCGTTGTTTAGTTCTTCTAAAAGAGTCTGCAAAACTATATTCCAAAAAATTGGTCCTAGATTCGAACCTTGTTGACAACTCTTGGGTACATCTCTGTAAATTGTTTCCTCAGTACCTTTTATGTGAACCCATCTGTCTTTGCAGTAAACCATTAATACTCCGTTTTAATCATAATCTCTCAAATAGTACCAGCTACGATAAATTATCGAAAGCGCCAGAAGAGTTCTTCTAAAAGTTTTCCAAGAGTATTTAGGAACATATAGGTCTATATGATTTCGGCTCCTTAGGATCCTTATCGACAACTTTCTTTTAAGAATGTATAATTAAGAATGTGAGAATAATTTTTGCTGTTTTCCAGCAATAGAAAAAGCGCCCTTCCCATACATAGTCATTAAAATAGTCGAAAAAGGAACGTTGTAATTTTACCTTCGAAATTTATCACGACTTCATTGGTTACATCAAAGGACCTGCTGCTTTTTTTTTTTTTCTTTTTTAGCTTATTAATAACTAGTTTATTTTCCAAAATATTAGAAGGGTAGATTAATCTATTATTTCTATATATTATGTTCATATCCACTTCTTTTTGAATATGCAGAATATTATTCATACTCTTATCCTGGGGAAGTAACTTGTCCAAAAAGAATATTTAGCGACATTTTCCAATTTGTAGTAATTTCCCTGTTGTCTTTTTTTAATCTGTTCAAAATTTCTGGTTTCTTAATTTTTTCAATAATTATTTTATAGTGCAATACCCAAATATTGGTGTTTAATTCTGTTCATATGAAAGTTTTCCATGGGTTTTTCTTTGTTTCTTCCAAGGTGGTTTTATATTTCTTTTTGGCTTCTCTATATTTATTTACGTTTCTCTCCCTTTCTTCCGCAATTACCAATATTTGATAAATTCTTCTTAGTTTCCCTTTGCTTCCTGCGTCCGTCCAAATAGTGTCAGTATTTCATGGGTCTGGTTGTGGGAACACATTTATCTATTCCCTTTCGTATTGTTTGGACGGGATTATTGACACCCTTATCAATAGACTCTCCTTCGATTGTAACTTTGAGTTTTCCAATTCCTGTCTCAGAAGATTTCAGTCTGTTTGTTTGTAATTGTAAATTTTCTCTCCTCTTCCTTCTTTAAATTTTGACTTTCGTGTACAATAAAAGAAACAGATAAATCTGTGATCACTAGTGGTCATATCTTGACCTACTTTCCAGTTTATTATTTTATTATTTGAGTTTAAAGTACATAAAATTATGTCAATGTTGACAGTAGCACCTGCTCTATTTTCGACAATAGGAGGGGTGTTGGGTTAATTTTTGATGAATAGATTTAGTTTAGAAATAGTTTCTTCCAGCTTTCCTCTTTCGTCTTTAATGTTACTATATCACCAGTCAGATTTGGCATTTCTATCGCTTGTAAACATTTGCTCAACTTTTTAAATGCGTTACTGACCTTCGTTATGTATGTCCATCGGATGACTATTTTGAAAATATTGATTTGTTAGAATAATTTTAATGCTGTCGTATGTTGCTTCAACACAATTTGTGCTTTGTGTGTGTGTCTCCTAATTGTGTTATGTTAACTGTTTGTAAATTGGGATTATATATTATAATTGATGCCATAGGATTTTCTCCATGACGTATTGTTCGTGTTCTTACTCGGTATGTGCTACTTTGCCTTTAAACGAATAAGGTTCTTGAATGCATAATAAATCTAATTTCAGTTCTTCTGTAGTTGTCTTTAATTCCTACGTCACTTGTTTATTTTTCTGGGGGTTTATTTGTCCAATTTGAATTATTATAAGCTCGTCATAATCTGTAATTTTTTCTTCTTAGTGAAGTATACCCAGAGTTTGCAAGGTAATGATCCTCGGTACCCGTCTTAAGTACTTGATTAGTTACCTCTTTGAATGTTTGTGTTCTAAAGATTCTTTTAGTAGGAACTTTATTTGGCCTTGGAATTTTTGGTTTGGGTTTAATGAATATTGTTGGTTTTGGTTTGGATTTAGGATTTGCATTCCTACCTAGTTGTTTTATAAAAGTACCGAATGGATAATTAACCTGTTAAAACATACTGTTTTATGGGTGTTTTATATGGAGGATAATTTGTTTTTGGAAGGTTGTTAGCGGAATGTTTTGGCATTGAAGAAGAAATGGGTCTTATGGGTTCGTTTTTTGGAGTAGTTAATACCGTCATGTCTGATTTGTGCATAGCTTTGCTTTATATAAAAACAATTCCGCCATAACACGATATAAAATGTTTATACACTTAAGGTTCAAGTTATCATTCCTTCTTTCGAAAACTGTATTTAATAGTTTCAATAATTCAACTGGATTCGTAGTAATATTTTGTGAATTTAAATTGATGTCTGGTACAGGGAAAAATATTGAGTCGACGTTTTCATGTAGCTTGTGCGCGTGACGTGCCGCCAGGCAGCTGTTCAAGTTCTTCCCTCTTGCAGTCGACTCAGCTGTAACTTGACATAGTAGTCTGCATATATCAGGTTTATATCTGGAATCCTCTTGTGGTCAGCAGTAGTTTGAGTTGTGTATAATCGTTCTTCGTTCATGTTTGGCTTCCAATTAGAATATATTACATCCTTACTGTTTCTATCCTCTTCCTCTTTCTTTTCTTCTATATTATCGTCTTCTCTCTCTTCGAGTTCTTCACAATCGCTATTGTACTCATTTTCTTTTATGGCGGTTGTTTTTTGTTTTCTGTTAGCCTTAGAGCTTTTGTTTCCATTTGATCACTTTGTTCTTCAACTTCTTCTGATTCTTTTTCTTCTTCTTTATCGGATTTCTATTCTTCCTCTATACTTAATTCTTCTTGTAATAAGGTTTTATATTTTACCCCTTCTTTATGCCCAGTTCGTTATCAATTTTGTGGGTATGTAATTTTAGTGGTAGGGTGGTTTATTATCTAACATTATCTCCTGATTTTCTGTACTTTTCACTGTCAAAACTTCTCCTGTAGGTTCGATTTCTGTCTGTGTCCCGATTTCGGCGGTATGCGTCATGTTTTTTAGTTTTAATTTATGTGCTATAACTTTTCAAGTTTCGTTTGATCTACTAGAAGTATTTTTTGTTTTAAATTTTTTATTATATAATTTGATTACGTGTTCATTCATAATCTGTTCTGGCGATAACTCTTTTTCACTTCAGTTTATACAATCTTTTTTTCCACCACATTTTTTGTTTATCCCACTGTATAGAATGCAAATGCGTTGGTCTCTTTTGAGCAAACTTTCCTTTCGTGTTCCTCTTCACCACATTGACCGCAGATTGTTTTGTCTTTGTTGCAAAATTTAGCTGTGTGTCTAAAATCGTAACATTTTTGGCATTTAGCTACTGAAATAAGAAAAACCTATTTTCCCAATTTGGCGCATACCTTCACCAGTGGTGAATAGTTGCTCTGTACATAGGTCTGGTTTTTCAAAGTTTTGTTTATAAATATCTTCAATTCTTCTTCCTCGATGCCTGTTAATACATCGTACATGATCATAAGAGGGTTTCTCTTCTATACTGCTTCTATTTTGAGATCCTTCCCTTTAAGATTTGCACTGTTTATTACTTTATTTAGGTCTTCTTCTGTTTCGGTTTCCATTATTAGAGTTTTCCTTGTTGTTCTTAAGCTACAGAGTTTTATTTTTTTCCTGTGCAGCCTTAAGGTTTTGTGTTACTATTTTTCGTAGTACTATGGCGTCAGAAGTCTTGCTAGATGAAATAAACACGACATGCCTCTTTAATTCTGTTGTTCTTTGAAAATTAACCTTCTCTGTTTGTGCTAATGTTGTGATGACTTGAGCGAATGATTTCATTGGTTCTGGGTTCCTCATCTCCAAAAATTCTTTGGCCAGTTCCGCCTCCGCCTTTGACATCTCTCCTTCTATTTTAATGTGTTCATGAATTTTTTGAAATTTTGCTGGTAGAAGGCACACTTCTCTCTTCTTGTCGTTGGTGATTTTCTATTTTTCTTTAAGTGTATTTACCTCTGTTAGTACTTCACCAAATATTTATTAGGTCTCCATTTCAGTAACCTCTTTTACTTCTTTCTTTCTAGATTGGCTTACTTCCCTCTTTATTTTATCTCGTCTCTTCCTTTTCCTTTCTGGCGATCTATTTAACGAGTGACTAGGTAAAAACACATTTCCCACCTCCATTATTTATTTGTAAGGAGGAAAACCCCCACTATACCCTTCTAAGCCAGGTAAATAGGAGGCAAATAAACTGTCTCAGAAACCCTATTGTAAAGAACAGTCAGAGCCAGAGCCAGAGCAGAATCGAGCCGTCCTTTCGGACGGGTGTTGAAGGCCACAGTACCTAGCCGCATCTGCGGCTTTACCTGTATGGTCTATAGGTCTTCGTGGGGTTTAATGTGCTTACTGTAGTGTATTGCGTCGTCTAAGAAATTTCTTTAGGCGAGGATTCGTTGAGGAGTTGCGTGTTA
Organism: Metallyticus violacea; assembly: GCA_030762175.1. Taxonomy (NCBI): domain Eukaryota; kingdom Metazoa; phylum Arthropoda; class Insecta; order Mantodea; family Metallyticidae; genus Metallyticus; species Metallyticus violacea. Next base: position 47,460,809 of record CM060837.1, on the reverse strand, counting down.
AATCTTTGATCGCCCGTCCATGCACTGGCCAGGGCCAATGCGACTTAACATTTGGAATTTGAGTGGACATCCATCCAAGCGGCGATCAGGCCAGTGCAACTTGCGTCGCGTGGCTCGCTCGCCGCGATGGGTGGTGAGGTCCGAGTTATTTATCTGCCCAGAATGTCTTTTGGGAGTTTGTATGACGGTCGGCGTCTACTAGCCTTGTGATCGTATTGGCCCAGAAGACGCGCCAGTTGGTTTGGGTGGTAGGGGAGCTTGTCATACAGAGTCTGCGCCCTCTCGCGAATGACGTCGACTATGTATGGAACCCCGGAGTGTTCGCGTAGAAGTTTTGACGGAAAACTACGGCGAGTACCGTAGATCATCCTCAGCGCCCTGTTCTGCACGCACTGGATGCTGCGGGTGGTAGCCTTGGCCACCACTCCCCAGACCTCGCAGCCGTAGAGAATCAGGGGCGGTATGACGGCCCGGTATACCCGCAGTTTTAGGTGAATAGGCATAGTTTGGGAGAGGAATATGGGGTACAGCTATTGTAAAGAACAAACGACAGGGGTAAGGTTTTATTCACCGCAGCCGGCCCGATGACTGGCAGACATGTGCAGCTGATGTCACAGTTCACCGGTAGGCGTTAGAAAACTCGCCACCACAATCTAAGTGCACTGTTCCTATACATATGAATATTGTATTATATTTCTAAAACTATATAATTAAAGATTATCTTCGCTTGTAGTACTTATAAAGTGTTTTTTTTTCTTATATCACACATTGATATATATTCTTACAATTTACCTATAAAACTTCATTGAAATAGGAGCCGATATTCAATATTTCTTAAATTATGAACAATGGAAGAAACATCACCAATGTGAAATGTTTTTATGATTGCGGTTATAATAAGGTTTTGTATATAAAGAAAGTAAAAGCAATATTAATGTGTTATTAATGCTGTAAGAATAGCATATTAATAGATGTGTTTAGAGCAATTACTATTGCAGAACCCATTCTTTTCTGTGCTGTTTAAAACAACCTTTTTTTTAATTTTAATTTTTGACTTTCGCACTTAAACTGATATTCAGAATGCATTTTCGATATCTGTTTCCTAAATGAATTTTAAAAGATAGAGTTATTTTAGGTTAACATGATTTTCTCATTCACTGTAATTAAAATATATCTTTATTTTTCTAAATTAGGAGGTTGATATTACTTAATCTTGTAGTTTGTGGAAATGTAAGTGGAAACACTTCCAATAATTTTAACTTTAGTAGATTCACAGGCAAAACTGAGTGTAAGTAATATCTGCTTCAGTGAAATATGGTATCTTTCTTTAATGTAAAGGGGAGCAACCACGCTGGCAGAGCTGTGGTTGTTGTGTAATCATATCGAAACAAGGGCGGTGCTCTGAAAAGTAATCTGCAACATGTTTGTCAAGTTTCCGCCAGCACGCTCCAAAAGGGCTTCTTCAATATTTATATCAGCGAGAATTTCTCAGGTTAGGAATTCTGAACACACTTTAGTGCACTTTGCTCTGCCTTTAAAGTTACAGAAAGTCATTCTAATGCATACATTTACTTGTTTAAAGGTAGTGGATACATTATAACAGAAAAAAAAACTTCTAAAAGCGTGAAAATGCGACATATTGGTTGCCTAAGAATGTTCTTTAATTTTATTTTTATTTGTCTATTGATCTTTTGTAAATGTAAAAATGTATATCAAGATAAGGATGATAAATTTGGCACCTACCTCGCGTTATATTCGCGCTTCCAACGGACGTGCAAGAAGTTACCGACGACGAAGAGCTCTCATTCACGAGGTTTCACCGATTCCATAATTAACTATTTAATACAAATTACCGAAACTAAATAAGTAAATGTTGAAATTTAGGATCCTCGTCGTTCATTTTTGCCCTGTGTAAGTAATTACTGTGATTTACTTTGCAAAACTGTTGCTGTCTCTCTGTAAACAGATGTGACTGATATTAGTTATGTTAGCGTTGCTACAACAAAATGTAGTCAAGATTATCGTTTGAACAGCGGAAAACAATTTTGAAGTGGTACTGGAAAACCGAGAATGTTGTTGAAGTTCAAAGACAATTGGAGACGTGTGTACAAAACAGAACCGCCAACGCGAGTAACAATTGCACGCATTTGAGACAAATTTGAGACTCGTGGTACTCAAGGCACTGGATAGGACGAAGAGGTCCGATTGAGTTCCACCGCGTTCTCCGTTGGACTTCTACCTAATGGGGAATCTTAAGGATGTTGTATACCGTAGAAAATCAGCTACACTGACAGCACTTCGGGAAGAAATTGAAACGGCACGTGCTGCAATCGCTGAGGACACTTTCGCAAACGTTGCTCAATCAACGTACTCATAAATATATCGAAGCCAATGGAGGGCATTTTGAGCAACTGTTGTAACTGTAAAAGTCTACGATGATTAGTGTTCATGGTTTTCTGTTTGTGTGAATTCAGTTTTGTTATGTTAGCACAGTTTTTCTTTGCTTGAAGGGTGTATACATTTTTGGCACCCTCTGTGTATTGGAACTCAAACGTCAGAGGTATTTACTTTAAATCGTCTCTGAACTTAACATGCCATTCAAGTGCATTGGGAATAGAGCGTTGAAATCGAGCCAACTCGCTTTATTCACAACGCACTAACAAACACAAATAAAAAAGGCTGCACTTTATTCTCAGCAGGCTCATTACGTTCTCTTCTGAACTTGTGCTTAAAACATTGTAGACTAAACATCCATCAGAAAAAAGTCAGATACGATTTTAGCGAAGTTTTTCAGCCGAGAGTTATTTCATTCCAAATTCTATGCTTATCTTTGTTTTTGCAAAAATTTTTAAAGCAATTTACATGTTACTAAACAATACATCGTGGAATAGTGAGTGAAAAATGTACTTCATTTCTTTAAGTGGTGTCAAAATGCATATAAAACAAGGGGGGGGGTGATATCAGTATACATTTTGTTACCTGATGTCAAGGCTGGGCAAGTAATTGCCTAGAAGTATTTTACGTGTAATTTATATGTAAAACAGCTAACATTAAAAATCCGAGCTATACTTCGTATAATAAATTAATATTTAGCAGACTATGAACGGATGATATAACTTTATTTTAGGTTATAATTTATGCTCTATAGATCACCCATAATGTTACATTAGCTATTGTTAATTAACAACTAACAGCTTTATAATATATATAATTAACATTAACTTAATTCTAATTAATTTTAAAATACTTTATCAAACTACACGAGTAACGTATCGTCCTTAAGTAACTACATGTTTCCATGTTTTTATGTTGATTAATAATGCTTTTAACATTTAATTTACGAGTATGAAACATTAATGTGATTATTTACGTTTCAATACTATATATCTTATCAGAAATTTATTTTCACTGCTCAATTAAGAACATACAAATGTAACACCTATTATTTCTATTAATGTAATGTATAATTGCAAAATAACGCAATTATAACTAATATACCTAAGTATTAAAAACATGCAGAACTTTAAAGTGAAAGTTAAAAAATATTATTCTGGGTAATATGTCATTAAATCAAAATACTTGCTTTGAATACAAGCGAGTAACACAAAAATGATCAAACGTTTCCATGCATTTTAAGGTATAAGAAATATGCATACATATTATTTTGTCTTTGAAGTGAGAGCATTTCTGTTAGCATCATAGCTATGTGCTAGGTACCTTTATTCGTCCTTCTTAAATGAAATATAAGACTCTGATTTAGATCTCAGCGACACCACATGTGCGTTCCCGTTTAGTCAATTTAAATTTTTTTCTGATGCAGTATTCTTGTTCTTATCAGACCTATATTACAAACATTCAGAAAATGTTGATTCCTGTATTTTCTCATAAAATTATGATTAACTGGGAAAAACCAGTTGATCAGATGAAGCTGAAATACTTAGTAGTCTTATATATAAATTAGGTAGTTCCTCATTGTGAAGATTTAGCACTCTTATTCAAAAGCTCATAAAACTTTCCTGCCCTCTCATAATACCAAGAGGCCTCTGCGTTTACTTTTTCCAATAAGGTCAGGATGCTCAGAAACATTTTTTCTTCTTTCTGAGTGGTTTTCCAATAGCATTTTAAAGAATTATTAAATTTGTTGATTTAGTTTTACCATCCATCAATTTAAAGAGCATGGTATCCTTGCAATGAACTAGAATATTACTTCATATATTTTTCCAGTGATATGTCAGAAATTGTTTTTCATTCATGAGGTTAATACAAAGGTCTTATTATTTAAAGTATAGTTAAAATGTTCACAGTTGATAGCATTAAAAGGAATGTGCATCGGAAGAAGAATTTAATAAATGGTACGAGGTGCATTCAAGTTATAACACCTCTATTTTTTTTCTCAGGACGGAAAACAGATACAAACATGAATTTTGTTTTAAAATATGTGGGCACTCATTGTCAATGCGTGACAGAGATGGCACACAGAACTCTAGCGGCAGCGGCGAGAGTGAGGACTGTTTTCGATACTTCAAAATGGCGACGTTTTCATTGGCGCTTCGTTTCAGGATTGAAAAACGGCATTTATGTTTCATCCATTGTCGCAATCGATGAAAAAAATGCCGTCATCCCGCGTCAACATTGCCTGGCAACATGCCACGCGCGCAGCCTTGTGGTCGTCCGTCAGCATTCATGTCACCCACCTGGAGGACATTTTTCGCATTTTCAGGTCTTCATTCAGGATTATGAACACAAATCGCAAGAAAATGCCAAATTTGGAGACGATGTTTTCCACACTCATTCGGCGATCTTCCAAAACAACTTTCTGCACTCGCTCGATCATGTCGTCAGATTGCCTTGGTTTGTTGTCATACGATGATCTGCCTTCCTTGAACTGTCGCACTCATGAACGCACATTAGACACCTCACCACATGTCTCACTCAACTGATGATGAATTTTAATCTGAGTCAAACCACGCAAATGGAGAAAACGAATGCTTACACGTTGTTCTTGTAATGAAAACGTCGCCATTTTGAAGTATCAATAACAGCTCTCCCTCTCGCCGCTGCCATACAGCGCTGCCATCTCTGTCATGCATTGAAAATAAATTTAAATTAAACCGCATGTTTCTTCTGTTTCCATTTCTGAGAAAAAAATGCACCTCCTAATAAAAGGGACAGTAGGTGGTTTAGCTAAATTATCATTAGATATGTTTACATCCAAAATTTAAGCTACTGTTAACAAGAGGGCAAGCCACTGGGGTCTTTGGGAAAATCACTATATTATTTAAACTAAGTATATTATGGTTATTATATCAAAACTTTGTAAAATTATTATTGGATTCAAACTTAATGAGTGCCTAAACGTGTTTCCTTGGCAGATGAACTGCATTTATTGTAAATTATGAATCCAGCTGTAGTATGCAATTATTATCAGAATTCGGTTCATCGGAGGTCATGCCCAATGAGGTATATAGACCCATTTAAACACACGAAAAAGAATACCTCTAGGAAGACCTTGAAGAGTTTAATACAGTATTGTTCATTACGTATTATCTGTCAGTGATGGACAAGAAACGAGAAGCGACTGTGGGCCTAATTGAGGAATTCTATAACTCATCAAAGGTGTTCACTGTGAGAATTACTTGTGTTGGATAATTCCATCATTAAATCTCTTCATATTTTTTATCGTTCATGAAAGGTGCATGCAATGTCTATCCCTCCATGAACATGTTACACTGCATATCCATCCTTTAATACCTTGTAATACGAGGTGGTATCCAGAATATTCGGGACTGGTGCTGCCATCTGGTCAAAAACATATTTTGAGACTAATGACCGCCGTTACCCTAGAAGTAGTTCACTTCCACACGTAAACACAAGTCCCAGCGATTCTGTCATTTTCCAAGTGCATATTGGAAGTCATGTTCTTTGAGGGTGTTTAGTACAAGCATCGTTTCTTCTTGAATCCTCTCAATTGTGTCGAACCGACATCCTTTCAACTGGATTTTCAGTTTGGGGAATAGAGAGGAGTCGTAAGGGTGGCAAATCAGGCGAGTACGGAGGATGGGGGACAACCATCATGTTGTTTTTCGACAAAAAGCTCCTGGTGAACAAGGAATTGTGACAGGGCGCATTATCGTGATGCAACAGGCAGTTCCCCTTATCGCCAAAGTTCGGGCCGTCGCAAAATATCATAGTAGTACGTGGAATTCACTGTTTGATTTGGTGGGAGGAATTCTTTGTGCACAATTCCCTTGGTATCAAAGAAAACGAGGAGCAGGACTTTGTTCTTCACTTGTCTCGCTTTTTGGTCTTGGTGAGTTCGGGCTCTTCCACTGGGAGGACTGTTGTTATGTCTCAGGGTCATAAGCTACATCCAGCTCTCGTCGCCGATGATGACCCAGGACAAGAAGGTTGGGTCATCGGATGCGGCTTGACGAAGCTCCGTCTAAACTTCAACACGCTGCGCCTTCTGATCAGCTGTCAGGATCCTTGGCACAAATTTTGCGGCGACACGATGCATGCCCAATTCATCAGTTAAAATTCGTTGGCAGGTCCCATAACCAATTCCCACTTCGTGAGCAAGGTCTTCAGTGGTTCGACATGGATCCTCGAACGAAGTGTTGAATGGCAACAATGGCAGGCGTTGTGCACCTGACGAGCCTACCGGTGTGAGCATCGTCTTCAATAGCAGTACGGCGGCCCTGAACCGAGCATGCCACTCAAACACACGTGTACGGCTCATGTTTTGTCCCCCAAATACTTGTTGAATCATTGCGAGGGTTTCCGTAGCATTTTCCTCGGGATTTGCACAGAATTTAATGCACACTCTCTGTTCTATTTTTGGATCCATCGTAAATTCGCCACGCACTACACACAGAGTATCATTAAAAGTATAATAGAATCTCAACACATCTATCCAGCTGCATGAAACTCTAAACACTCACTCGTCAGATGTGCTAGTTTTGGCATCTAGCGGTACAAAACTCTACTGCACCTATTGTCGAAATGGCAGCACCAGTCCCAAATATTCTGGATACCACCTCGTATATACCGATTGCTTTAAGCAACATAAAAACTATGCCGATACGAGCAGCAGGAATTACATAGATTGCATGAATATTATCTCTATCAATGATTGTACATGTTCTATAACTCTTTCATTTATATTCCATAGTATCGAAAAGTTTGTCAATATCCTTAATATTTAGGTATTTCGAGACCTATAATAAGCACTTTGATTTTGCGACTTCCGTTGCTTTGTAATGCCTGAAAACAATTTGCTACAATAATATTATCTCATGTTTAGGGTATCTGTAGGCCTTAGCAGCTAAAATTGTGCTGGGCATTTAAATTTATCACTCTTGTCGCTCAGAACTCAGCGACAACCGCATATAAACCAATGTCTAAGTATTTTCTAATACAGTCGTCTCATCGACGTAATGTTATTTTAAATCCATCATTTTTTACTAAAACGCAGTGGCGAAGCCAACTCATACTTGTAGTCGCTTTTGTCTACGTTATTTCGTACAAAAGGATCATAAAAGTCAAGCCGTGTACTAGATGTATATCACAATCGTTCAAAAAAGCTTGATTTCTGAGTATTTTATTTTTCACGTTTGCTCCTATCAACTTTTAGTAGCTAATTGCAACGATGCTTAGGATTAAATGATAAAATTAGCACGATTCTCATTTCAACTCTTAAATTAATCAGACCTCTCGTTAGATTACTCGACGCAAAAGAGGGGAAATGTTGGAAATGATGAGGAAACTTTTGAAACGTGTAGGTAAGCAGGCAGAACTACAATTAAGTAAACTATAACATGTGCAACATTGGCCTTTCATATCTGTCACTATCAAAGTGGACTGATCCGAACTACTACGCATCTCATATAAGGAGAGATATGCCTGTCACGACAAAAACTTGTTGCAAGAAATTGTTTACGTTGAGAATTAGCTTGCCCCTACGGTTCATGATACAAAATAAGACATTAAGGGATATACGATAACATCTGTACTGGCCAGTATCTGCGTATCATTAAATGAATGTGTTTAAGCGTATTGGAAAGAAGATCTTATATTAATGGTATGTGATTTCATTCTATAAAATAAACGCCCTATTCTGGGTGTAGTTTGTCCATTGAGCATTCTTCTGCGTTTTCAGTTAGAAGACTTTGAATTAAAATAACAAAAGAAAAGCGATTAAATCCTCACCTCCGTTTGTGATAAAGTCTTTTAAGCACGTGAAATACCATTGACAATTGAAGAACGGGAAGGACGAACCGGACGAGAGAATGGAAACGTATTCGACCAGCGAACTTTGGATATTATAAACCGAGAAAGAACAATCAATATGCCTGCACTTAGGCTGGGCAACTAAATAAATACGTGCAATTTAGATGTAAAAGGTCGAGCATTGAAAAACCTGAGTTATACGTCGTATAATAATTTAATATTTAACCGATTTTGAAACGGTAACAGTATTAACCAATAATTGTATTCGGTGCTGATTTATGCTTTTCTGAACATATATACAGTGATAACTTTAATTAATAATATGGTTATTATTAATTATCAACTCACAACTCTATAATAATCACATGCAAAATGTCACCGTTAATTTGATTCGAATTATTTATCAAGCGCTTTATCAAAATGCGTACTTAATACACTTAACATAACTGCATAATCATTATGTTGATTAATGATTGTGCACATTTTAATTCGAAAATGAAACAACGTAGATCTTTACGTTTACACTGTAATGTACGTTAAAATATGTTGAAATGTAGAATTGTGATTAAATATTTGTCTGTATTATCCATGATTAAGGAAAATTAAATTTTCATTGTAAACGATTAGCATACATTTTTCCATGTGGCCTGTAAAAAATTGATGTTAAGATTTAAATATTTTTAATAAGTATTAAGAATATATGCTAAAATGGACGCAAATAGTAAAACCTATTTGATATATCATGGAATACATAATCTGATTTTAAATAAGCTTTTATTCAATATAGAATGCAATTTATTTTCGAAGTGAAGACTATTACATTCTATGGTCATAAAGCTCCTTTCAGCCGGTGCCATGATTCCCTTGCAGTACCAGTTCTTTTTAATGCGAAACATTCGTGGATACATATTTGAACTGTTTCAAAAATTTGAAACTTTCTTCCGAGAACAAAATGATTTATAAATGCCGAAAATTAAATACAAGCTGTATGAACTATTATATAGATTCTAGAATGAAGTTTAGCATTCAGATCTTGCCCATTTGGAACGAACTCAAAGTGAAAGATACCTTCGCAACTCCATGAACACTTTATGCTTAAACGGATTTCGTTTAACAGTGCTAGCAGATTGATAAGAGACTGGGTTATTGTCTCAACTCCATGAACACTTTATGCTTAAACAGACTTCGTTTAACAGTGCCAGCAGATTGATAGAGACTGGGTTATTGTCTCAACTCCATGAACACTTTATGCTTAAACAGACTTCGTTTAACAGTGCCAGCAGATTGATAGAGACTGAGTTATTGTCTCAACTCCATGAACACTTTATGCTTAAACAGACTTCGTTTAACAGTGCCAGCAGATTGATAGAGACTGGGTTATTGTCTCAACTCCATGAACACTTTATGCTTAAACAGACTTCGTTTAACAGTGCCAGCAGATTGATAGAGACTGAGTTATTGTCTCAACTCCATGAACACTTTATGCTTAAACAGACTTCGTTTAACAGTGCCAGCAGATTGATAGAGACTGAGTTATTGTCTCAACTCCATGAACACTTTATGCTTAAACAGACTTCGTTTAACAGTGCCAGCAAATTGATAGAGACTGGGTTATTGTCTCAACTCCATGAACACTTTATGCTTAAACAGACTTCGTTTAACAGTGCCAGCAGATTGATAGAGACTGGGTTATTGTCTCAACTCCATGAACACTTTATGCTTAAACAGACTTCGTTTAACAGTGCCAGCAGATTGATAGAGACTGAATTATTGTCTCAACTCCATGAACACTTTATGCTTAAACAGACTTCGTTTAACAGTGCCAGCAGATTGATAGAGACTGCGTTATTGTCTCAACTCCATGAACACTTTATGCTTAAACAGACTTCGTTTAACAGTGCCAGCAAATTGATAGAGACTGGGTTATTGTCTCAACTCCATGAACACTTTATGCTTAAACAGACTTCGTTTAACAGTGTTAGCAGATTGATAGAGACTGAGTTATTGTTTTGATTATCACGCTTACTGCAAATTACCCATTTTTATCCCACGTTTAAACAATTCTCTTTATAAATCTGTCATCTGTGCCGTTGATACTGTAGAAATTTCTGCCGATCGATATTTACTTGTTGAATTTCATACATATTGTTACGTGAGTGTGATGACTTCACCTGAGACTTAATTTAATGTTTACCACATGACCTGTCTAAAACGCTCCCAAGGTTATTGCTTTAGATCGGCGCGAGACTTTGCCTCTTTCTTCTGAGCGTACAGTGGCAGGTTGTAGGTAAGAAGTTCCCATGGGAATGAAAATGTTTCAATTGCCTACCATGACGATCCAGATTTGCTGTTATTTTGTAACTGATTTTGTATTATTTATAAGATAAATTGCAATATATCTAGGAGTTTGCCTTATTTTACAGAAATGTTATAACATGTTGTCATAGCAATTATTGAGCTTTACTGTGAAAGAGGATTGTTAATGCAGAAATATTTAACAGTTCTGAGCTTTCCTGTTTTGTATTTAATTTTATTATGAAATACTTCCAGCTAAAGATGCATATAAATTTTTTACCTAGTTGAATAGTTTTCTTTATTTTTTATCGTGCAGGATTTTCGCAGCATACGAGCCTTGTATAAAAGAAACTTTTAAACTATTTTAAAGGGTTCTAAACGTTTATTGCCACCAGTTTATTATGTGTTTAATATTATAATTAACTACTTGTAAATTTTAATTAATATGAAAAAAAAAACAAAGTTATTTTTGTTCCAGTTGCACACGACATGTGCATTCAATCTTTGGTTAGTAATTGCGCAACAAATGTTGTTAATACTGCTAAATACTTAGCAAAAAAACAACAATGCGTTTCCACAAATCCTGTAGTCGGTCCTGGTGGTGTAGTGATAACCATACTTGCCTCCTAAAACCAAGGTCGCGGGTGCAAATCCGGCCAGGATCGATGGATTTTTTCGGGCGTAAAAATCCTAAGCATGGTTTCCTTCGGAAGGGAAGTAAAGCCGTGGGTCCCGTGTCGTACATTTACGGCACGATAAAGAACTTCGTGCCTGAAAGAAGAGGCCCCTGGCCAAAATTTGTCGGCCGTTTCACGACCTGAATTGAATGGGACGCTGATGACCTGAGATGTTAAAGCGCGCCCGTAAATAAACAAATAAATAAAATAAATAATAACATTATAAAATATTTATGTATGGGTCGTAGACGGTATATGCCTAAGTATGGTATACAATTAGAAAGAGGATAGATAATAATACAAATAAAACAATATTAATAATTATAAATAAATAAACATTAAAATGGGAAGAACAACATCTACATATATATGAATGGAAACATATTACATTATTTATAATTACACCAGTTATTGTGTTGTAATCAAAAAATAAATTGCTTCTAGTTTCTAGCACTTTGGCAAGGAAAATGCCCACATTCAACCAATTAATATGGTTTGCAAATAGGTCCCGAGTTGTTCTTCAGCCTCGGTGGTGAAAAGACGTGGTTTAGTTAGCGTTGTAGCAGGGGTGCATAAAACTAGTGAGTATGGAAAAAGTAAACGAAATGATAATGTTAGCAGAGGAGATGAAGGAAGGATTTGCGAAGTGTAACGTAAAGAAGGAATAGGAGACAATGAGTGCGCTAATGGACAACCTTTGCAGGGGGGAGGAAAAAATAGTTTATCGGGAAAACCAGAGCAGAAGAAACAATATCGTTATTTGTGGGGTAAGCAGGCAGGATATAGAAATACTGGTTCATCGAGTAATAGCTCAAGTTGGAATCGAACTGCTGCAAGTGGACATCGCGAAGTCCCATAGAGTGAGGCGTTTGGGATACGGTAACCACCCCATTGTATGTACATTATGGGATTACAAGACCAAATGCGACATTTTACGGAATGACAAATATTTGTGAGGCATTGGAGTTCGTATTTCGGAGGACTTTAGTGTCAGAATGAGACAGGAAGGACAATTTTTGAAACGACACATAACAGAAGCGCGGATACAGTTCGATAAACTTTATATAGACCGACGAGTGTGGACCAGACCATGAATTGGAGAAATTCGAGGCGCATGTTCGGGGCACCCCTTTCCAGTAACAGCGGAATGCAGGGACAACGCAAGAACAGCCAAGAGTCTTCGCCGGAACGATGTGAAGGGGAAGGAGTAGGTGGAGAGTGGAGGAGGGTTAACTGACAGTCCGCATTCTCCCTCTAAGAGTCTCAGCGACCAACAAACAGCATAGTAGAGGAGCTGTGACTGCATCGGAGAGGATCCAACGAAGATGATCTCAGAGGATTGCAGTAGCAGGAACAGGTGGGCAAATAAGTGGAAGAAGGATTTAACAGGCGGAAACCTCCCTTAAATTGGTTGTTGGAAGGGGAAGGCGTGGGAAGAAAACTTAGTACGGCAGACTTCTTAAGTTTTGTTAATACATTTGATATATTATGTCTGTCAGAGACTTGGTTTGGTTCTAGTGACAAGTTAGATCTTAAGAACTTTTACTGTTTCAATAAGAATAGTAGGGTTAGAGGGATGAGGGGAAGATGGCCAGGGGGATTATGAATTTTAATTAAAAAAGAAATAGGGGGCGTGAAGGAAGTTGATGTACATAAGGAGAGATCGTGCACTTGTCATAAATATATCTCAATGTCATGGTGGTAATAGTTGTGATTTCAAAGCAAGAATAAGGAAGGACAATATTTCACAAGGCCATTAGGGAGGGGGGGAGAATCTGACGACAACAGATGGATCTGCAGAATAAGTCAAGGTAAAGAAATAACTTCTGAGGGCAGAGAATTATTTGCACTTTGTCTGGAAATTTTGAATGCTAAGTACGGGCATATTCAAACTGGGGATTTATAAACGCCAAAGGGGAAGTGCAGTAGACTATAAAATTCGCACTTCCGATGTGACGCCACATATTAGAACTTTTTGGGTAGGGGACAGGGCAGGTTCATGTGATTTTCCTTTGGTTTGTGAATAGCAGTATGTAAAGAGGTGGGGGACGCTAAAGCTAGAACCGGTGTGGGAAGGCTAATACAGCGTTACAGGTGGAGAGTAGGGGAATGAGATAATTACCAGCAACGACTTTCAGAGAGATTGGGAGTGATCGGGAATGCTGCCGTACATCTGATGACACCTGCAGTACAAGAGGCGGGAAGTGGAATGCAAATGAAATATAGAACAACTTGGCTGTTTTTCATTGACCGCTGGTATGCATATAAAGAGACTAAGCGGGTAACGGGGCAGGCACTTAAAAGTATTTAGAAATGAGGGATGGAGCTGGTGTTTGGAGGATATTGAAAAAAGTAAGGACGAAAACCATATATTCAAAACTTAATAACTCCGGAGCTGTGGAGAATTCATTTCCAGAGGTATTTGGGGCAGGGGGTAAATGACAAGTGCCAGCACTAAATTTAGGAGTACCAGAATTGAAATTATAAATAAAGACATTATGATAGAAATAATTAAAGCAGTAAAAAACTTAAAGAACAGCAAAGCACCTGGGCCCGACGAGCTATCATCAACAAAACTATTTAAGGAGAGATTAAGATGTCTAAAATATATTTGTATATGATGACGAAAATGAATGACGTTTTCAATGGTATCCAGAGGAATGGGCAACATCAATTATATGTTCAATATTTATAAAAAGAAAGTGCAAAAGTTCTGGATTATTATAGGGCGTGGCACTTCTTCCAGTAACGGAAAAATTACTGTAAAATGTTATATGAGAGAATTAGAAATGGGTAATAGAATACAACACTTTCAGAGTTCCAAAGTGGGTTTAAGGAAGGTAGACAACGTTTTTGTTGGACCCACAGAGAAAAAGATAGGAAAACTGCATTGTGCCTTAAGAATTTGAAAAGCTTTTGATCCTTGGAAAGAAAAGCATTATGAAGTAAATTATGGATGAAAGGAGTCTCGGGTAAAATGATCAAGGCATTAGAATCAATATATAGTAAGGTACAGTTCTGTGTAAAATATGATACCCATAAAGTTTCGAAAAGTGTAATAACACGGAGAGGGGTAAGGCAGGGGTGTATCCTATCACCCTTCCTTTTCAATTTGCTTGCGCTGACATACCGGAGAAAATGTGCGTTGAAGAATATGATACCTCGAATATAGGAGGCATATCCATACCTGCTCTACTTTATGCGGATTGATATCTACAACAATTGACAGTCTTCAAAAGGAACTAGGGTTATAAAGGTTTAGGGGTGTATTGTCAGGAATGGGGAATGGCAGTTAATGAGGAAAAGACCAAAACAGTGACGTTCAAGAACGGTGCGGTGTACAGCAGGAAAGAGAGGTGGGAGTATGCAGGTCAGACATTAGAAAATGTGAAGAAATTCACATACTTGAGAGTCACTTAAGCTATAAACGGGAGCTGAGCAAAACACAAAGGCAACACAAAATGTAAGTACACAATTAAAAATATAAAAGCATTAAAAATTGTGGTAAAATGCCGGAAACACCGCTGAGAACAATGGAGATGGTGTACCGGGGGGTTATGAGGTCAACTATGACGTACAGGACCGAAATCTGGGATTGGGAAAACATCGAGGAGTTTAATCAGGTACAACTGCAGTTTCTGAAACGGCTGCTAAAAGTAGGGAGGGGTACAGAATATTGTGGGGTTCTTAAAGAGTTTGGTATCTTTAACGAAAGGGTAAATTTAAAACTAAGAATAATTAGTTACTGGTTAAGAATAATAAGGAAAGATTAAGTGCTTCTTCGAACAGTCTGTCTGAAAGAGCAACTAAGGGAAGGGTGGGATATGGGGTGGGCATCAAAAATAAGGAAAGGCTTAGACAAAATTGGATTGGGGTATAGACGTTTGCAAGATATAGATAGACAAAATATTGAGACTTAATCGCAGAACATGTGTCGCTTAATTTGCATGGTCAAATAGGTCAGATGTGTGGAGGGGAATTATTTAGATATCTGTGGCAGAGAAGAAAGAAGTGGTCTCGCATGGTTCAGATTAGGGGCTTGGAAAGGAAACCAAACAGTTAAAGCTCTCGGCGAAAAAATTTGCGCATTGTGCGGAGAAAGCTATACCTGGGGG
The DNA here is from genome assembly GCA_030762175.1 of Metallyticus violacea. Classification (NCBI taxonomy): domain Eukaryota; kingdom Metazoa; phylum Arthropoda; class Insecta; order Mantodea; family Metallyticidae; genus Metallyticus; species Metallyticus violacea. Next base: position 47,445,493 of record CM060837.1, on the reverse strand, counting down.
CCATGTTCTAGTAGAGGGGCAAGGGGCATGTCTGTTGTATTTATATAAAATTACTCATAGAAAACGTGCGATGTAAGCATATCGATATGTATATATGCAAGTATACACGTAGGTCTGTATGTATATTATGCTATAAGAACGTTATTATCATGCACGGCCGTGGGGCCCATAGGATATTTGTACTTATTTACGTGTACTTTGAAACTGCTACATTAAAAAGGTCCATCACTACTACTACTAAACAAGTTCCAGAATGCCAATCATGCTCTAATTGCCTTAAATGTTTTCAGGAAACAGCGATTTTCTCAGGTGTTCCCAGTGGGTACGTTCTGCCAGAATATGTCCCCATTCCTCCTCCCCTCCACAAAATGGGCGGATACTCTTATCAGAACTATACGTTATATTTTGAGCCTTCCAGCCTCCCAGTCTAAGGTAGGCTATTCCTGATCTCGCCTTTCTCACTAGAACGAGTTCGTATATACCTCTTTACCCCTGGTTAATTTAATTTCATTCGATAGGCTCAAGGAAATTTTTGTGTTACATTCTGCCTCAATTTCCTGCCTGCTGATGCCCTCTAGCCTTGTTCTAACCTTCTTCCATACATTTTTATTATTTGCATTGCCTCGTTGCCATATTGAACGCGGGCCAGTTCTCTGAGTCCTCTTTCCATCTCTGCAGCCCAAAACTTTGTTGTTATATTGTGAATCTGGCGTCTATAGCATATAATGCGAAGTGTTGACTGGTCTCCCTGCATTATATAAGCCGGTATTTCACCTTCCTTGTTTTACTATTAAGCGCATCTTCAAAACAACTCCCTTCCCTAATGACCCAACAGCTTAAAGTTCCTTTGAAGAGCCCGAGAACCCTTTTCCAAAACTTGACTTGAATTTTTTTACACGTTAAACTCTCTCCAATTGCTATATTTCACTTCTATATAACAAAATAGTATTGTACATCTTCTCTGGTATATCTGGAACGCGAGTTAGAACACGTAGTACACGTGTTGTCGTCATTTAATTGACCTTGTGCTTTATAATTAATAACAGACAAGTAATTCCATTTCCCACTTATATTAAAGGTTGTTTCTAAATAATAAAGGTTTTAACATTTTTTATTTCTTGTCCACTGATTTTTCGCCTCGTAGCTATTTTTAAAAGCCATTGTTTTAGTTTTGTTATTATTTACTACCATGCGTTATTTTGGTCAGTAATCTCCTGGGATGTGAATGCCTTTCTACAAACCATCTCTTGTTAAGAGATACAAGAATTAGATCGTCAGCATACAAAGGTACACGTCCACTTCAGGAGTATTAATCTCCTGCGCTAAAAGGGCATCCGAGATATCGGTATTCTCTGTAAATAAATTAAACAGTAACAGAGGTAGAATACATCCCTGACGAACTCCTCTACTGGCTAATCTACATTCCGTTTAGATCTCTCTCAACACCGAATTTCGCATCGCTGCACATCTGCTTCACAGTTTTTATCTTTTTGTTGGAGATGCCTCTCTGACACAGTTTTACCTACAGAGCGTCTCTCTGAACACTTTGAAACGCTACTATAAAAAACTAACAAATACGCTATATAATTTATCCAGTTTTTTATATAATATAATACAATTTCTATATAATTTTATATTTTTTAGCGTCTTTAAAACGAATATACCGACCCGGCCTAAAAATGTATACACACTATCAGTAAATATTTAATATATTTCAAAGTTGCACCGAAAAACAGCAGTAACGTATAGTATGATGCTCTGTAAACAGATGTGACTCACATATATAATGATAGCGTTACTACGTGACAGGTAAATCAACAATGACAAATGAAGCCAAGATTATCGTGTGATGTTCTGTAAACAGAAGTGACAATACGATATGCTAGCGCTGCTACAACAAATTCGAGTCAAGATTATCGTTTGAACAGCAGAAAGCAATTTTGAAGTGGTATTGGAAAACCGAGAATGTTGTTGAAGTTCAAAGGCAATAGAGACATGTGTACAGAACAGAACCGCCAACGCGAGTAACAATTGCACGCATTCGGGACAAAATTAAAACTCGTGGTACCGCATGCAATGTGTACAAGGGCAAATCTGGCAGCTCACCACATTACCACCGATATGTACGTGCGTACGTTGGTGACAATGTTCCAACGCAATGGATAGGGCAAAGAGGTCCGATTCAGTTTCGACCGCATTCTCCGGATCTAACTCTGTTGGACTTCTGCCTATGGGGAACGCTTAAGGGTGTTGTATACCGTAGAAAACCAGCTACACTGGCAGCACTTCGGGAAGAAATTGAAACGGCATGTGCTGCAATCGCTGAGGACACTTTCGCAAACGTTGCTCAATCAGTAGTTCAATGTACTCAGAAGTGTATCGACGCCGATGGTGGGCATTTTGAGCAACTGTTGTAAGCGTAAAAGTGTAATGTGATTAGTGTTCATTTTCTGTTTGTGTGAATTCCGTTTTGTTATGTTAACAGTTTTTTCTTTGCTTGAAGTGGCACCCTCTGTATTATCCACTATAGAAAACACCCTTTCCTAAAACCTGCTTGCTACGTACATATTTTATTGTATTCGTTAACCCATCCCCCAAGTCGATCAACAGAAACTTCTAATTTACTTTATTTTACTTAACACAAATAATAGTGCTATATCTCTGTAATTCTCTGGCGCCCGTGGGTTACCCATTGCCATTGGCCATGCTACTAGACAACTTTCTGCATTAAATAATTTATTAAATGCGATTCGCTGGACGTCTGTTATTTCCGGTATTACTATAGAGAATTTTATGAATTCAGCTGAAAGCCTTGAATTTCGGCTGCTTTCCCATTTTTAAGCTTTTAATCGCTAGTATAATTTCTTTCTACGTTATTTCTCCGTCTAATGTTGAAACCGGGGGATTAAACGCAGTACTCTAAGAGACAGTAGCAGTCCCTCCCACTGCTGCACTTCATTTTCACCATACATGCTGCCGCCACAGGTGGCCGAGGTCGTTAAGGCGCGGACTCATGAGCGGGAGATCTGGGGTTCGAAACCCACCAGGACTTTCCTCCTTGACTGAGGTTTTTTCCAGGTTTTCCTCATTCCTCATAACTGGCAAATGCTGGGGAGGTACCCTAAACTCAGGCCTGGAACATTTCCGACCTTAAAAAAAATCCTTTCCCAATATATCATTTCATTTCATGTAACACTAGTGTTCACTGCCTGTGGTGCAGTAGTAAAAATGGGCGTTAAACACCATTAAAAAAAAACTTACATGCTATGAAAATACGCCAACCACCTTCCGGTTTGATGTTTACTTGCCCTCTTTTTCGCATTTTAATTTTTCTGAGCAAATTCCACATGTTTATCGTATCCCTCCGAAAGTAGCAGTTCTTAGACCCCCCTCCATTTTGTTTTCCCATTCCGATTCTCCCTTTCCAATGTTTGCATATTCTATTTGTTGAGTTGGATGTAAGAACTCCCTCCCTTCTGTCAGCCTTTAGATTTGTTTCAACTTTTTTCTTCGCTTGTTTACATTTAGTATTTTACATCATTATTTTGTATGATATTTACTTGTTTTATTGCGAATTTTCATATACATATATACCTGCTAATTGTGTATAATTCAGTTAGTCTTCTAACAATATCTGCCCCGCTTTCTTCCCGCCCCCTTTAAGTGTATTGTCGAGTCACCCAACATTACCACAAATTCTTCCATTCCTTCTGGGATTCACCGTATCACAACATCGTTGACACAGAGATGCCATTAGTTTCCCTTACAATATTTACTCACACTAGATGCTGATTTAACGCGAACATGATACGAGGGTAGGCCCACAAGTTTCCTGCTTACCGATAGGGATTATCGCCTTCACAAAAGCCTTATCTGGTGTCATACCATATATGTTAAGTAAATATTTGCAGCTGTAACTTCCGGTCCGCTGTGTTCATTTGTCCAGATATAGTTGCATATAAAGGCTATGTGTAGATTGTGATATGTTCAAAATGGAGTATAGACCGTTATTAAGTTCTTCACAAAAGAAGAACTTGCTCCAGATGAAATTAAATAGCAATTAGACGATGTACGAGGGAAGCAACCCCCTCATATTCTACCGTAAAAGAATGGGCCAAACTTTTTCGAATCAGTCGAGAAAGCATTGAAGACGAAGGGCGTACATGTAGGCCCTTGGAGTTACTTACTCCTGAAAACATCGCTCTTGTGGAAGGAGAAATTATGGAAGATCGGCGGCTCAAAGTTACAGAAATAGCAAGGTTGGGACAGTCTAAAACAACAGTCCTTCGAATTATTCATGAACATTTAAACATGAATAAGGTTAGTGCAAATGGGCGCCTAGACTTCTTTCCTCAGTCCAAAAGCAGCAACGAGTCATCTGTTGTCAGGCATTTTGGAACTTTGCCGTGGCACCGAGAGAGAAGTTCTGCAAACCATTGTTACAGGAGATGAAACTATGGTTCTCTACCATGATCTTTTGTCTAAAAGAGAATCAATGGAGTGGCGTAAACCTGGCGAAGCATCCCCTCTAAAGGCCAAGGTCACTCAGTCAACCAAGAAGATCATGGCCACAATTTTTTGGGACTGTGAAGTAATACTCTTCATTGACTTCAAGAAGTGGAACACCACAGTAAATGGGGAGTACTATGTTGGTCTACTGCACAGACTGCGTGTTTCCATCAAAGAGAAAAGGCGAGAAAAGCTGAGGGTTGTGTGCGCCTTCTTCACGACAACGCCTTTGTGCACACATCTTGTTGCAAAGGAAGCTGTGAAGAAATCGACTATACACCCCAAAGCCCAGATCTGGCTCCCAGGGACCTATTTCCTGTTCTCAAACCTCAAGAAGGACCTTTGAGGAAGGAAATTTAAATGTGACGAAGAAATGATGGGTGCCGTTTATGCCTATTTTGCATGCAAGGCCTGTGAGTGTTTTTTTTGGGGGGGGGGGTTGAAATGTTAATTCAAACAGGTGAGAAGTGTATTGCAATAAAGGGTAATTATATTGAAAAATGAAATATAGTTTTTGTCTTTATCATACCTAGAAAATGGTTAAGTCGTAAACTTATGGATCTATGTTCGTAGGTGAATGGTATTATTCCACTGTTAATATATAATCAATAGTGCTGCTTACAATTCTGTGTCAGGGCTACATATGAAATATTTTGTATTACATTGGACGGTTGCCTAGAACATAGCTTCGTTATAATTAATGTAACTCAGTTTTATAGCTAAAAGCAGAAGACGGAGAAGAAAAAAAAAATAATAAAAATATGCAGAGCCATTAAAGTTAGAGAAGAACTTCATTTCGCTTTGTCCCAAGGAAGTACTGGCCAAAAGCAAAAAAAGGGAGAAAAAATAAGAGCATTAAAAACGGAAAAGAAATACCATTCCAGTAATTTACCAAGGCGGAATTCGCTGAAGTAAAATTTGGCAAACAGTTGGTAGGACTGTTCATTAAGAAGCTGTTGGCCGCGACAAGCACCACTCCAAAGTAATTGCTTGGAGAGCTAGTGCAATGTAGCCAACTTTATGCGAATACTGTTAACACAGTCGTTATAAAAAGTTTTTTTTTTTTTTTTTTTTTTTTAACATACCTGCGCCTTAAAGCATGCGCTTTACTGTTGAAATATTTGACTTTGCTCTGTATAGTTGTAGGAAAATGTGGGCCATTTTACTTGTATAAGAATAAATATTGGTTTTGAAATACTGGCGTTTTAAAGCAAGTGGTTTAGTTTTGCTGAGTTCAAGTTATATTCATTTGTTATAAGGTGACTAATGTTGTTTCAAAGTAAATATTCTTTAGCTGAAAATTGGTTTATTTTAAATATTATGAGTAAAATGCTTATTTAGAATGTTGTTTCACCCACATAATTAGCTTTGTGACTATGAAGAACAACTTCATGAGAAGAAGATTACCTTTATGCCACATTTTCAGCATTTCCTGCATTTTTCCACAATTGACAACACTTATCAATAGATGTATTCTCCATTTATTATATTTGGAAAATGAGTATCTTACTTATGGACTACAATCACTGGAACTTAGTGATAAACTTGTCCGCTCATCTGGGCTATTAAAACTACCATAGTCTGTGGTGCCCATATTCCCCAAAAGTGTGAATCACCATACCTTATAGAATATGCTGAAGTTACCGTTTTCCCCTCAGCTAAAGAGGCACAATGTCTACAGGAAACAGCTAAGTTCATCTACCCTTATCTTAAATTTCATTTCTACCATTTACCTTTATTTCCGAAAGCCGTGCTTTGTTAATGTTAAACATTTGCTCAATTTTATTTTTTAGTTTTCATCTGACTAAAATCGTGCGTTTTCGCATGTGATTCTAGTTTTGCATTAATCTAATACATTGCAATTTGTGCACATTGTTATCATTTGCACTTTTAAAATGAGGCAATTTTTTCAGAAAAGTCCTGAATTATTTCTGCATGCAATCGACGAGCAGATTCATAATTAAAATAATATTTATTCATAAAATACCTGTTCTAGAGCTACCTATCCGCGAATGAAAGAATACTGCCGTGACTGGATAGATAGCAGGTTCAGAAAGCGACGCTAACAAGTGAGGAAATGATACTCGAAGTACCGGTACCGCTGCTGCAGTACTCCTGACAGCGGAGTTGTAAAACCCGAGTGAGAAAACAAGTTTTATAATTAAATCTCTATGCATATACAATTTTATTTGCTTGTAAGTTATAAAGAGCTCGAGAAAATATTGCGTATAATTACTAAAATTAGAATTAAAAAATTAAAGAATAATGTATCCTTTAGATAAAATTTGGAACCCTTTTTAATTAACTTTGAGTGTTTTACAACTATCATAAATAACAAGGAAATTACGAGTTTTAAAATTAGGAGAAAATAAAAAAGTAAACATTAGCGTTCGTTGGTTACTATGAAACATTACAAGTAAAATAAAAATGAAATTCTTAGATAGAGAAAGAGAGAGAGAGAGACAGAGGGATATATATATATATATATATATATATATATATATATATAACACGAAATTATCGAGAGCAAAAAGCACTTACGTAGAGTATTTGAAAATAGCGAAAGTGCCAAAAATGTATACACACTTTCACAGAAGATATCTATTTAACACATTTCAAAGTTGGACCAAAAAAGAACAGTAATGTGTAGTATGATGTTCTGTAAACAGATGTGACTAACATACATTATAATAGCGTTGCTACGTGACAGGTAATCAACAATGAACAAATGAAACCAAGATTATCGTATGATGTTCTGTAAACAGACGTGACTCGCATTACGTTATGCTAGCGTTGCTAGAACAAAATGGAGCCAAGATTATCGTTTGAACAGCGGAAAGCGATTTTGAAGTGATATTGAAAAACCGAGAATGTTATTGAAGTTCAAAGACAATGGAGACGTGTGTACAGAACTGAACTGCCAACGCGAGTAACAAGTGCACGCATTCGAGACAAATTTGAGACTCTGACACCGTATGCGACGTTCACAAGGGCAGATCTGGGAGACCATGCACAGTAACAAGCCCTACGTCCTCGTCTGCTACCTATGAGAAACTCTTAAGGATGCTGTATACCGTAGAAAACCAGCTGCACTGGCAGCACTTCGGGAAGAAATTGAAATGACATCGTTGAGGACACTTTCGCAAACGTTGCTCAATCAGTAGTTCAACGTACTCAGAAGTGTATCGACGCCGATGGTGGGCATTTTGAGCAACTGTTGTACCTGTAAAAGTCTAAGATGGTTAGTGCTCATCATTTTTTGTTTGTATGAATTCAGTTTTGTTATGTTAACACAGTTTTTTCTATGCTTGAAGTGTGTATACATTTTTGGCATCCTCTGCACAAAGTCTACATTAAATAATTCGGTAAATCTGCATAATACTATAAAAATTTAGATTAAAATATAAATATCAAAATTGAAGCTTGGCAGCTGAGAAAGCATAGAAGTAGAAAACATAATACAAAGGGAGTCTAAAACATGCTCATATGGGGGGGCGGGGAGGTTTTTACTGGGAAGATAAAGCAATATTTTGGAGATCTATTGAACAAAACATATATTGTCTGTAGGATAACATTTTGGAAGTTTTCAAGCTTATTAAGCTGAAATTTTATCTTTAAACCTTTTAACTTAATTTTTATTATAATTATGTACAGAACTGCAGGTTAGGAATATTTTACAATGGGGGATGTTGTTTATTCAGTACTAGTAGTATTGCTTTCGTTAGCCGTTGTGGTGCTTGCCAACGAGAAACTGATACCATTTCCACACCTCATGCTATATATGTTAAACATTTCCTAGAAACTGCCAATATTTATACATCAATGCAATATTTGTGTGCGTTCCAGTGCTGCAAAAGGGTGTTCTGCGTATAAAATGTTATAAAGGAATAAGTCGACCATTTCAGAATTTAAGATATTACATCTCCAATTAGTTTTTTGAGCGGAACCTCAAAATTACATGTGAAGTATTTTTAAGTGGAGCGTTAGAGTTTTAAGTATATTTTTGAATTGAATTAAAGTACTGCATAAGGGTTACGACCATCGAGTTTAATGTGTTACTGGTATTATGTTTATAAATTGTTAGATATACAGATGTAATGCGAAACTTTTCAGCTTTATTTTAATCTATGGCTCTATTAAGCACAGCACTGTCATACGACTGTAATTGTTTGTCGGAAGCAGCGGAACGGTATTAGCAAATTTGAGCAGTTCAAATGGCTCAGTTGGTGGGATGCCACAACTGCGAACTACCGCCATGGCTACGGAATGGCATTTATGTTGAACAAAGTCGGAAATTAAAAATTTGTGTTCTTCCTTTTTCATGGTTTCATTCCACAAATGTTCCATACTTCTCCCGCCCCCCCCCCCCTTCATTGTCGTTTCAGCTGGGCTCATATGCCTTTACGTGACAGGTAGACCTATATGCTCCTCCTCCGTCCTGTTTCCTGGTTGAGATGCTGAGCCCTTGGTGAATCTATCCGATTTGGAAACCTTACGTCTGTAAAACTGCAGCGCTCATTTGGGCAGCTGATTATGGTCAGCCTGACGTTGTTGATGATCACACTCGCGAGAGAGTCGATCCTGATGGTGTAGTGGTAACCATTCTTGCCTTCTAAACCCAAGATCACGGGTTCCAACCCGGCAAGTACCGATGGAGCTTTTCGGGCGTAAAAATCCTAAGTGTGGCTTCCTTCGGAAGGGAACTAAAGCCGTGGATCCGGTGCCGTACATTTACGGCACGAAAAAGAACCTAAAGCCTGAAAAAAGAGGGCTCTGAGCAAAATTTGTCGGCCGTTTCACGTCCTGAATTGGATGGGACGCTGATGACCTGAACTGTTAAACAAATAAACAAATCGACAACTACCCGCAAGAGTAGTTCACTCACAGGGAAAAGATGAGGTTTATAGGATATTTGTTTTTGTTAGATTGGTAAATGGTAGGAAGTGGTGCCTGTTTGGACTCCTAAGCTAAAATACAAATGGGCCGTTCTCCAGAACTTGCATAAAAGACGACTTTAAGAATGCCACATTTTAATAAATTATGGATTACACCACAGGAATCTCTATATAAGCAAGACTATTGATTTGTGGATGATCAGACGTCCAGGAGCTTTTCATTTGTACTTGGAGTGCCAGTCTAATACTCTGCTCTTAGATAGTTATTTGCAGTTGTTCGGTAATGTGCTATTGTTATCCAAGGTTCCCGTAAACCAGGCGGGGAACCTCATAGCTGGATTTAGAACTACACAGTTCCCAAATAACGAATGAGGACACTTATGGTGTTCCAAATAGTCGTATAGTTCTATTGCCCGGGACCTTATTTCATCCTCCATATATGGAAGTAGTTAGGCTTCGTGCAAATACCGGGATGGGATACAACGGTTCATAGAATATATTCTGTGCCTTTTTCAGAAGATGTAGCCAGCCGTCTGCGGCCATATCTCAAATCTTGCAAACGTAAAGCATGGAGGGATTATAATAGCCTGAAGGTGTAGCTTTAGGTGAACTGGCATTTAATTGGAACTAAATATCGAGAACACTTGGGCTATAGTACCCTGAGCCCGAAGATTAAGTACTTTGAGTGTTTTCTAGTTTTACACCTAGAGAGAGCAAAGAATTTACACCCTATAATTTGTGAGCAAGAGGCTTGTAGCGGGGATTCTTCTCTTAGAAGATATGGCATTGTAGTTTCTTGCCGGATTTATTAACATTGACTAACACCGGTATCATTGAGACGCAGGAATTGTGTGCGGTTAATGGCACTGTGTGTTATCTGTTCTGTTTTGAAAAGTAGGGCGTCATTAGTGTTTTGGACTGTATTGACGCCCTGTCTCTGTGGAAAGTTTGCCATGTTAAAGAGTATGGGTGAAGGTACAGAGCCTTCAGGGACTCCCTCTTATGATTTTAATTGTTGACGTTTATCCGCTGCTGGAACTGTAAAGATGCAGTGTTTTGGAAAGGAGTGTAAGCTTTTTAGCGTTTTGGGGAGCACAAGAGAAATGAGTTTCTGTAGGAGCCCGGCATGCCAGGTCGTAGAAAAAGCCTTTCCCAAATCCAGAGATATCGCCACCTCAGCAACTGTGTGATGAACTGTGAAATGCCCAGGAAGGAAGCCAAACTGGTGGTTTGAGTTGACTTGAATGGTTCCTAAGAAAGGAGTCAAGCGAACTAAAATCAGCCTCTGGAAAACTTTTAAGGGTGTGAATAGGAGACTAAGGGATCGATAACTGAATGGATGAACATAATCTTTCCCAGTTTTCAATATGCAAACTACCTTTGCCTCTCTAGACTCTCATGGGAAGTGATACAAAGACAATTCACACATTGAAAATCTTTATAGAAAGAGTAACACTCTGACGGGAGGATTGTGGAGCATAAGGGAGTTAGCCCCCGCAGCCTTTGCGCTGGAGTGCGCAATGGACTTAGCTAGGCTTGGTGAAAGAAATCCACCTCTTTGTCTGGCGGGTGCCTGAGACATCGATCCGCGTCTCGCGGACACGACTTGAGGATTTGCCGTTCTGGGGGGCATTTATTGGTCTGAATTTGTCGCTCGGGTGAAATTATATCTCATATTGAATGACAAAGACAAAGGCAAGTGTGAATATCGTAGCCAATGAAAAAGAAATATTAACACATGCATTTCTATTCCACGTGGATCAAATAGCAGCGTTGTTATAGTTGCACATTTCTTATTGTTCAGCATCCTGAGGTTAATATGCTTGAGACAGTCGGGTCGTTATAGCGATATTTCTGAAGGTCTAATCTGGCGACCGTGGGAAAATGTTGACTTTGTAATATAGAGAGAAGAAAATAGTGTCCGTGCGCATGCAAGCAATGCAGACAAAAACACTGCTAACGAACGAGTGACTAAATCTTAAATAATGGTAGCACATTGTTGAAACTGGCGAGGCTCCTCCCACCAGCGGAAAGGCCGCCGCCCGTCCGGACCAATCAGCGGGGAGCGCTGGCAGTATAAATTTAGCGACTCTGACAGCCAAAGCTTCAGGCGCGGTGTTACCAGTGAGGAGAACCCGTTCACGCCACCGAAGATGTCTGCCGTAGTTGCAGACGAAATGTCTGGTATCTTCATCTCTAGCAGACCACGGCAAAACAGCCCGGAAGAATATCACAGTTACACCTAAGCCGTCAGGTTAATAGCGAAATTTGGGAGCATAAAATTCCAAAAGGAGGGATAATAAAGAAATTACACATGACTTATACGTAAGGTGTTTGTAGACTTTTAAAACGAAACCCTCTCCAAAAATAATAGAACTGCTATTCGGAATGAAAGAAGAATGTTAATTTCCGTGCCAACCATACTGCCGGAAAAAATCTAGGATTCGTTTCCGCACGCTCAATAAAAGAGCTTGGATTTTGCATGAATAGTGATGGAAGATATAGACATTCAGGAGATTAAATCACCTCAGATGCTTAGGCTATCAGGTCATTTTCCTTGATGAAATCTAGTACAATGCCCACGATGTTGTCAAAAGGGAATGGCGCTTACAACTGGTTCTTGTTGACTCCAGGCACCAGTTTCCCGGGTTAAGTATATTATGATATTTCAAGCAGGAAGCAGCGATGGCTGAGTTTCTGTGTGTCGATATCTTTTCTCCAATAAATACGGCCACTCAGTAGCGGTCTAGCATGATGAGATGAATTTAAATATCTTTGACCCTGGTTTGTTAATGCTTTGCGGCTGAATCTCTCCATAACAAATGCGCAATAGTTCTAGATAATGTAAACTATCACTCCCAATTAAGAAGTAAGATCCCCCTTAGGTGTACCAAAAATACGACATGGTATGTTTCATAAAGTTTATAATTTGAATATTCGGAATTCCTTTCAGATAAGAGGGCACTAGAAATCATTAAGGCAGCAAATTACTAAAATTTATGTCGCGGTCAAGGGGTATAAATATCATTAATATCATTGTAACTTAAACGCAATTGAACTGGTTTGAGCCAACCTCAAAAATCAGCGAGAAAAAGAAACGTCACTCATTCTATGACTAACAAGTGTGTGCAAGGTTCAACATCAGTATATGAATGATATAGATGCAAATTTATGTCAAGAAAAAGCATGCGGTTCAAGATCTTGAAAAAAAAAATATAGCTATAGCTAGTTAATAATATGCATGGGAGGGACTGACACTGAAGACGAAAATTAAGGCACTTAACCCAATCGCGTCATATTTAAGCACCCACTTAAATAACCAAAATAACCGCATTTAAATTCCTTAGCAGTGAGGACGGCAACAGAGAAATGCTTAAAAATCAACCAATAAGTATTTCCTTCTGAATATTTGCGTGCACATACTGAATGTATAATCTCGCCAGTGGTGTGGTTTTTATACTGTTGTTGAGTGTGCTAGGCCTCAAAGCAATCCTCTAAATGAAGAGCAATACCACACTTTTTACATTGCCGCTACTGTAGTACACAACATACCTTTTGGTAACTTTTTTGTGGAGGGAATGTGCATAGGAAATTGAGCCCATGCAGTCTCATAGGTGCTGTGCTGGAAGAAGGTCGCTCTCGAACCGAGTACTCTGGCAGCTGTTGCGCAATGCTTATTCTAAAGTCTGCATAGCTTGGTTTTATTATTATTATTATTGTTATTATTATTGTTATTATTATTATTATTATTATTTCCTGTAAAGTTATGATGTACAATAGTAGTCGTTGTATGAACGCATTTCTAACAGCCTGGAGCGTCATATTGTTTTCAGAATTATTTTTCTCGCTACTTTCTGCACTAGATTCGTTGTCACTGTCAGATTCCCTATCATATTCAGAAAAATCACCACTTTCACTGTCATTCTCTAACACACTTTGTATGATTTTTCTCAAACCCCAGGATTCATTTCGCTATCATGGTGACTAATAAGGCGCGTGAAATGACACTAACAATGACATTCTTTTTCTTCGGTTAAGACCCAATGGATGAGGTCATACTGGGGGAATTACAAACATGACATGTCAGCACTTCCATCCAATTAAAGTCCTCCCTTATATAAGTATGGACACGCTCCACTTTGGGCGTAACACTCTCAACTCCCATAAGACTACGTGTTAAGTTTCTGTCGTTTTACTCGATTGTCATACAGTTAATTCCTAAAATATTTGTGTTATACTACTGAATGATACCTTCTACGTCTCCTCATGTTCTTCTTTTTGTATTAGAAAACCTAGGTCAGACAGAAAATGCAAACATTTGAGACTATGTCAGTTATAGTTACGGCACTTTCGCGTAGTGCCGCATCCGAACTCAGCGGCCAATGACGGATCATTTGCCGGCAGAGGAAAAGGCTATCATGTAGTTTAACATTTCCCTCCTCTAAATTGTTCCAATGAGAATGGCTATGACAACCAGAAACCTATATTGTCTTGTGAAAACAAGAGATAAATAAACTAAAAATTACCTACCTGAAAATTTAAACTAATCATAATCAGGTCTACAATTCCTTCCAATTATGAACGTGCATTTAGTTATCTTACAGTAGCATGCGGCATTTTTTAAATTATTTTTTCTGCAATAGTGGCATTGGAAATGAACTACATGACTGTGGCAAACTATTTTTATGTAAAAAATTCAAAACACCTTCACAAATTACATACATTTATCTATTTTTATTTATATATATAATGTCTATTCTATTTATATATAACGTAACGCCTTTCTTGCCTTGGTTCGTACTACCAAACTCCTAGACATATTAACTAAATTAAAATTAAATTTAAAAATGTTCTCCATATAAGCATATAGCACAACACACAGACATCAGGCTCAAAATGGTGGTTGATGCTGGCGAACCAATCACGGAGCTCGGTTGTTGGCAAATTCCGCCCTAAGGCTTGTCTATACTTCCTATTGTATACAAATGACATTTGTGAGAAGGAGCCTTAACTATATGCAGTTATACAGAGCAGCATTGCAAGCTGAGCCCGTCATACAATTTATATGCCTATAAACCCGTCAAATGATGTCAATGGGTTAAAATAGTGACTTACTTTCATAATACATGCGTTTTATAATCTTAGATTGATGAGGATAGAAATAATAGCGACACAGACTAAGAAGTATATCAGATAAATAATTAGGCAACGGAAATGTAAGAGTAACATTGAGCTATCATGTTAAAGATCGCCTCCAAGCTAAAAACGTGGCAACAGCGCTTGTGTATTTACCGGGAGAAGTAGCTGGTCGCGGTTAGACAGCACAAGCTTTGACATGAGCGTGGTGATAATAAGAGAAGCCACTACCAAAACTCATCCAGTTTGCGGACCTATGCTGCTAAAAATATACATCCACTGGAAGCGATGGTACGCAAACCATACATAAGCACGAAATACCTAACCATCAATGCGGGTGTTTGTACGGGAAACATGGCCAGCGAGCGTGTTGACGGTCCTGTTTGCGATCCCCGTTATTGTCTCGTACCTTCATCTTATAACTAGGTAACGAAGTGTGAACATTGCGGAAGTTTTTTATAATTGTGTGGAAGTCGGGGGGTGGGTTATCTATTCACCCCGTTAAGGCACCAATTCAGTGGAGGTTTTTGTTAATTGCAAACAGGCACAAGTTGGGACCAGAAATGGGGAGTAGTGGGGTTGCGGAAGTGTCGGTTAATCTTAATGGAGTGAAATTTAGACTTCCTTCTCCCCCCACTCACAGCTCCTTTGAGGGTGTCTTGACGCAAGGGTTTCCTCGCAGCTCTGGCTAATATTGTTCTGGTATTTTGGAAACAAATTACTTGTTTGGAGGGAAAAGGAGATGGAAAACGGCTGTGGATAGAATAAATTTGTTCTGACGATAACAGCCTTGATTTGTTCAATTGCTGTGAGTGTCTTAGGGTTCACAATCTGGAAATGTTTTATTAAGGCGTTCTTAGAGGCGCCGGCGCTAAGCTCACACAAACTTTTGTCTTTCAACACTCCAACGTTTTTATAACGAAAGTTCTCCGCGCCAGATTTTCATCCTTTCTTTTCATCCTCCTTTTCATCCGATTATCGACGGACATTAACTAATAACTGACTACAGATGGACCATACTTAATTATTCGAAAAGGTTTTTCCCATAGGTCACTTTTCTGCTAGCTCGTTTTCACTATCGCGCAACTGTTTTCCTGTTCTATCGTCCTCGACTGTTCTAACCTCCTCTCATATCTCCGCTATATCTGATCCTCTAACAAACAATGCTGCTTTCCAGAGCAACCTTCAAACTATTATTATGCTGGTCCGCTACTCTAGAAGAATTCTTAAGACTTCTCACCCAACAAAAGTAACGGTCTTAGCACGACTTTACACAAATAATGACAAGGGAGCGGCAGGTCACTTGCCCTACCTAACATAAAAGGAACCTTAGATGTTTATTGCTTTTCTGCAATAAACCTCAGCAGGAAACACTTTGGTATTTTTATTGACTGGAACCTTCGTACATTTCAAATATACACAATGAGACATGTGTACTGAGGAACATACATAAAATAAATATATAAACTTAATTAGGCAACAATACATAGGCTTAGTTCGGACGGCAGCAATAATTGCCTAGAAGGTTCGAGTCCGGGGAGTCCGGGTTCGAATCCGGGAAGTCCGTCTCAACATCAAAGCATTGCTTAGATACGGCTACAGGTTTAAGGAACATTGGCTGTAGGATGTCTTCAATTGTTTACTGCTGTATAGAAACGAAAACAAGTCACGTAAGAGGGCGCCGGATTTGATGTAAACAACACGATTGTATAACACGCGAAGTAGTTAACTTCACACGTTGGGTGCCCAAACTTCCTATCCGTTATCACATAACGTAAATGCAATAGGCCTACTGTTGCAGTGCCAAGTTTAGTCTAATTAGAATAAATACATTTTGTAAGAATTTAGAAACATTATTTATGAGTTTGATAAATTCAGCGGAGAGCTCTTGTGATAGGAAACACGTTTTAGACCGACAAAAGAAAGATTTAAAGAAATTGCTCTGTATGTATTATTATGTATATTACTTCATAATAAACTTATTTTTTTAAAACATTACTATGATTGTTATATGAAATTGTTTTCATGTTGTTTTTTGGCTTCCTGTTGTTTTAACCCCCGATTTCTTATTATTTTATAGTTTTTCCTATTCCTTTTCTCTCTTTTTATTTTCACTGTCAGAAAAACAGTTTCTGTTGACTGTTTTCATTTCCACGCGAGCCACAGTTACTTTCACGTTCTCTGTTCCTGACATTGATCTATCATTTCACATCCCGAAACTTGTCGAAGTAAATGCATTTCGCTTACCTATATTTTTCTTTCTGTCAGTTTTCAGAGTAGAACAAAGTGCAGAAAATTGCAATTAGCGAGTAGAATATAATTACCACTTATTCTCTTTGGATTTATTTTCAGATGTGAATTAGTACCTATATTTTCAAAATAGCTTGTGATATTCATATAATTTGTTTGTTTTATCATTAATGTTTATTTGCCTTCAAAGTCGATGGCTCATTTTCCAGTGTAAATGCACCATGTCAATAATTGAAATAACTAAATTTATGTTAGCTGTTAATCAGTTTTCCAGGCTAGTGATTGAAGTAACTACTTGTATGTTAGCTCAGAAACTCAGGATAGCCTATTTTCTCAAAACACTGGTATCGCCACAGGTAGCCGAGGTCGTTGAGCGGAAGTCTGGGGTTCGAATGTCGTCAAGACCGTCCTTCTTGACTGAGGTTTTTCCAGGTTTTCCTCAGACCTCAAAATGACAAATGTCGAGGAGATACCTTAAACTTAAGACTGGTAGTTTCCTTCCTTAAAAAAAAAAATCATCTCGACTTTAAGTTAATTATAAACTAAAATCCTTCAAAGCATATATCACCAGTGTTCACCGCCTGTGGTGCCTCATTAGTAAAAACGGGCGTTAAACACCATTCAGTTCATTACACTGGCCTGCACCTCAAAACTTTTACTATAATGAAGTAGTTTTTAACCTTTTGTAACCCTTACGTGCTGAATTAAAACAAATAGTTGCTTTTTTACTATCTAAGTTTTTATATAGCATGTATTACAGAAATGAAGCATACAACAGGCAAGAAGCTACATTTTCTTCCACGAAACAGGCTTAAATTCACATATGTACATTAAATATGCGACATGGTACATAAATACACTTAATGTGGAAGAAAGGAATTTTCAAGAAATTTCGTTTGGTTTCAAATACTGATCACGCTGAGGCAAGGGCCATTGCTGGGCAATTCTGTGAGAGAGAAGGGGAGAGGGGAATAAAATTACCTTCTTTGTTACAGCTGCAAGTAGTCTATTTTAAATTCTCAAAGACAAGGCTATTAAATAAGGAACTTAATTAAAAATGAAAATGAATGAAGTACCCAAAACCACTTTGTAGTAAAGTTCCATGGCATACAGTAAGTTGAAAATCTTTTTCTTTTTCTTTTCTTTTCTTTTCTTTTTTTTTCTTTTTTTTTTTTTTTTTTTTTTTTAGGAAAATGTATAATATCTACTTTGATGTTAAAATTAATGTCATATGTTTTGCACTTCATATGTACTGAAAAACATGTGTTGAAAGTGTGCTGTACTGAACCAAAAAGAAGCTGAAGGTCCTAAATTTTGGTGTGCCTATGGTTTGAAGGGAAAGCAAAACATCATATCACCAACTGAAAAAAATTACAGGATAAGGGACAGTGTCAGAAATATGATTTGTTCTTTTGCTTTCCTAAGTCAGAAGTTTTCATGTGTTAGTGAGGGCATGTTTTTGAGGGCTGTCATGGAACTAATCAATGTTGATTCGCTAATACTATGAGAGATGCCTGACTTGAAATCTATTATTCAGAATATTTTTGACAAGCATAGGAGGCCAGAGTACGAACGAACACCTGCAGAGCTACCAGACTCTTAATACATGCATATCCATAAAGATTTACTTCGTCAGCTCTTATTATATTTCCTGAGAAGAATGCGGACTACAGCGAGGAACAACATGAGCACTTTCTTAGAGACATTAGAGAGGAGGTATCAAGCTCGCTGGGACGTGAACATTCTTGATGGTGTCTCAGATGCAAATCAAGCACGAAAGTTCTTGAAAAAGTCCTTTCTTTCACAATGATGATATTTGTGTTTCATTTCATATATTAAATATGTACAGTAAATAAGGAAATACAAATTTTAAGAGCAGTATATAAAGCTTTGTTAAAAAAGTCGAGAAGTACACGTAAAAACAGCAACAACGAGGGTGCCAAAATGTATACACACTTTCACTGTAGACATCTATTTTATATATTTCAAAGTTGGACCGAAAAACAACAGTAATGTGTAGTATGATGTTCTGCAAACAGATGTGACTCACATTATGATAACTTTGCTATCATAACATGACATCGTGACATGTAAATCAACAATGAACAAATGAAGCCAAGATTATTGTTTGAACAGCGGAAAGCAATTTTGAAGTAGGGTGGAAAAATCGAAAATGGAGTTCAAAAGCAATGGAGACGTATGTACAGAACCGAACCACAAACGCGAGAAACAATTGCACGCATTCCTGACAAATTTGAGACTCATGGTACCGGCAGTACTTCGGGAAGAAATTGAAACGACATATGCTGCAATCGCTGAGGACACCTTCCCAAACGTTGCTCAATCAGTAGTTCAACGTACTCAGAAGTGTATAGACGTCGATGGTGGGCATTTTGAGCAACTGTTGTAACTGTAAAAGTCTAAGATGATCAGTGTTCATCATTTTCTGTTTGTGTGAATTCAATTTTGTTATGTTAACACAGTTTTTTCTTTGCTTGAAGTGTGTATACATTTTTGGCACCCTCTGGGTTTTACCATAAGTCTGATTTGAAACTATAATTAGCATTACATTCATTATGTACTAAACACAAAATAATAACTAGAAAAAAGTTGTCCTTTAAAGTGATTCAAATTCATGTTATGAGATGGCATAAAGCAACCATTTCCATAAAAACTGTTACTTTTGATGATCATATAATATAACAGTTACGAGCAGTTTAAGCCTAAAAGAGCAGATTTGTCATTATTATTACAGCTTTCAGACAATGTTGCTGCTGTAAACGTTCGTCGCTAGTGTAGTTGTTTAATTGAAAACTGGGTAACCGTGAGAAGCCCAACAAGTGGCGGGTTTGAAAGTATAGTATGGCCGGGTCACCACGTATAAACACTATGCAGCGCAAATACGTTAATTAATATACTTTTTAATCGGTTGTTTGATGGATCGAATTGATCTTTGCGCAGCAACTTGATAAATAGTTACTACGTTTGCCGGTGCTAAAGCTGAAACGGATTACAATTGTGAAAACTGGTGAACGGTTATGGTTTATTAAAGGATTGTCCTTTTATATTTCCATCATTAAATTCTTTAGATGAAACCAACTCTTGAATGCTAATATGAAGCACAGGCTTGCTAAGAAACGCATGGAATTTTGGTAACATAATATTTGGTAATACTGTGAAGTGTACACTAGCATAATATTGTTTACTTGTTTGTTTACATATGTATTTATTCAATGATCCTCCAACATAATTTTGAAAGACTCGGTCTTCCTGGATTGTTAAATTGCCAAGAAATGCTAAGAAGAAGCGGGACGGGAAAAACGCCGTCCATTTTGTGGGTAGACTTTCCCGCTCCACAAAGATGTCGGAAAAGTTGTATAAATCAGATACTGAGAGAAAGTTCCATGTTTTGCAAGGCTAGAGCCTCAAGTATAAAATGAACATCGCTCTTATCTGTTTCAAGCTTCCCTTATACGCACTTTTATCTTCTTTTCAAGCCACGAGCCGTAAATGGAGTAGGCGATTTTCTTGTCATGACTGTAGTTTCAGCAGCTATAGTTGACGTATGTTCTTATAGACCACGTTGAAATATTTGCCTGAAATAAGCGTGGTTGAAGAGAAAATAATTTTAATCTAACAGAAACGGTTTGGTTCTTCGCAGCTGCCTTCACCAATGTGTTAATAGTTATTTAATGGAACTTTTAAAATTGAGGAAATGCACACATATGTAGGATATGATTAACCCTGGATATCATAGGAAAGTAGCGTACAATTCAGATAGGTAAATGCACTTACAAGTAATTAATAGAGTAAAAAAATTGTGCTATATTATATAATTTATGTTATGCAATTCTAAAGAACATTCAAACTATTACTTTATTATTGTTATTATTATCATTAATTCACTGTTTTAAAACAATTCAGAAATCAAAGTGGGTAATTCCTCGTTGAACAGTTTGCTTTTTTTTAAACAATAGCGTTTAACGCCCGGTTTTAATGCTGACACTGATGATAGATGATGAAAGGATAAATTGCGAAATAATTCATCGTGTTAGACTTGCTTATCAGCATATTCCCTAAAAGAATCCTTTATATCAGCAAGTAAATTAAAACATTGGAAATGAAGAAACAAACGTAATAATATATGTCGGGGCCGGGATTCGAACCACGGATCTTTAGCCATCAGTGCTGGCGCTGTACCAACGCTAAAGATCTGCGGCTCAAAATCTTCACTTTTGATTCTTCATTTTCAACTTATGTCCTACATACGGATAGTGTGAAAGAGTAATTTCTTTATACCGAGGGTACCAAAAATGTATACCTACTTTCACAGTATTTAATATATTTCAAAGTTGGACCGAAAAACTACAGTAATGTGTAGTATGATGTTCTGTAAACAGATGTGACTCACATTATGTTATGCTAGCGTTGCTAAAACGAAACGGAGCCTAGATTATCTTTTGAATAGCGGAAAGCAAATTTAAAGTGGTATTAGAAAACCGAGAATGTTGTTGAAGTTCAAAGGCAATGCAGATGTGTGTACCGCGTTCCCCGGATCTAACTCCGTTGGACTTCTACTTATGGGGAACTCTTAAGAATGTTGTATATCGTAGAAAACCAGCTACACTGGCAACACTTCGGGAAGAAATTGAAACGACATGTGCTGTAATCGCTGAGGACACTTTCGCTAACGTTGCTCAATCATTAGTTCAACGTACTCGGAAGTATATTGACGCCGATGGTGGGCATTTTGAGCAACTGTTGTAACTGTAAAAGTTTAAGGCGATTAGTGCTCATCATTTTCTGTTTTTGTTAACACAGTTTTTTCTTTGCTTGAAGTGTGTATACATACGTATATTTTAACTATAATTGCTTATTATAAGAATTTACATGCACGTTTGACATCTATGTGGGTAAAATGCCTATTACTGTTTCTGCAGCAGTAATTTATTTGATGTACAGAAAAAAACTATTGCAATACATATTATAGAAATATAGCTGCTTCAGTGGTCATTATAGCAGGGAAAGGACTACACAGGAAAATAAGAGGCCATTAATCTTGAATCAGTAACCGAGCTGTTTGTATACATAAATTTTAATGCACATAATATATTTATTTGTTTACGTGCAATGTTATTATGATACTCTTAAGAACGCATTGAATCCTAGTGGTATAGTGATTCGTTTTGTTCACAGTTTTTACACTAAATATCTTGTTTTAAAGCTTGTATGCAAACTTTGTAAGAGCAACAAGTGTGTCTCAACTGAAAACCTTTCAGATTGTTAATTATGATTAATTTCGTTACGGCTTAGCTAAATGCTTAATATGTGGATAATGCAGCTATTTTTATGAACACATAACTCGAAAGCATTGGACAACAGTTCTGAAATATAACGGGATGGATATCTCTAGTAATAAAATCCCAAGAGCTGGAGGAACGAACATTTGTCACAAGTTAAGAATTACACATCTGACCCTACGTGATAAGCCGCAGTCACAGGCGAAGGGGATAAAATCTTCTTCCATGCTCAGTGGCTCTAAATGACTTAATAAGATAACTAACATACCAAAATGACTGTCGTTTTTATTTCATTTCTATAGTGTGTTAAGAAAATGCATACCGGATTAAAAAGACAAGTAGCGATTTTAAAATATCGTACGGACAAAATAAAACAAAGCACTACTAGAAAATTAAAAATTATAGACAATCTTATAGGTATCTTAGACTCAAAAATAAAACTATTAAAAGATATTTTATGGATACTTTTCGGAAGTAAAATTTTCGAGCACAAGTCATTCGGAACAGACTTAAGGCCGTTACATGCCGTTAATATTAATATAACATTTAAATAAATCCACACATTAAAAAGACCGCCATGGATAAAATTATTAGCATTGTTACGTCCAAGAATACCTTAGCATCACTCTAGATGCCAATGGAGTTTTTTTTTTTGATTGATTTATTTATGGACGCTCTTTGACATCTCAGGTCATCAGCGTCCCATTCAACTCAGGGCGTAAAACGGCCGACAAATTTTACTCAGAGGCCTCTCTTTCAGGCTTAAGGTTCTTTTTCGTGCCGTAAATGTACGACACGGGACCCACGGCTTTACTTCCCTTCCGAAGGAAGCCATACTTAGAA
This sequence comes from Metallyticus violacea, assembly GCA_030762175.1. Classification (NCBI taxonomy): domain Eukaryota; kingdom Metazoa; phylum Arthropoda; class Insecta; order Mantodea; family Metallyticidae; genus Metallyticus; species Metallyticus violacea. Next base: position 47,422,560 of record CM060837.1, on the reverse strand, counting down.
TTTTTACGCCCGAAAAAATCCATCGGTCCTGGCCGGGTTCGAACCCGCGTTCTTGGGTGTAGGAGTAGGAGTATGGTAACCACTACACCACCAGGACCGACGCCAAAGGAGGTGATAGACTAAACATCTATCTCTCTAGCACATGTAGATGTTATCATCACTACATTGGAATTGTTCATATGTTACGTTACAACCCGAGACAGACCTTAGGCCTAAATACATTCAAAAGCGCAAATAATGTGAGCATGTTTGAGTTAGGGACCGGTAGAGCGCTTTTTCGGTTGTGGCGCTGCACTTCTATAGCAGCTCAGGTGGCCCGCAACACAAATAACCTCATTGTATATAAAGAATTTACGGCTACAGTTGGTAAATTTTATAAATTTCTTATGCCCCTTTGAAAGCTATTTAATTATTTAAATTACTTATTTTTGTAGGCTTTCAAAACGCCTTGGTAGCATAAGAAACAAGATGCAGTGGTACATTATGGTACATTATACCATGAGTATGTTTAATTAGTTTCCAATAACGCGGGAGATGGTCATGTTTATGAGAGTTTAATCTTATCAATATTCCAATCATTTTCTTTGTTCTAATGGTGGCAAGCTTGGACTAAGGCATCCCATTGTACCCAAGCCTTTTACAAAGAGAAGTTAGAACTGAATTTTGTTTTCAGGCTTGTGTTTTATTCCAATAAAAATTTATTATAAATAATACAAAATATTAGACAACACTAAAAATAAACCTTACACGGAAATTGGTAAGTGGGAATAGTGTTTTTGCAAATGCAAGCCACATTCTTTACTTTCTTTGTTTATACATATAGGTAATAAATCTGCTGGAACGTAATTCAGAAAAAAAAAGTATAATTCAGCTGCAATGTTGAACCTAATTTTATTACAAAAATCGTAATAGAAACAAAATTACTATTTAAATTAATCTAAAATAAACATTTAAAATGCACAAAAACTTTACGAATTTTTATAATTTTTACACGCTGTCAAAATCCAGAAGGATTAATTCCAAAAGGTTACAGCGGTTTGTCGTACCTCATAAGATTTTAAAGGATTTTTGAATTGGCAACACACTAATGTTAAAGTTTAATAGAATACTTTATAGTTTGCGGCGGCATTTATTATTTTTAGATTGTGATTGGGTTTGGATTTGTTGTGGATAAGGAGGTGATTGAATTTTATAAATGGATTGGTATCTCAGGGGTGATGGTCGAACCTCCATGCAGTACCGCAATATATTAATGTTTCTTCATCGGCTATACGCTCAGTTTATTAGCTGAACAATTTTGTGGTGCGCTATCATAGAGAAATGAGAGGATAAACAAACAAAAATATAACACTTCCGGTTGCAGTTTTCACAATTATTAATACTTTTGCTTTTTTCTAACACTTCTCCCTTTCACTTCAGCACCGAGTAACAAACAAATGACGTACAAGTAACAAGCAATTACTTTTATTAATTCGACTATCCGCCGGTCTAGGCGCTATAAATATATTCAGCATGGCTTTCCAAATGTCACGTGATTTGCTCTTCATACACCTATCTTCCTATTGGTGAACTTTTATGCTAATGTATTATTGTGTAATTCTCATAGGCTATCTTCTAAGATTTTATTCCGGTCCACCCACAGCAAAATCTTAAGTCTTAGATTCTTGACATAAATAATATATTAAAAGAGAGCCGTAACAGAGATTTTACGATTCCATCTGGATATTTATTGCCTGAGTTTTCCCTACACTTTTAACAAAAGAATTACTGGTCCCTTCCAAATTCCCCTATCGCGTTTTGTTCAATATCCGGTTGTTTTCCAAGTTCTAGTTGACCTGAAGTAACATTACAAATAGACCCTCTTAGCCATAAAGGTTACAATGCATGCGTTTTTGGGGAAACCTTCCCTTTCAATGGTATTTTGTCTTGTTTCTTATACTTGTAACAACATGTGTAAACCATATGTCTATGACCCTTTTGGTGAGTATATTATATATAAATATTATTTCTAAGCGGGCCTGGGATCGATACTAGACAATTGTCTCAAGATACAGAGAAGTTTACATAAAACCAAACTTGTCTCACATTAAACAAATAAACGAAAAGTTTTTTTTTTTTTTTTTGAGTAGTGTTTAACGCCCGTTTTTACTACTGAGGCACCACAGGCGGTAAACGAAAAGTGACAAATATAAATTTAACAAGCGTTTCTGACATACATTCCTAAAACCGAATACTGCGCAATGGGTACATCATATTTAAAATTAACCAATGGAATGTATACATTCTGAACGGCAGTTATACACAAGGAGGTTACATTAACAGGAAGAAATGTAAGTTATTTACAAGGTATGTCTTATAAAGTTGCAGTTAACTTTCCACGACACAGAAAGAGACGTGTTTTGTTACGTTGACTGTACTCGTCTTTAAGCTATACTTTTACGGGAAAAGTTCTAGCGGCACCTAACGACATACCACAAAACTCTCTTCTCCCTCCCCCAATTCCGTAAGCTGGAATTCCTTCTTCCATTTATTCTTTAGAGAATTGAGAAAAACTAAAGCACATGTGACGCGCCTCCCCTCTACTTTTTTCCCTCCACAATTGTCCGCATGGCATGTACAGCGTGTTGCCTCGTTCCTTTAACTGCGCCCCGGCATTTAGAGTTGCAGATGACCTGCAGAGCCTCACGCTAGGATAAAAATATGTGCTGCACTGCTGGGTCTTTAAAGCCGCACTCTCCAAACTCCCTAAGGTAGTTCAAACCTTCGTCAACACTGGAACTATACGTTTTTGGTCACTGAAACATGAAACTAATAACGAGAAATACGTTTTTGGAGTTCAACGATAGCAATACGATATGATCTATATCATTAATTTAGTAAATTAATAGTAACTGATTGTGTAGAAACCACATAAGGAATGTATCTATAAAAGGGCTCAAAATGACAAGACAGGACAGGAAAATATATTTGAATAAGGAAACAGTTATACTTTTTACATTAACAGTAAAATACTAGAGCTTACTTGACTGATACGATTCAACACTGCAGCTTTCAGAATTTTATTTCATAAATATATATATATATATGTATATATATATTTAAAACTTTTAATTAATACAAAACATTTATTAATTATCTACAGAAAATGAAATTATTTAGTCTGTTAGTTGTCACAAAATGCAGATTAGCTCTAAACAGTTACAGTAAATTTTTGAACCAGACAATAGCACGTTGTTCCATCTGCTGCCCAAAGTTCCATTACATTTGCATGATGTCCCTTAATAGTTCCAATCAAGAAAAGAGTCCCCAACACTGCCATTATTTCACGTCTCGATGTCACCGTATTACCCCTTCCCCTGTGCCTGTCTCTCCGTCTATTTATGTATATATTTGTATGGTTTATAATTTCATTGATAATGTCAATGTCAATTATTTTCAGAAAAGCACAAACTTCATCAGCGATATTCATTATACTCCTCTGGGGCCTGGAAGAATTTTCATGCGATATTTTTCTTTGTTTTTGAAGTTTTAGCAGGCTTACTGTAACTTTGTCCCTTCCCATTAAAAACTCCTGCACTTCTTTTAGCTCATCGAGACCATCACCATCTACCTCTTCCGGTTCAGATTCATTATTATGGTTTTCTTATTCAATATTCTAGTTACTCAAATGTACACACTACCACTTTCTTTGTGTAAATTTGAAACTCTCTTCATCCGATACATCCTTTGAAGTGAAAATAAATAATAATAGTAATAAATAAATAAATACACCTTCCCGCATAGCCATGTTTAAAAATTGAAAGCACAAGTATTCAGAAAACGAATTATTAAGTGCATGTTATGGTTATTACACTTACCTTTGCATATTGCTGGCTCTTAGAACCAAGCAAGTATCCGTAACAGAGCAGGCGCGCGTTGTACTGTTTACAACATTTAACACCTCACTACTTAGAATGCACAAGGCCAACTAAGAACGTTAACAAAGAAACAACAACCGTCATCACATTGTCCAGTAAAACATTGCACCGGTGACACAATAACTCAAGGTTAAACCGTCGATAAAGCATAAATACTGCTTGTGTCGTAGTTCTTACTATAGCGCGCCTGCTGGAAGGTTAAGGCGCCAAGGAATGCGATTTTATTTGCGCCATCATTTAATTTTATTTATCCCTACATACTTATACCCATATTACTCAGGCCACAATCCACAGACGTCGTGAAGCCAAAGCAACGACAATATTATATATATAATATATAAAATAAAAATAAAAATAGAGTAACACTATTAACAGTGTAACAAATTAACAGTAATTATAATAGTGGAAAAGGATAAAATACTAAGAAAAAGTGTAACAAATTAACAGTAATTATAATAGTGGAAAAGGATAAAATACTAAGAAAAAGTCACACTTGAGATCGCTATATTTCGAACTCATGGAGTCCTCCTATGGCAAGAAGACAAGTGCACCATATATACACTTTAAGCAATATAACAAAACTGAATTTACATTAACACAAACAGAAAATGATGAGCACTAAACTTTTACAGTTATAACAGTTGCTCAAAATGCCCACCGTTGGCGTCGATACACTTCTGAGTACGTTGAACTACTGACTGAGCAACGTTTGCGAAAGTGTCCTCAGCGATTGCAGCACATGCCGTTTCAATTTCTTCCCGAAGTGCTGCTAGTGTAGTTGGTTTTGTACGAGTTATGGCTGACCGCACACCGACCTTATTCATCCGTAATCTTTTTGTACGAGGGTGATTCAGAAAGTAATTTATACTTGCTTATTCCGATGTAAGAAAAGTTTATTGAGCAATGCGTTACAATACAATATAACACAGATATGGCACACTATTTTTTTTCAACATATTCACTCAACATCTGTTTGGAAGTTTCCCTAATTTTTTAATTTCCTAATGATAGAAATACTTTTCAGATGATCTTGAGCTATCCAAAGCCTGTGCTATTTCCGCAATAGTCACTCTGTAATTGCTTAGAACCAATGCATCAACCTGCAGCATGTCTTTCGTTTTGAAATCGTTGGCCTCTTCCTTGTCATATTTGTAGTCTTGTTCAAACTACTGAAATTATTTCAAATATGACTCGGCGCTACGTTGCATTTGCCCTATACATGGACGAAATTTCACAGTGGCTCTCGACCGTCACGGGTGGCCGTGGTCGTTACGGCACGGACTCGTGAGCCGGAGGTCTGGGTTCGAATACCGCCAGGACCGTCCTCCCTGACAGGTTTTTTCCAGGTTTTCCTCAGTCCTCATAAATGACAAATGCCGGCGAGGTACCCTAAACTTAGGCCTGGAACGATTCCTTCCTTAAAAATAAATCCTTTCCCAATTTATCATTTCATCTCATGTATCATCAGTACCCATCGCCTGTGGTGCCTTTGTACCAAAAACTATTCATTCATACTATGGCTCTCCATAAAATCGAGATGTTTTACTGAAAAAATTGTAGTTCAATCTTGGAGCACCTTTCTAGTTGACACCTATTTTGTACTCTCTGTTATCGCTACTATGACTAAAGTTGTTCAATAGCAGATCTGCAAAAGCGCCATTCTTATTGCGCAGTACTGCCACATTTGGGCAACAGGAGTAACTTATTTTTGAATTCTGGTAGATTATGTGTTCGTACTACTAGTAATGAGTAATAAAAGCATGCATACATTCTTTCTTTAATCTTAATATAAGCAATAAAGTGTATTATATCAAGTATTAAGTGCGGAATCTGTCTGCATTCAGATATTCCTAAAATTTTCTAATAAAATTAGCTAAATTTTTACTTCCAAAATTCTATACTTATGTTTTTTCTCAGTTTATTTGTAGTGTAAAAGTTATTTCTATAAATTTTATTATTTAGAATTCCCTTATAATCTCGCTTAAAACTTTAAAAAATACGGTAATGTGATCTATGCAGAATATTCTTAAACTTTCCATGTTGTCTGCCAAATATTACATTTATAAAAAAATGCTAGATTTATTGGCAAGCTATTTTTATTGAAAAACACGTGTATTCTATTAATTGCGTTATAGTGACAACACATTACACGCTAATTTTTTTCTTCTCGGTAGGGAAGTTTATAAGTAAATCGCAGATTTTCTATGCGTCAGTTTTTATAGATTTATGAATAAACGCAGATTTGTAAATTAAACCAGGTCTCTTTGGAGGAAGTTATTACAGATCCGCAATATTGCAAGGCCCAATTACGATTTACGTCAAGCAGTTGTGACTCCTGGGCCACAACTAGCTTTCAATTTTAACAAATAAAAAAGAGATCTTTGGAAAACTTCCTAAAATTTCTTGGACGCGTTAAGTATTTATTTTTTTTTGGGGGGGGGTTTAACAGTTCTATTCTTTATCGATTCTGGTTTCCTAAATTCAAGAACAAGTTTTCTTAGTGTATCTCTACGCAGAACTGAGTCACCAGGAAATTTTTGTCCATTTGTCTATACATTACTTTAAAGCATTCTGTTTTCACGTAAGGGTCATTTGCAAATGTATGTTTTAGAGTTAACTTGGAGGTGATATTTCAGTAAAGTAAAATTTATTCACGCACAATGATAAAGTGACTGCGGTATATTAAATATATGCCTCTCCCTGGCATACCTAAACGGTTGAATATGAATTTGCTTGGTAGAAATCTGCTGATGTTAATGCTTATTACACTCGAGTATAATTTGAGTAAGGTTTTCAGTTCCGGCTGTCGCACTCTCTCTTTTCTCTTGATTGGAAGCTATACAAGAATTTTGGTATTGTAAACTTTCAATCCTATTAATATTGTTTATACATTTATTTGATTTTTTAATTTAAGCGTATTGCATTTCTGTACTTTGTATTTTAGTTTGATTTTTCCCTTTGTTATCCATAGCTCACTATCTTACAGTGAAAAAGAACCACTGGAGCATGGGAGAAATCATTTTCCAGAAGTTTCGAGGGAGGGAGGAACTGGCAGGCGGCAGCACTAAATGAAAATTGAAATTATGGATTAGGACATTATTATAGGAAAATAATTAAAACAATAAAAATGTTAAAGAACAACAAAGTACCTGGGCTCGAAGGACTACCGTCAGGACTACTTAAGGAGGGGTTAAGATGTTTAACATTTATAGATGTAAGGATAAATGACGTTTTTTAATATGGGTCATGTCCAGAAGAATGGACAACGGAAATTGTAAGATAAAGTAAAAAAAAAAAATATTGAATAACTATAGGGAAGGTGCTTCTCCAACAATGAGAAAACTTTTTTGCAAAAATTTATACGAGAGAATTAGGCAATGGACAGTGGAATACAAAAGAATGTCAAAATTCCAAGTGGGTTTTAGGGAAGGATACAACACAGTGGACACACGGAGTGTGAAGCAAACACAGAAAACGAGGGGCAAGATACATTGTGCCTTTGTAAATTTTTGATAAGCATTTAACTTCTTGGAAAGGCAAGCATTGTGGAAAAAAAAAAATTCAGGAAAAATTAACAAGAAATTAATCATAGAAATTAATGTTAATGTTACAGTTACAGTTCTTGGGTATTATATATTTTGATTGTTAAAAGGACGATGTAAGCATATATTGCGGTAGGCCCTTGCGACAGTTATAAATACATTTCTACTACGATAAAAATAAAATTTCATCCTTGTGACTTGCCTTGTTTTCTTTTTTTAATATGTTATTTATTGTACCACACATTTTCTAAAAATTGACTACTTTTTTATTTATGTCCTTTAGTTGTCGTAGACTTATATTAACTTCAGAGCCTACAATTAAAATTAATGACCTGTTCTAAGCGTTGGTTATCTGTACAACTTTTGATCTATTTTGCTGTATTCCCCAGAAGGTCATTTCATTTTAGAATTCGACATTTTAAAATCATCTATTTAAAGACATAAAGAGAACATTGTAAATAATTTTCAGTATGTTGAATAATAGTTAAGTCATCAGCGTACAATAATATATTAAAAATCATATCTTTACTTATTTTAATACTTACTTTAAAAAGCTGCTTCTATTTTTGGAGTATGCCATTTATATAAATATGAAATAATGTCATTTTTATATACTGCACCCTCATCGAACACATCTGCTTATTTCTATTTGTTCTGCCTTCCCATTACCTGCATTTATTATTATTATTATTATTATTATTATTATTATTATTATTATTATCATCATCATCATTTTATAATCTGTGTATAAATGTAGAATCACACTTATCAGATGTTAATGTTCGTTCATTATTGACCACAATTTTATTATATTTACTCCGTCGAAAGTCCTCTTTAAGTCTATAGATGCAATGTGAGTTTCAAGGTTATGCTTTTCCCATTTTTCAAATAACTGTTGAATAATAAATATATCGTTTACTGTCAATCGTCCTGGCCTAAAGTTACTTTGGTTTTCTCCTATCATAACTTCAGATATGCGCTTAATTCTCCGTACATCGCATTCAGAAGGCATTTCCCTCTGTAATTCTGACATAAGCTGCAATTCTCTCTTTTTGAACAAAAATAATCCTTTTCATTCTTCAAGAATCTTCGCAGTTTGCCAAATTAATTAGATACAATAATCTCAAATGAAGAACAACTCCTCCAAATTTTAATGCTCCATGATTACACTATCTGGATCTGTTACTGTTCTATTTTTTGCGTCTTTAGGAGCCTCTTCAAATTCATGAAGCGTTATTCTGTCAATCGAATTTCTGTACTTCATCACTAATTTTAGGAACAATCTCTTCTTCCATAAGTTATAGATTTTTATGTTTTATCCAATCTTCTTTTCGTATAACATTCATTTTTATTGCATCTTTTTAATTTTTTTTAAGGTAATACCACAGATCTTGTATTCCATGTGTGTTATTTTCTGTTTAATTATGAATACTTTCCTGGAACTTAGATATGCTATTCTATGTACTTTGCATGTTTTTTCTTTCTTTCTTTCTTTCTTTCTTTCTTTCTTTCTTTCTTTCTTTCTTTCTTTCTTTCTTTCTTTCTTTCTTTCTTTCTTTCTTTTTTTCTCTCTGTCTTTCTTTCTCTCTTTCCCTCTTTCTTTCTTTCTTTCTTTTTTTCCTCGTCGGTCCTAGTGGTGTAGTGGTTGCCATACTTGCCTCCTAAACCCAAGATCGCGGGTTCGAACCCGGCCAGGACCGATGGGTTTTTTTTCGGGGCGTAAAAATCCTAAGTATGGCTTCCTTCAGAAGGGAAGTAAAGCCGTGGGTCCCGTGTCGTACATTTACGGCATGATAAAGAACCTCAAGCCTGAAAGAGAGACCTCTGAGCGAAATTTTTCGGCCGTTTCACGCCCTGAGTTGAATGGGACGCTGATGACCTGAGATATTAAAGAGTGTCCATAAACAAATCAATAAAAAAACTCTTTTTTTCTCTATATTATTGTTTGGATTCCTCTCTATTTAATTGTAACCATCTTTTAAAATAATCCCGTAATTATTGTAAGTATTTTTTTCTTCATTCCAAATTTATTAACCTATCTCACTTCTAAATCTCTTTTTCTTGTCTATGGCTTCACACGCATCTACGCTCTGCCATTCGTCTACTTTTATTTTCTGTTGGGGAGGTTAGTAGGTGATTTTGGTATAAATCCCTTATGCTTCCATTATTAAAGAAATATATTTTGAACATTTCTTCGTTACTTCATTTCCTATTGTGTCATCTTTTTCTATTTTATAAACCATTTTAATCTAGCCAATACTAAATATTTCTTTCGTTATTTCCACTTTCAAGATTTACGTAGGTTGATATATGTATATGTTGTCATTGCTGGTGCTTGTTGTATATTATTGCCCTTTTATTTTCTTATTTTCTTCTTCTTTTTAAGTTAACAATTTTTCATTTTTCATTGTCAATATTTACGTATTAGCATACATTTATTTGTATACATAATGTTTTACATTGGTTTATATGTGTATTGTACCAGTATTGCCAACTTTACTGTTAATTATTGTAATGTAGCTATAACTTCATGTAATTATTACTAGATTAGTAGAGCGGAAGAGATGGCTTAATGGCCTTAGCTCTGCCAGAATAAATGAATAAATAAACACATACTAGTCTGAGCTAATATCACATCCCTACATACATGTACATATGTAAAGTAATTTATAATTCAGTTCTATCCAAGAAATTTTTACATGACGTGGTCAAGTAACATTAAAGTGGTTTTATTTGGCAAAATTTTCAGAAATTTGGCTGTATTATTGACGGAAATCGCAATTAGCTCCGTTTTCGTCGCATGCAAAGAAACAGCATAGGAGATGAATATTTGTATCACTCTATTGCAGGATAAAAAGAAACTCAAGGACATACCTTTACCATTTAGATTCACAAATTGCTCAGCTTTGAAAAACATGGAACTTTCCCGAGGTTTAAGGTAAACATGCAGTATATGAGCGTGTGCTTTTAATTTAAAACAATAATATAGCAAGTGTGCGCTCTAGCGTTGAAAGAGAGACCTAACACGCACAAAAATATGTGGACTTGCTCGTGTGTGTTTCGTACCCCTATATCTCTCATAAATATTCTCAGCTTTGATGTTAAATTCTGGTGCTTTCGCACACAAGAAAACGTGCATTTCACTAGAGGTGGTTTTCCTCATAAATTCTAGTAACACTGCCTCCGCTGGAGTGTAGGTGGATTTAGTACCAGCACAAATTGGGCCTTAGATTTACTCTAATTTCTCCTAGTTTCTACTCCTAGTGATATGTGTAACTTATACGTAACATAAGTGAGTGGCTGTAGTGTGGATAAAAAAGTGACAAACAATGTATTTAGAAATCCCCAAATAAGGCAAAAACTCCAAACTCCACATACATACGAGGTGGTATCCTTAATATTCGGCACTGGTGCTGCCATCTCGACAGAAGTTGCAGTAGAGTTTTATGCTGCTAGGTGGCAACTGTAGCGCATCTGATGAATGAGTGTTTAAAGTTTCATGCAGCTAGGTAGATGTGTCGAGATTCTATAGTACTTTTCATGATACTCTGTGTGTAGTGTGTGGCGATTTTACGATGGATCCAAGATTAGAACAGAGAGTGTGCATCTAATTCTGTGCACATCTCGGGGAAAATGCTACTTTCACTCTCACAATGATTCAACAAGTATTTGGGGGACAAAGCATGAGCCGTACACGTGTTTGAGTGGCATGCTCGATTCAGGGCCGGCAGTACAGCTATTGAAGACGAAGCTCACACCGGTAGGCCCGTCTACTGCACAACGCCTGACATTGTTGCCAAAGTTCAACACCTCGTTCTTGAGGATCGACGTCGAACCATTGAAGACCTTGCTCATGAAGTGGGAATTGGTTATGGGACATGCCAACGAATTTTAACTGATGAATTGGGGCATGCATCGTGTCGCCGCAAAATTTATGCCAAGGATCCTGACTGCTGATCAGAAGGCATAGCGTGTTGAAGTTTCCACGGAGCTTCGTCAGGCCGTATCCGATGACCCAACCTTCTTGTTCAGGGTCATCACCGGCGACGAGAACTGGATGTACGCTTATGACCCTGAGACAAAACAACAATCCTCCCAGGGGAAGAGCCCGAACTCACCAAGACCAAAAAAAGCGAGACAAGTGAAGAGCAAAAAGAGCATGCTCCTCGTTTTCTTTGATACCAAGGGGATTGTGCACAAAGAATTCATCCCATCAAATCAAACAGTTAATTCCACGTACTACTATGACGTTTTGCGACGACCCCGTGAAAATGTGCGGAGACGACAGCCCGAACTTTGGCGACAAGAAAACTAGCTGTTGCATCACGATAATGCGCCCTGTCACAATTCCTTGTTCACCAGGAGCTTTTTGACGAAAAACGAATGACGGTTATCCCCCACCCACCGTACAACTGCAACTGCAACTTCGCTCTATTCCCTAAACTGAAAATCAAATTGAAAGGACGTCGGTTCAACACAACTGAGAGGATTCAAGAAGAAACGCTGTCTGTGCCAAACACTCTCAAAGAACATGACTTCCAAGATGCACTTGGAAAATGTCAGAATCGCTGGGACCGGTGTATACGCGAGGAAGGGAAATAGTAATTTTTGATCAAATGGCAGCACCAGTCCCGAATATTCTGGATAACACCTCGTATACTTTAGTGAGACCACTTATAATCAGCAAATAATGTGTTAAATTTATAGACATCTGTTCATTAACAGTATATTTTGGTATTCAATAGGTATATGTTTTGAGCTTGAATTTTATAACGCCTAGGCATGTATCTAGCAAAAGTCGCGAGCTAATACACGAACAGTGAGATACGGTTATGGTGTAATATGGTATATTACAGATTGTTACAAACCATAAAAAGTGATTTAGTATATTAGGGCTTAAGGACCTAAGGAAGTGTTGTAAATCTCACGTTAAATTCAGAGAATTACTGTTGGCCTATGTCCGCAGCTGAATGCAAGCCGCGCCGGGTCAAGGTTACACCAGTCGCCGACTCCGTTGGTGCTCGTATTTCTGCTATTGAACCTTTCAAACTCGGAGATATTTGTGTTTAATATAAGCGGTTGAGGTCCTCCTCAAACTGCAGGGTTGTCAGATTATTTATTTTCAATTAAAATTTCGTACCGCCAACATCAGGTATATATTTAATAACTATTTCCTTTATGTCTATGGCATAAAAACGCTCAACATTGTGGGTATGCTACCACACTTTCTGTCATCCCTATTTCTGATCATTAGCCAATCCTTCAAGTGTTGTTACGTGTGTTACAAGGTGTAGTGTAACGTGTGTGTTTTATTTCATATATCCAATGCAGCCAATTGATAGTACATACGTTAGGTTATTTTTCGACATATTCCTTGCGTGTTCAGGCATGTTGTTGCGAAGTGTTTCACCTTCTCGTCTTAAGAAAATCGTCGGTCTCCTAAGACCTCCTTCAAGTGATGAAAAAGGTGAAAGTCGCTTGGAGTGAGGCCCTGGCTGTAGGGAGGGTGGTCGATGATGTCCCAGAGGAACTGCATGGTGGTCTTCTGGGTCGTATGAGGTCGCGCGTTGTCGTGGAGGAAGAAGACTCCCTCGGTGAGAAGAGTTGGCCGTTTCCTCCTGATTGTCTCGCCACATAATGGAACATTCAAACTCATCCCTCGAAGAGACAAGTGCCTAAACCGATATGTCGAAAAATAATCTAATACATGTACAATCAATTGGCTGTATTGGTTATATGAAATAGAACGTACACGTTTCAATGCAGGCTTTGTAATCTTAGTTTCTAATCGCCCCTCGCAGATTGGTGATGGAACAAAAATACATTTTTCAACATTACATATAATGCATTTCTCACATCTCATTGAAAACATTCTGAAGTTTCGTCTGCAAAATGCTGGAAAACACGTTCAACTCTTTTTGAATCCATTGTCGTTCATGAATCTCTGCCTTACTTTTTGAAAACAGATAATCGCTGGGGCAAAGGACTGAACTGTATGAAAGAGCACGAGGCCACGTGTGTTCACAGACTGGTGCATTCCAGAGTTGCAGATAAATTGCTCGATCTAACATCCCACGTCTCTTTTTCTTGATGGCATTGCTCAGTTGATGCAATATCTCAGCATATTACTTCCTAGTCACCGTTGTTTCTTTCTATTATTATAATAATTAAAGCTCCTTTGCAGTCCCAAAACATTATCGCATTGATCTCCGTGGAAAGCGTGACCATGATCTTTCTAGGTAGTGTTTTACACTTCCTCCGCCAATCCACTCTCTTTATGCTTACGATAGATTCAATTACTGCCCTCCAGTTACCACGACAAAGGTTCAAAAGCATATAACAATAAGCAGTTACATTTGAACTGCTGAAAAAATTCGGATCACCCATATTTACAGATAAACAAAACTAATTAAGGATGCAAAGCACACCTGCTTTAGAAATTGGAACCTTGCAGCTATTTCTTTTGTCTTCATATCCTTGTCACTCAGATTTTCCTCCTCGACAAGGAAGATGTCTTCTGTACATCACGTAGGTGATGTTACAGGCTCTCTCTGCCCATGCGAAATAATTTTGACCATTCCTTCACAGTAGAATGCACTTGCTGTTTATTATAGTGGTTACCATACTTGCCTCCTATACCCAAGATCGCGGGTTCGAACCCGGCCAGGACCGATGGATTTTTTCGGGGCGTAAAAATCCTAAGTATGGCTTCCTTCGGAAAGGAAGTAAAGCCGTGGGTCCCGTGTCGTACATTTACGGCACGATAAAGAACCTCAAGCCTGAAAGAGAGGCATCTGAGCAAAATTTGTCGGCCGTTTCACGCCCTGAGTTGAATGGGACGCTGATGACCTGAGATGTTAAAGAGCGTCCGTAAATAAATCAATCAATCATCAAAAAACTTGCTGTTTATGGTATAACTTGTACATAAACTGAAGACGGCATTGTGAATCCGGCGTCAACGAACGATTCTGATGTTTTGCGAATCGCACATGGTTTCTGCCTGTTGCTAATTTTTTGGCAGGGGTGTACCTGTATAAGAATGATAAGTAATTGTACACTTTCATTATTGATACAGTTTATCTAGCCAACTGTACGTAACCCTAAGAAAAAAGAGAGAATTCTCATTTTTTGCGACAGTGACGGAGTTGGAGCGATTTTATGGAAGGTGTGTATGGGGGAAGTGGAGTTTTTGTCCTAGACTGCTGGTTGTTATTTCGTTGTTCCACCGGTTCCTAGCTCAGTCTGCTCCAATTCTATAATGATGAATCTCAGGATTAACTGAAGTGTTTTGTGGCTCAATTTTGACCCACTGGAACAGGAAATGTATTATACATAAGGTACACGAGATTGATTCCTTCGCTAACAGTTTATTCAATTTTAAGACACTGGTTATTAATACCTCACTGCTCGCCGCTGCCTAATCAATTCCTATTGCTGTGTTGTACTTGATATAGAGTTCTCAATTTCTAATCTCTTACCCTGACTTGCACTTAATTTCCGACTCTCACAACTGTGTCCCTTCCTGAACTCTGCTCGCTAACCTTTTACCCCTTACACTAATGTCTTCGCCCCTCTGACATCTCATTTTTCTATATTTTTGCCACGCCCCACGCTAAATTAAATTCTCTCATTTATTATTTTATTCCCGACTTATAAGTTCACTATTGGCTATCTTAAAACATTTAATATAAAACTAAGTTCTCCTCATCGCTTATTTTATGCGATGGTCATTGGTTAAAATTACTTTTCCCCTTCTGACATTCATTATTTTCCACAAACTGAATTTCCTAAAAACAGTCTGTCATACATTTCGGCATTTTCCTCATATTCTGGACTTCTAAAGTAATGTATTTTCCTCCCTTAGTCATTTTTAGATCATCAAATGTTCTCATAGATAACGCATGCTTTTACCCATCTGTTTGCTATATTTCCTAGGAAAATTTTACTTTTGCGATGAGGCCTTTTAATGTGTTCTGTATTATTTCATATCTGTCATCTTCGATACATTCTCAGAAATCTGCATTTCCTACGTGTGGAGCACCTCTCTTTGTCTCCCTTATTCCATTAGACAAAAAATGTAACTGCTGTTATCCTGAAAGTGGAAATGATCCTTTTACAGTATGCCGGCAATGTTCGCCGTAAAATATTCCACACATGAAAGGTACAATTCTTAACCTAACTCAAGTGTCTTCCCACTGCCTGCTTCCCCCAGGTGTACGCCGACATACCTTTACTTATACATGTAATACAATAGCCCTTGCAAAAAGGCTTCATACAAGTGACTTTCAGCCATCGCAATAGTAGAGCCTGAAAGATGAACAGAATGCTTCCACTTTGCTCTGATATGCACAAAATATTCCTATCTGCTCAGATATTTACATACATAAATACTAATCTTAACAATAATTACAATATGAACTCAATATTAAGGAGCTATAATTTTCGGCTACAGAGTTATCAGTTGATGTGCAGAAGTAAAACTTTTTCTTCATGCAGACCGTGAGCTGGCTTTCTTATTGCCATCATTGCACACATTCATAAAAGTATTCGGGGCATGGACTGTTCTGCAACTGTTTTCTTTTTTTACTTTCTATGGTAACTGAACTTTGTATGCACCACCTTTGTTCATATAAATGAACCGTACTAAACTCCAGGCGTAGCCTTTTCATAAAATTTCGGTTTCCAAGTCCTTAATTTATTTTTTTTTCTATGACAAGTCTTTCTTCCTCATTTACTTACTGCTACATGCTTTGGGCACTCAAAGTCGTCTACGTATATTTAATAAGGCCTTCCTTTAGTTGTTATACCTTTAGGTCTATTATATTTATTTTCTTTCCGTTCGTAACTTAAAAGGGCTAACTTTTTTTTTTTTTTAATGAATTTGCTTAGTGTTTTGATTTTATTTGTTATATTTTATCTTTTAAATATCTTGATAGGTCAATTAACATAAATAATTTTATTTTGGTAATGTTTATTTTTATAAGTATTTTACAATATGTTCTCCCTCTTTCACTACAAACAGGGGCCTTCGGTTTGCAGAGAAGAAAGAAGTTTTCTCGCATGGTTCAGTTTAGGGGCTTGGAAAGGAAACAAAACAGTTAATACTCTCGGTGAAAGAATTTGCTCACTGAGCGGATTTGATTGATTGATTGATTGATTGATTTATGGACGCTCTTTAATATCTCAGGTCATCAGCGTCACATTCAACTCCGGGCATGAAACGGCCGACATATTTTTGCTCAGAGGCCTCTCTTTCAGGTTTGAGGTTCTTTTTCGTGCCGTAAATGTATGACACGGGACCCACGGCTTTACTTCCCTTCCGAAGGAAGCTATACTTAGGATTTTTACGCCCGAAAAAATCCATCGGTCCTGGCCGGGTTCGAACCCGCGATCTTGGGTATAGGTATATGGGTATAGAAAGCAAGTATGGTAACCACTACACCACCAGGACCGACCCACTGTGCGGAGAAAGCGATACCTGGAGGTATATTTTGACAAAATGCAGGGAAACGGAGATTTTAAGAAATGAGCATTTATCATCGCAATTTCTGAATTCCAATAGAAATTTGAACATTTGCCGGGAAGTGTTGGTGCATGCGAGATATACAATTTGGGAATATTTCTAGAGAAGAACCGACAAAGAAGGTTAATGACTATGGTGAAGAGAGGGGAGTTAGGGAGGGGTTGTGAGTAAATGTAAGGGGGGTGTAAGTGTAAGGGTTCCATTAATGTTTATGTATTTGTTTATGAAATTATATATAGATATCGTAAATATATTAGAAGTATTTGTATATTTGTATGTATGTGTATGGCCACTTTGATTGTGTTAAGACGATATTACTGTCGTATTCTAAAACTGGTACAATAAAACGTCCATTACTACTACTACTAGTGCTACTACTACTACCAGTACTACTACAACTACTACTACTACTACTACTACAACCACCACCAACACCACCACCACCACTACCAGTATCACCACTACCACTACCAGTACTACTACCACTACCAGTACAACTAGTACGACTACCAGTACTACTACTACCACGACTATCAGTACTACTACTACCACCCCAGTACCACCACTACCACCACCACCACTAATACCAGTACTACTACCAGTACCACCACTACTACCAGTACTACTACCACTACCAGTATTACCACTACCAGTACTACCACTACCAGTACTACTACAACCACTACTACCACTACAACTCAACTACTACTACCACTACTACTACCACCAGTACTACTACCAGCACACTACTACTACCAGTACTACCACTACCAGTACTACTACTACCACTACCAGTACCACCACTACCACTACACTACTACCACTACTGCTACTGCTACTGCTACTACCACTACTGCTGCTACCACTACTACTACTACTACTACTACTACTACTACTACTACTACTACTACTACTACTACTACCCACCACTACTACTACTACTACTACTACTACTACTACTACTGCTGCTGCTACTGCTGCTGCTACTGCTACTGCTACCATTCTAGCTTACACATTGTACAGAACTTTGAAAATTCACATGGTGCTTTTGGGGGGGAAGGAGTAGATTATTTCGAAACGACGGTATGTTTCATCAGAGAAAGTAGCTAGTAATTTATACGGGGAGAATTTACTTACAGTATCTTGATTGATGGTTGATATTATCCCCTCCTTAGAGAGGCGTGGCGACCGTTGGAGAGTTAGTTAAGAAGTTAATCTTCAAACGCTGTCTCTCATCCGGAGGAACCGGCCATATAAAACATAAATATATAGTGCTGGAAAAAACTATTGAACCCAGTAAATTATGAGTATGCTTCGGCTTCACGATAATGTACGAAGCTTACAGAGCTCGGAGATGTGAACTTGCATTGTGTTACAAATCAGACATGAGACAATATTTGGGGGTATTTAAATAAAGGATTTATCTCAATAATACATAAACACTCTCATCTTCGACTTGAACGATAGTATATAAATACTCATAGAGAGGGGTAGGTACTTTAAGTCGTATAAATTGCCCTCATTTTCCCTATAACAATTAACCCTTTCAACGAGAGTAAAGAAGATGGCGTTGACCACTATTCTTAAGAGAGTAATTGATAGGTTTATGGAATCGTTGAATTCTATTTTCTTCTCAAATAAATTGATCGGTTGGTGCCAGCATACTGGAGTAGAAATTCGTTGTGCTAACAAAGAAGAAGTTTAAAATTCGACAATTTAAGTAGTAATTTTATTAGTGATATTAATTGTATAAGCACTCTGGGCATTTATGTATATTATTTTAATACTATGTTCGCTGCATAATATATTTGAGCTATTCATTAACTTTTTTGTAGAATAGGAAAAAATATATAAATAAGTTTATACATAAAAACCTCAATTCCTGAGATGAACAAATTAGGAGGAATAAAGAGACAAGTATAGTAAAACTAAAAAACAGGATAATCTTTCGTATGGCATTCGTGATTTTCAATCACTCAGTTTTCTAATCATGGAATCCACCAACTTTTCAGAATAATTGGATGCAAATCTGGGGATTCCTGGGGGCAGGGTATCTGATCCGGTATATCTAAGTGTCTAAAACTCATTTCTCACATATGAACCGAATGGTTAGCCTGCAGCAATGTAATAATTCTTTCGGGATAAAGTTTTCGGGCAACGGGAATAGAACCTGTTGTTGGATGTCAGTATATGTTATAATATTCAGCCTTCCATGAACAGTTCGCAGCGTGCTGCTTTATTCCGAGATATAAGCAACGATCATTCGAGCACTCCTTTGTACGAATGGCCAGGTAGCATCTGTTATAGCGAGTCCCACTCGGCCTGTAAACAAACATAGTAAAAGAGATTCTTGCAAATATCCTGTCACAAGCATAATCAAGCGATAATTCCTGTTAGTTCAACTCCTATGGAGTTACGTTTCCATATAACCAATTAACGTTTTAGAAGAACGTATTTGTTATAGGCAAAGGAGCCAGATTCATGATAATACCTAACTTATCGCATCAATGTTTTCATTTAGCAATGTTCTATTATACAGAGTTACAGGATAAAAGTCTTGTAAATGAATTATTATTGATTTTAATTTGCATATCATTGAAAGCCAACATTTCTAGCCCATTAGTTCCTTTGTTACATCCGCAAATGGGAACTCTACACAATTCATAATGTTGACTCATTTCAGCCATATTCCTTTCGAGGGTGATTCTTTCATTTCAGAACATCATTATCTCGGTTTACTGTGAAAATAATATCTCTCAATAACACCAATGAAGAAGTCGAAGAGGTTAAAACAGGGGAATTAAAATTCAAACAGTTGGTCACATTAGTACGATTGAAAACTCAGAAAATCAGAGATGGGGTGCATCAACTTGTTGGAACACAATTTTCATATTATAGTCTTATTCCATTGCGGCTACAGCAACGATTCCCACATAAGTTTCATCGCGTACTCTTTTTGCAAAGAAATGTCATCCTTCACTTTATTGAAGTTCACTTTTCAACATATGTTATCTGTTGAAGGTTGTTGGATTTTCTCTTGCCAACTCTTCCGTTGACACGAAAAGTCGCTTCGTCTGTAAAGAGCTGTTTGTTTCAGTAATCTTCCTTTTCAATCTCGGCAAATAACAGTTGCAAAATTTAAACAGGCTTTATGATTCTCATCGCGCAAGTCTTATAGGCAATGTACGTGATATGGATAAAATCTGAACAGTACACATCTAGCAATTTGTAATACACGCAACTCTGCTGGCAATAGTCTTTAACGTTAAATAGGCTTATAATGTAACAACCACATCTAGGCCTTATTAAATTTTTAGTCTAGTTTCATATAGCTATTGGACTCTATAGTTAAAACTTTAGTATTCTTATAACCGAAAGTAGTTTTGCAATGGTTTCAAATGTTTTTAATTGCCTATGTAAACTATTCCTCCTTTGCTGCCTCTGCATGGTATGTATATATATGAAAATATTTCCATTTAATATTTGGAAACAAACCCTCTCACTATTGGGGATAAAACAATAGTGTTTTTTTTATCAAATTCAAATCCGATACAAAAATATATTTGTTCCGAAACGAATTGTATATAAACACAATATTTTGCAGTCCTTTTTAAATTGAATTTTAACGCATTATTTGCTAGATAAAGCGAAAACACAATACGCACACGCACATTATGATTATAAATAGCTTGACTTTTTTTATTCGCCAATAAACTAATGCACTTAATGTAAAAGCATCAAATTGGCAATAAGTGCATACCTCATGTTACATTCATGGGAAGGGTGAGGGTGTATAAAAAACTAACCAACTCGAAAGTAAACGACTATTCAAATTTATGAATGTTTTAATCTAATAGCGACATACATACTTCAGAAAGGAAAACACTGACTCTATTTATTCACTTATAGCATCATGATATGCGCAACGTATTTAATTTTTTAATGTTGTGGAACTTTCCACAGTTGTCCACCCCTCCATGTATTTAAGGTACAATATAAAGCTGAGGTAATTAACGGCCTGAAGAGGGCAATGCTGAAGAGTGCTACGAGAATATTATTCATTTGCTGATCACAATCAGAACAATGAAAATAATATGGGCTGTTGACAATGTGGGGTGAACTGTTCTATTGTAGTATATAGGCGGTTGGTCTCCAAGTTGACGATTGAAGGTTTGAACATGGGGAGAGATTAGCTCTGCGCAGGCGCAGAAGGAGAATATGTAACGTCTCAACGGTTTCTAGACAGGCGAGTTCAAAGGTTGAAGGGAGTGAACACTGCATGATCTGCTCCGGGATGGACCGCCTTAGCGACGGTTGGTAATGTAATGTAATTTTAGTTGAATTACAATGTAATAAACATTAATCTAATAATACTTTTATTTGTGGTTACTTGATACCTGGTTTCATAATTTTCCCGGTACTTCTGATTTTTAAGTAAAGATGTCTATGATTTATGCAGATAAGGGAAGGTGAGCTCGTCCCATGTCCAGCCATGGTTTAAATTGAATTGTTAAAATGATGCATAAGCCGGTATTCTAAAGGTGGGCTTGACATATTGGTGGAAGGCGCCGGGTATATTTGGACATATTGAGAGTATTCGCCGTTAGACTTATTAGTTATGTTATTAGTTATTAGTTGTGTGAGGTGCCGGATATTTTTTCCTTTAGGCTCCATTTTCTAATTTCTTTGTTTTTTGTAAGGGACCGGGGTGTTTGTTGCATAGGTGACACTGACTTAATTATCAGGTTTTTTTTCATTTTCGCACTTTTATGGTACAAAATTTGGGTAATCTTATTTTGGCTAGGTACTCCTAATAATATGTGATTTAAATGTTGATGGTTACTGTGCCGCTTCTCTCTCCAGTTCTTCCTTTCCTATATCTTTTCTCCTTTATTTTCTGTTTCCCCCCTTTTCCTTCTTTGTTTTTCTAATATTTACCTTTTATCTTTTTCATAATGCTTTTCTAAACTTTATTATTTATTATTCTTGCTTTCCCCTCTTGTATAGCTCATCTCAGACAAAATAGAAAAGAAAGAAAGAAAGAAAGAAAAGAAAAGAAAAAAAAGAAAATTATTATTTAGTTTACTTATTTATATTAAGGAATTTAGCCGCAAAAAGTAGAGCGTTTTTTGTTCTTATGTGCTAGTAACATTTGCATTGCTATCAAGGTATATATTTTTTAATGTCTTGTTTAGTTCCAGCTAACTAACTATTGCATAATTTTTTTCATATTACTTTGTAATTCTGTTAATTGCAGATGTATGGAAGCTTTATCTAAGTGTCGTGCTTTTTTCGGTTATGCTCGACATGGTTGCTGAAATGTGCCTGCTGGGGTGGTAATTGAACATAGTGAAAGTTATGGATACATTTGCCCTTTTATGATATTGTAATACATGGTCATTGTTTATGCCTTGTGATCTTATAAACATTTTTAAGCTAGTTGCATCACTACGGCAAGCTCGATAGGTTATAGGTTCATCTGATGGGGGAAAAAAAAAAGAAAACCAAACAAATAGGAAGGAGTGTCGAGAGAGAAAATAAAAAGCATAATAGAAAGGGATCCTTATAACTGACAAACCTAAAGGAATATATAACTTTTTATATACCGGCAGAATATACAGTTTACTGGGTTGCATGCTGGCCTAGAAACATACGTATATTAGTTAATTTGTTACTCTGTACCAAATGTAATCTTGTCCGGGCATACTTTGGACGGATACTGTTTTATGAGATATTTAGAATTATGGTTTTTTGTGTCATAGTAATTTTGATTTACATTGTGTTTGTTTTTGTGTTTATGTGTAAATATCACACGAAAAGATTTATTGGTAACAAGTTAATTAACTATGCAAATATTTAATATATATATATTGTTGTAATTCATCATTATATGATTATGTTTCTAAAAAATTCTGATTTCATGTGTACGGACAATTTAAATTCGTAACCATCTTATGTAGCCATCAATTTAAATATTTAATTTGATTTATATTTTAAATTTAAATTTTAAATTTTACTATTTAATTTTTATTTGATTAGTGTATATTGTAAAATGATTTATAATTGTTACACCATTCATGTAAGGTTTTGAATATTTCCATCTACAAATTTAACGGAGGCAGTTGCGCCAGTTGCCCTCTTAATCGCTGCACCTTTGACGCTGCATAAATCAGGTGGCAACAATAACTAACATCCAAAACTCAACCCGAGGCAAGGGGTTACCTTTTCAGCGTTGTTATCCAGTCATTGTTTGCGGCTATAGGAATGGTCCTGCTCTATGATATCGTCTAAGGTTGTGCGGAAAACAATGTTCGTGCCTTTACTGTACAGTGCCTTACATTTATAACTTTTTTATTTTCACAGATACTAATACAAAAATTACTGGTACTTCATTTTTCTTCATTTCTAATGAAAAAAAATAGTGTAGTGCAAAACAGTTCCATTTTTTTTTTCTGTGATATTCAGATATTTTAGTGTTTCTTTCATGTTTGTCATCGACAAGGAGGTCAATTATCGTGGCCCAAGGCATATGTGGCATATTCGGAGTTGATAGTGTTGGGTGATTTGTAAGATATAAGCGAGTGATGTTCCAAGTGACGGAAGGTTTATTAGCTCTGTGCATGAGCAAAAGGGCATTGCTTTGCTTTACAAGCTGGATAGAATCGAATAGCTGAAAATAATCTCTTGCTGCTGGAGGAAGGAATATCTTGCTGCTATTCTGCATTATTAGGCGGGTGAAATATTGCGACGGTGGGAAATGTGCTCTTATTCCGATTCGCAATAAATTCATAATTCATGTAACAAATCTCCTTTAACTCTGGCAGGGAAAAATAACTTGAGGGGGTACTATTTGAACCGCTGTTCTAACTTCACATGTGTAGCACAATGCTCTAACCTCCTACGCTGTTGCGTAGGGAATCCATACAGTCTAGGAGGTAAACTATTAGTTGATTGTGGCTTTTTTCTTATTTCTTCGGGTTTTCATTTGATCTTTTTTATGAGCCGCAGTTTTTCTTTCTATACTATTATTCTGTACGTGTCTGGTGTTAATAAGGAATTTTCTCCTCATACTCGGCTGTGTCCATCACTACCGTAGCATTGCCTATATCATCTCGCAGGATGATGATATTGACGTTCTCACGTAAGTTTTTTAGATGTGTTCTTTCCTTCCCATTAATATTATTCTTAGGAGGCTTTGCTTTCTTCAATATTGTCGTCTTGTTAACAGTTAGGTGTTGTTCATCATCCACTGAAGATGCCAACCGAAGTAGCTGGTGAAAGCTATGGTAGTAATTTAAACATGGAACGCGGCAAAACAGTCCGGAAGATTTTAATTGTTATAACTAAAGCATTGAGCTATATATTATCTTAATCTCAATCTCAAAATGGAGTAACTTTCCGAATATTGGGTCTATGAAGGACCTATGGATTAATCTTCTATCTCTTCTTTTTATTCAGAGTTAAAATACACTTTCTACAGAATACAGAACGTAATTCAACTTTTTCGTCTGGAATATAAACCATTAATAGTATTAATTAATTTAGTTCAAGATTTTAATGGAAGTAATTAGTAGAATGAATAATGGAGATCCGTAGAGCTTCAAGCTCTCAGTACATTTATCATTACTCCACCGTCGTCTTTAGCGTTATTCGTTCCATTTATATAATGTGTTTACTTACTTTATTAAGATAGTCCTTCGGTGGCCGCATGTATTCAAAAAAATTTGCTAAAATTTGCAGTGAATATTTCTCTAAAATTCTAGGAGAGTATGTAGATCCATAGTGTAAGTAGTTAAATATTTTCTTATTTATTGGTAGGAAAATTAATACTTGTGTCCAGACTACTCATACTAACGATTGATTATATCTTTTATATCTGCAAAAAGAAAAAAAAAAAGAAAGAAAGAAAAGAAAAAGAAAAGGAATACAAAAGAAAGAAAACATAAGCGTAACATAAAGAAATAAAGGTAAATCATTCAAAAAAACGTTCAATTTTTGCACGTTATTGCTGAACGTTCCTTTTCCAAATTTCTAGAATACTGCTGTTTTTCTTTTTATTCTTCTTTTTCTTATCCATCTATACCACTTTCACCGGTCGAGTCACCTTCTTTCAATTTTCCTCTATTGTTCTAAGTCTTAGCGTGAACACAATTTGTAGCATCAACCCACTACTACCATTGAACAAGCTCGCCACAGTTACCATGCGCAAATGACCTGAACCCGGCGGCAGGTATAAATAGGCCGACCAAGGGCTGTCTGGAGTTAATTCGCATCATTAGCCCGTTCTACCTGGTGGACTCACTTAAGACACCATGTCTTTAATTTTTGGCGACACTCCCCGTCTCTCCCTATCGTCCTTCCTCTAATCATGTGAATCGTCGTGGTGTAGCGGTGTTGACCTGACCATCTCGGACAGCGTTGCTGCAACGCTGCTCAAGCGGAGTCTCGTCGGTATTGGCAAAACCGCAGACAGCCTATCATCCGGTATGACGAACCCGGCACATGCCCTGTGAGTCACCTCGTCAGAAGAAGAGCTCGGGCTGGGCAAGTGGTGCCATCATCGGCCGATTAGGCAATCTTCCCGCCTAAACCTCTCGCAGCTAGCAAGCAACCATGGACAACGTTAGGTCCACAACGCTATTTTTGTGTTTTCATCGGTACATTAACATTTTACCTCAAATTCGCGTATTGTTATTAAATTGTCCTATTACTTATATGATTTATTTTCTCTTTTTCTTATTTATTTTTATATTCTTTGGAGTATATACCCTAAGCCTTTTACTTCTGCAGAATACCGATATTACTCATTCATTTATCCACAAATAATTATCTTCTCCAGTTGCTATCTACATTTACACACCTTTTATCATTTACAGCGTAGTATATTAATACGCAATCATCAAATTATTTTGTTTCTTTTGATTGCTATTAGAAAACAATATTTACTTTTGTTCTTTAAATATTTTTATGTTTTCGAATTATTTGGAGCTAAGCACCTCCCCATATGCTATTTCTAGCCCATAAAATGAGGTAAAACGCAGTCCTGTATTGTATTCCATTCTGATTTACCGGCTCGACTTGTAACGTTTAATAGTTTAGTTCATTTTATATAAAAAAAAATAACAAACCATTGGGGATAGGGTTTGAATTCGGAGTATCTATAAATTGTGAGTCAGGATTAAAAAAGGCCGTTTCCTGTGACTATTTGGTTTTAAGACGCCAAAAACTTGACAGCACCCTCTCATCTTTAAGTAAAAGCAGCTCTGTTACAAGCAGGCAGGTCATAAAAGTCAAAAAAAAAGTTATTCCAGGCGCAGTCATAGGAACATTTTAGGTAGGTCGTTAAGTTTTCGGCCTCGCCGATAAAAATTATTGCCTTCACAAAAATCCTATCTGGTGTCTCACCTTATCTGTTAAGTAAATAACTGCTGTATAAATGGTTTGCAGAACTTCTCTCCTCTCATTGCCACAATAGAGCTTCCAAAATGCCTGACAACAGATGGCTCGTTGTAGCTTTTGGACTTTATAAGGGGATCCCTCCCATTACCAGAGGATGTTGTGGTATACAATTTTTTTACAGAGGTCTGCGCATCCTGTAGGTTTTTGCATTAGGACGGCACCTAGAAGCTATTCCGACCCGCCGTTTGGCTGCAGACGTTTGCGACGCCCAGACGCGCTAAGTTGCCTTAGCTACCAGATTCTTACTGGCGGAGAGGCCTCATCTAGCTAGACCTACTCGTGTTATAGAGGTGAGTCACCCCAGCATTAAGGTAGCCACCACCCTCCCCACGAGCGACAGCGATTCAGGCGAACCTGCCACCAGGGTACACGCCGTAGGCACTCCCTTGGGACACTCAATTTCCCGTGAGTTTCGGGACCACTGCCAAGCCGAGTCCAACCCAATCCGGACAACTCCCTTGCGGGAGGGGCTCGTTTCAAGTCCAGCCCGGCTGCTTCTAATAACGTCAGAAGTACCACGGGTACTCAGGGTCCGCAGAGCCCGCACCAGGAGCATCTGAAGAGCAACGGCCGAAGCCGCCCCCCCCCCCTTACGGGGTCTGAGGAAAGAAATCTAGGCACCCATCTTGCACTAACTTATTCATGTTTAAATGTTCATGAATAATTTAGAAAGGCCCAAGCTTGCTGCTATTTATGTAACTTTGAGCTGTCGGTCTTCCATAATTTCTTCTTCCACAAGAGCGATATTTTCAGGACAGAGCACCTCCAAGGGCCGACCTGCACGCTTTTCGACTTCAAGGCTTTTTCGACCCATTCGAAAACGTATGGCCCATTCTTTTACGGTAGAATATGAGGTGGATCTTCCCCATATACACCGTTCAATCATTGTTTAATTTTATTTGGGGTAAGCACTTCTTTATAAAGAAATTAATAACAGCTCGAAGATGTCACAAGGCACATATGACCCTCTACTAAGATACCTTGCCCAAAGTGGAATCAATTGAGTGGCGTAAACCTGACGAAGTACCGTCTCTATGAGAGTTGCAGACTGGCAGAGCGCGGTATAATGCACGTGCAGGTAGCAGGTTGTAGTTAGTTATGGGGAAATTAAAGGTCAAGGTCACTCAGTCAATCAAGAAGATCATGACCACAATCTTTTGGGACTGTGGAAGAATGCTCTTCATTGACTTCAAGGAGAGGAACACACAGTAAATAGGGAGTACTATGCTTGCCTAATGCACGGACTACGTACTTCCATCAAAGAGAACAGGCGAGGAAAACTGAGTGGTTTTGTGCGCCTTCTTCACGACAACGTGCCTGTGCACACAGCTCTTGTTGCAAAGGAAGCTGTGAAGAAATGTGGTATCAAGGAGATAGACCATCCACCCTACATCCCAGAGTAGCTCCCAGTGACTATTTCCTCTTCTCAAAACTCAAGAAGAACATTCGAGGAAGGAAATTTAAGTGTGACGAAGAAATGACGGGTGCTGTTTACGCCCATTTTGCAGATAAGATTTCTAACTATTTGGGGAGGATTACATGTTAATTAAAAGATGTGAAAAGTGAATTGCAATAAGGGGTAACTATATTGAAAAGTGAAATACAGTGTTTGTCTTTCTCATACCTAGAAAATAGTTAGGCCGGAAACTTATGGACCTAACCTTGTACGTAACAGGAACTCATCTCTGCATCGATCCCTTTCCGATTCAAAAACACACATTACATAAGCATTTCAAAACAATATTAAACAGTTTTTAATTTCAAGAATTTTTTTTTTTTTTTTTGAGTAGTGTTTAACGCCCGTTTTTACTACTGAGGCACCACAGGCGGTGGACACTGGTGATACATGAGATGAAATGATTAATTGGGAAAGGATATTTTTTTTTTTTTTAAGGAAGGAAGCGTTCCAGGCCTAAGTTTAGGTACCTCCCCGGCATTTGCCAGTTATGAAGACTGAGGAAAACCTGGAAAAAACCCCAGTCAGGGAGGACGGTCCTGGCGGGATTCGAACCGCAGACCTCCCGCTCACGAGTCCGTGCCTTAACGACCTCGGCCACCCGTGGCGGTAATTTCAAGAATGAATTAACATTTTTCCATACCAATAATGTAAACTGTTTTAATTTGAACGTTACTGCCGCATCTCATTTTCGTATTATTTGTAATCTGTCCTAAATGCCTTACTCAGTCTTTCTGGAAAGTGATTAAATTATTTCGGGATGAAGTTGCCGAATTGAGCGCTGCATTTTAGCAAATTGTAGTACCCTATCATGTTGGTTGCAGTCGTTGCGATAGGATAGAATTATTTAATCATCAACGTGTATATGGGCCTACAGAAACATAATCAGAGGAATATCAGAAGAGAATTCACTTGAGACATTGTTGTCATAACGTTACAAGTTTTGGTATTTAACATTTCAAGTCGTCAGGGTCCCATCCAATTCAGGGCGTGAAACTGCTGACAAATTTTGCTCAGAGGTCTCTTCTTTCAGACTTGAGGTTCTTTATCGTGCCGTAAATATACGACACGGGACCCACAGCTTTACTTTCCTTCCGAAGGAAGTCATACTTGAGATTATTATTCCCGAAAATATCCACTGACCTTGGCCAGGATTGAATCCATGATCTTTGGTCTGTGAGGCATAAACGGCAATAGAGGTCGATAACTCTGCACTCGGCCGACGCCACACAGCCACTGGCGGCTTCCCTTCTACCTTGTATGGCGACATTGACTTCTTAAGACCACTGCTGGAATATCATGTAAACTGCATATTGCATTCTAGTGAACATTTTGCATGCTTGTTTCCAAAATGGCTAGTTAAATTAAGGACTGCATACTGACAATTTCGCTATTACTTGTTACCACACATTTACTTTTTCACTCAGTTAGTATTTTCTTAGAAACCCCACACACGCACGCACCACAATATAAAAGAAAAAGAAAACTAAAGTAATCACTATTAACAATGTAACAAATTAACAATAATAATAAAAGTAGAAAGGGATAAAACACTTAGATAAAGTCACACTTGAAATTGCTATATTTCGAACTCGTTGAGTTCTGCAATGGCAAGAAGCTAGACAATGGTCGTACATAAACACAAATGGAACCCTTACTCTTGAACCCCCTTCTATTTACTCATACCCCCTCTCCAACTCCCTCTTCTTCATTAACCTTCTTTGTCGGGTCTTCTCTAGAAATATTCCCAAATTGTGTATCTCGCATGTGCCAACACTTCCCGACAAATGTTCAAACTTCTATTGGCATTCAGAAATTGCGATGGTAAATGCTCATTTCTTAAAATCTCCGTTTCCCTGCATTCTGCCAAAATATGCCTCCAGGCATCACTTTCTCTGCACAATAGGCAAATTCTTTCCCCGAAAACATTAATTGTTTTGTTTCCTTCCAAACCCCTAATCTGAACCATGCGAGAGCGCTTATAATCCCTCCTTCGCGACACCGGATGTATTTGAGCTTGTAGGTTAAGCGATACCTTTTCTGCGCATTGAGACCAAATATTTTGTCATTCTACATCTCGCAAACGTCTGTTAACTGTTTTCTAACTATTTCGTGTAATATCCTCCATGCAGTTAGAGGTAACAACTTTTATTACTTTCATTTAACATCGAAGTTATGGAATACAAGAATTTATGGAGCATTTTCTAATTTCTTATATTTAACAACAAAAATGTGTATTTATTTACTGTATACTTTTGCTATAAAATAATAACATAAGGTTTCTTTGCAGTAGTTAAAATAGCAATATTAATTAATGTCATTGATACCTACTGGCATCAGTCTTAAGCCGAATTATAGGACTCATAATGATGATAGCGGCTTTAAAATACCTGAACATAAACATTGGTACACCTCTTAAAAGTAAATAAAGTTAAGATACCCTTTAGCAGAGAACTAAATCCAAAAGTTTTATTAAAATCAACGTAAAATGTTTAAGCTGCTGTTTTCTTAAACTGAATATCTCAAAGTTCTGTTTGTAAGATTAACAATTACCTCTAATGCGGTTTTCTTGTTCCCAAAGAGAGTCTTATTTTACTGTCGCAAACTCCAGGGGGAAACTTTCTGCCCGTGGTTCGTTTACGCATCACGTAATGATACAATATATATCTCTCTGTTCACTATTAACGTTGACAAATCCGTAACCCGTATATACATTAATCATCGTGTATTTTCGTGACGTTTCGGGGGGAAATCCGAAGACGTGCCATTAATCTCCACTCGTAGTTTCTAGAAGGGCTTGATTTCACTCAAATTAAACCGAAACCTGAATCCATAACTTTGTTGCCTTAATGAAGACAAATTTAAAACAAATTTCCACGCTACTAATCTTTTGCACTTTGTAGCTTAACTTGGGTTGGTTACCTTGAAGGATATCTTGCTCATTTGGTTTACGTAATTGTATCAGATACACTTTTATTAAAATTCTGCTCTTTTACGGAAAGGAAAATTTCGGCATATTTTAAAAAATGTGGTAATTATATGTACAGAGCGTCCCCAAAATATATACACACTTCAAGCACAGAAAAAATTGTATTAACATAACAAAACTGAATTCACATAATAAACAGAAAATGATGAGCACTAATCATCTTAGACTTTTACAGTTACAACAGTTGCTCAAGATGCCCACCATCGGCGTCGATACATTTCTGAGTGTGATTGAGCAACGTGTGCGAAAGTGTCCTCAGCGATTGCAGTACATGAAGTTTCAGTTTCTTCCCGAAATGCTGCCAGTGTAGCTGGTTTCGGTTTCAACATCCTTAAGAGTTCCTTATAGGAAGTTCAATGGCAGTTCTGCTCTGTACACACGTTTCCATTGCCTTTGAACTTCAACAACTTTCTCGCCTTTGCAATACCACTTTAAAATTGCTTTCCGCTGATCAAACGATAATCTTGGCTCCATTTTGTTGTAGCAACAAACATGCAAAATGTTCACTAGAATGCATTATGCAGTTTAGTTTGCATGACATTCCGTCAGTCGGCATAAGAAGTGAATGTGCCCGTACCAGGTAATAGGGAAGCCGCCTGCGGCTGTGTGGCGTAGGCCGAGCGCACAGTTATCAACCTCTATTGCCGTTTCTGCCTCACAGACCAAAGATCACGGATTCAGTCCTGGCCAGGGTCAGTGGATATT
Organism: Metallyticus violacea; assembly: GCA_030762175.1. NCBI lineage: Eukaryota > Metazoa > Arthropoda > Insecta > Mantodea > Metallyticidae > Metallyticus > Metallyticus violacea. The sequence goes on along the minus strand of CM060837.1, from coordinate 47,390,969 downwards.
TTTGGGCGTAAAAATCTCAAGTATGACTTCCCTTCGGAAAGGAAGTAAAGCCGTGAGTCCCGTGTCGTAATTTACGGCACTATAAAGAACCTCAAGTCTGAAAGAAGAGGCCTGTAGCAATTAAGATCTGTGCATGTTACATAACGTAATATGAGTCACATCTATTTACAGAATATCATACTATAATCTTGGCTTCATTTGTTCATTATTGATTTACCTGTCATGTAGCAACGCTATCATAATATATGTGAATCACATCTGTTTACAGCACTTCATACTACACATTATTGTTGTCTTTCGGTCCAACCTTTAAGTATATTAAATAGATATCTGCGTGAAAGTGTGTATACGTTTTTTGGCATTCTCGGTATATGTTAATGTTTTATTTTTGCCGCTTTTGACTTCATTGGTCTCCTCGAAACGTCTGTATATTGTGGACTGAATACTGAAGGTGTACGTCTGAATGAAATGAAATGCAATGAATTAATGATGACGGAAATAATATCCTAGTCCTTGGTGTCTTAAAGCCATTTAGCATTCATCTTATCAGGATAAAGAAAAACTCTGAGGAAAAAAACTTACCTAAACAGCTTGACCTGACCGGATTCAAATCAATAGCTTTGGATTAGCGAACAGACAGCAAATGTTGTGTGCTACAGTTTATGATTAGCACAATAATATTATAGTGCTGCAACTCTGCAACTCTGAACTCTGTAACTGTTTGGTTTCTACGCTAACATCAACTCTTATGTGTCTCAGAACTGGAGCATACTGTGCAAGCTAAGTTGTTTTAAAAAAGGCTATACACAATCAAACAGATTATCATATCAGTGTCAAATTGCAAATATCGAGAAAACTGGAACCATATCTGCTATTTGTATGCAAATTTATCATTTTTTTTTAATTCGAAGCAGGGAAGGGAAAAGACTGCCATGGGAACTTATATGATTATTTCTGTTACAATAAAGCATTTTAAAAGTGTTACAAATATACATTACAGAAAGTTATTAAACGACGTCTTGAATTCTTGCAATACACTATACTCCAGAAACAAATGTCATCAACTATTGTATATTTGGGAAGATGGCCCGTATTAAATTTATTATGAAAACGATGTCATTTGCAGTGTAATGTTTGGAAAGCCCTAAGCCATGTATGTGTAGATGTCTGTATCGCCTTATACCCTAGGTACTGCTAAATGGCTTGTATGCAGGGTTATGTCCCAACGCTACAATCTAACAACGAATACGTTACATTTGCCGGCTAGGGAATTCTGGTGCTTTTGCAACTATAATGTTGGTGCTAGTACAACCGACGATGCTCAGATTCACTCTTTCCAGTCATTCAACTTTCAACGATTTTACTGTTTATGTTAAATTTTGATTGTTTGTTTTCATGCCATAATAATGATTATGTGTTTATGCGCATATCCTTCTTGCCATTTCGATATTATATTTGTTCTCTTTTCTTGTATATTTATTAAACCATTCACATAGTGTAACAACTTTAACCATCTTCTCGCACTTCGTTGATTGTACTTTTTACTTCCTTTCCTGTTATACACACATTTTATTTTTTCCCCTCTTGCTGTGCTTATTTCGTTTTTCTCTTCTATATATTTATTTTTCTCACATACATATCTTATTCCACGATTAATTATTTTTATAACCTTTAAATTTGCTTTGCTACGCCATGAATTATCCTCATTAGCTTTACTTTAGTATCGATTAGCTTATTATCTTTTATGATTCATCGTTTGCTTATTTTTGTTTTCTCTTAATTAGATGGAAAAGTATGAATGGCAGTATTTAGTATAAAAAATAATACTCCATTCTTGTTCTACTTCTGCTTCAGAACTAAGTAATCTATTAACTTTCTCATATATTTACATTATTTTGTTCCAAAAGTATGTCTCTTGCAGTATTTCTTAAAATAGTCTAATTTGTTTGCTTATGGTCCTAAAGTTTTAAGCACCCAATAGTGTAGACTTTAATATTAAGATTTGAAACTTTCTCTGCTAATTAATGCGGTACTTTACCACACCACGCAAATGATTGGACAAGTTAAGGGTTTTAGATATATCCCAAAAGTTTTCTGTAAGAAATGTTATAAACAAAATAAGTAAAACAATAGATTTGTTCCCATATTTTTTCTCTTTTTTCCCCGAATACTTAAAGGCTTAAATATATTTAATAACTTTTCGGAAATATTTTACAGAATTCATCATAACTTATTTAGAATGAGTATTATATTTGGAAACGTGTTTTTAATTCCACAGTTAACTTTAATTTTATTATTTATTGCATATATAATTTTAATAAAATTTAAAAGGAAAATGTAAACAATACAAAATATTTATTAAAAATAACCAATAAACTTAACAAATCAAACTACATTTCGGGTAACAACATATCCATTTTCAAAGATGAGCCAATGTACTATTACTTGGTCACGTGATATATTGAACCAGTCGTAATAAGTTATGATAAAAATATGCGGGAATGTGAATCATATAAAAACGGGTGGGGTTTTAATCGGTTCATTTTCTGATTGTTTGACAGTTACGGAAATGCGTACTTTCTAAATATGAGTGTCTCTGGAAGAATTACTCTCACATATTTGCAGAAAATGTCCTTTTTCACTTAGGCATCATCTTTATAAATACTTCACAGTTAGTTGTGTTATGTTGTGATCAATACTGCTGGATTTGGTGATGATCATGTTCTTTTAATCTTCAAATATTCCCAGCCGATTTTGGTGAATTTGATTTTTAAGATAAGTTATCGGTGACTTTAGATGGAATAGTTTGAATGACAGCAAATTCTTAGAAATTAGTTGGTCGTCAAAATAAACTCTTCATTAAACGAGAGACTTGGTTAGTATGTGACATTTTGCACCATTTTGTTTAACACAGTGCTGAGTTTAATATTCCCCAGTTGCTCACCAAACTTCTTGAAAATCCATTTGTGTAAGTTTTATTTACTTAGTTAAAACAAACACTTTGCATGTATTATACGGCTTGTCGTATCTCCACACTCCAATCTTATGCGTGTGGAAGGGAATTTATGACTGAATTATAAGTAGTCAAAATTTGGCTTGTATTTTGGATAATAACATTTCCGCAGGTGGAACTAGGCTTCATCTATGAAACACATGAAGTTAACCGCACAATGAAATCCAAGAACGATGTGCAGTAACGAACGGTTATCCTGCAGCGATCCTGAATTTCGCTATCTTTGGGGCCCCTTCCAATGTGGAGCAAGAGAACTCCGCCTTTAATACAGAATGCGGCAGAAACAATGAACTATTTTATACCGTGCGCTATTGTTGGTCACAGCTTCTTAGAAAGATGATGTATGCGCCTTTACGTAGTGCAGCTCAAAGCATTTTCTGTACGCCATATTACATGACCGTGGCCGCTCGCTCCGCTGCACATACTTGACAGTCAGTATGGGGTGTAGGTTGAATGAACATGGTGCATTTGCAATTGAAACGTTTTACAAATGTGGAGATTGAATCGTAAGATAGCAGTTTTGTTTCGGCAACAAACAAGAAGCCACCTTGTAGGTCACGTACGGTTATCGGTCCTGGTGATGTAGCGGTAATCATACTTGCCTTCTAAACCTAAGATCGCGGGTTCGAACCCGGCCAGGATCGATGGATATTTTCGGGCGTAAAAATCCTAAGTATGGCTTCCTTCGGAAGGGAAGTAAAGCCGTGGGTCCCGTGTCGTGCATTTACGCCACGAAAAAGAACCTCAAGTCTGAATGAAGAGGCCTCTGAGAAAAATTTGTCGGCCGTTTCACGGCCTAAATTGAATGGGACGCTGATAACCTGAGATGTTAAAGAGCGTCTGTAAATAAAACAAATAAACAATCACGTACAATTCGCACTCCATAAAATGGCAATAGTAAGAGCTGCTTTAGAGCAAAGCCCAGCACGATCAGTTTGTTGGCATTCATCCGACGCACACTACTATCCGAAATGTTAAGACTTGCGAATTCCGACAAAGCAATCGCGTTAAACTTTGTTTAAGCAACTCTTACTTTGCCATGTTTATGCAGTGCGAACCGTGGGTGACCAGTTGGCTTCTTGTTTCAAGCAGATGCTGCCATGAACTTTTAATTGCAAACGCACCATCTTCATTCAACCTGCACCCCATACTGACTATGAAGTATGTGCAGCGGAGCGAGCGGCCATAGTCATGTAATATGGCGTACAGAAAATACTTTAAACTGCACTGCACAATGGTACAAACATCAGCTCTTTAAAAAGCCTTGACCAACAATAGCGCACGATTTAAAATGGCTCATGGTTTCTGCCGCACCCTCTACAAAAGACGCCTGCCATATTTTAAATAAGAAGAGTGATACTTGCCATTGCCAATAAATATCCTATTGTTTTCAACATCCTTACTAAAGCGAGTAGCGGGTTTCTGTCTTGGCAGGCTCACTCACACCTGACTTTCTCTGAAATGCCCTTCATTCGGCAATGTGGAGTTTGATATCCATAATATGGCACTTAAAAAAAAAGAAGAAGAAGAGCGTATATGGCGTCTTCATTTTATATAACTTGAATAACTTATCTAACATAAAACACAAAACACTTGTAGCTCAAGCGTTGTTTAAACGAAACTCCACCCGAAATAATCCAAAATACCAAAATTAGGATTTTTAAAACCCACCCATTTTAGATGAGTAACTGGTTATGTAACAAATTATGATTGAATATTAACACTGATCTATCGTATAGAAACAAATATAGGCACATAAATGATATCATTTATTGCTTTGTCGTATCTTTGTTTCTTATGTCTAGTTATAAGAATATTATTTTAAACATATAAACATTTTATAACTATAATTAAATATTACTATGCTGTCGTTAATTTTATTCGTAATTTATTTAACTATCTCAAAAACATTTTCTTTTTCTATGAATTCATGCACAGATCTTAAATGCTACAGGAATTGATACGAAGACTATTGTCCGGAGAAACATAAACGAAATTCTCAACAGTCTTATTAGAGCGCAGGAGGGGGGGGGGCTTTTGGGGCTGGTGCAAGTTATTGTAAGTCTTCATGACAAACTGAGCATCTTATCACGTGAAAACCTACTCGTATGTCCAGAGAGTTTCTGTGCAAATATTTACAGTAAGATTACCCTCTTACTGGAAGAGGCCGTCGTCAGGCTATATGATGCATACGCAAGTAGTAGCTTGTATTTCGTTTAGGAAGTTTTTGTCAGCGAGTGATTGTGCATTCATGTGTTCAATTGTTCTTCCTTAATTATGCCACTATATAAAGTTAGTCTTGAAGAACAGATTTTTATGTGCGATACATGTATGAAAACAAATTCTTGCAGAGAAATGTTAAGTCGATTTGCTAGAAAAAATCTTGACAATAGTGTTCCAGGTAGAGAAACTGTTTGCTAACTTGTTAAAATGTTACGATCTCTCAATGGCAAGAAACGTGTGTCGAACTGCTGAGTTCTTACGGAAGAAAAGTTACATGAAATACAGGAATTCGGACGCAGATACCGGTAATGCTACTAGGGGCATATCTTCAACATCTTTTATAACACGGGTTAATGCTTATTATTATTATTATTATTATTATTATTATTATTATTATTATTATTATTATTATTCAACACAGAACCATTTTATACTTTCAATAAAAGTTAAAGTACTTAAATAAAAACACTTATTTAACGCACAGGACTCTGTCTTTTTCCGGTTGCGGCTGCTCCACTTCCCCAATAAGCATGTGTGGCTTAGGCGACCCGTAACTCAAATAATCTCACTGTATAATAAGTGTATTTTCTTGGAGAACTCGTTATACTTGGTTTTAATTGGGAAATGTATTTTGTTAACAGTACCTTATACTAATATTCTATTACTAGTGTTTTATTTCTAACTTGATAAGCCTTTCCTTCACCGCCGAAAATAAAATTTAAACATCTTTTATCATGTGCGTTTTCCCAGCATTAAGACGGTTCGATCAAATGAAGCAGAGTGAAAATAATTTTAATTTTTAACAATTTTTATGATACCTAATAGGAAAAATGGATTCACATTGCACTTTTAAAATAAATTAATCCCCAAACCACTCAAATACAGCGTTTATGTGTTACAATACCAAAGAAGTAGATTCTTAAGGAATTTACTAGGGATTAGGCTAAAAAGGATACAAAGTTTGTCTCATTGCAACTTTGAAACTCATAGTTCAGCACTGAGATGGTATTATAAACTCCTTTCCTTCATGTCTTGTTTTCCACTGCCCGCATTTTTCTTATCATTTCCCTTTTCATATAACCCTTGTATATATGCTTTTGAGCCCTTCTTAAACAACTGTTTCTTCCCTCTCATTTTCATAATCCCCTTCATTTCCTAGCTTCATTTCGGCTTTCTAAAATCCCCAAGGGGAGGCTTAATGGAGCCGTTGATAATGTCTTGATATAAAAGGCAAAGGGGCTTTATTTCGGCTTATATCTACCGAAGAGTCTCCAATAAAGGATTTGGCACTTTAAAAATACAGCAAATCGAGTTTGTGCAACAGAACTCAGATGTTATCGTCGTTATTTATTTACTGCCACTTCTATATAGGATATATACCTAACAAATATATCGAAAACTGCCTTAATTTCCAGCTTCTTTCAGTGTAACGAAGGTCGAACATTTTGACATATCTATAAACATATATAGTAGCCTAATTATCGTTCTGTAACGCTGCAAAAATGCTGGCAGCAATAATAAATCAGATAAATTTTCAAAATTCGAACATATTTTAAAATATTTTTAAATTTGTTTGAGAAAAAAAAACCATCGTAAATTGCCTGTCATTTAAGAGAGATGTTATGTAGTTTATTATTTTTAAACAAGCATTCTACGACTATCGAAAATAATTTTCTTACGTGTAATATCTTTAAATATTAGCGCAAAATTCCCTGTAGTTTAATCATTTTTCTCTAAATAGTACTTGTGCAGTTAACTTTCATAATGGACCTCACTTCACCACGAGTGAGGTCCTGATTATCTACTCTTCAGACTAGAATCGTTCCCACGATCGGGAGGATCGACGATTCACTGATCAAAGAATTAGAATATTTCTGGAATCTTTGAAGTTTAACATCCGATACTTCAGGAATATAAATACATATATAAAGAACATGAAACAAAACTTAAAACAGTTGAAATTAGTCCAAATGTAAAAATCACCAAAATGCTTTTACCACATGTTCACGCATCTGTGATGCAGAACATAGATTATGTTCTTGTTTATATATTTTTCTTCCCCTTAGGATAAGTATAAACTCACCCTTCGATTAGTCTCGTAGTCCAAGGGACTGGCGACATAGATGGCACCTGTTCTATTGTGGACCCCGAAAACACCTCCTAAGTTACCGCTGGTGATCTCATATCGAATACGCGCAGCTGTAAAAAAAGACAAAACATTCTATTATTTTCACACAAGAAATACAAAATATTCCTCGTTGTAATTAAATAAAAAGTGAAGGAAAGGGGGTTTGGGCTACATTATGACAAATGCACAAGTCTTTCAAATATTTAACTCTCGTTTTTCATTTGGCACTTTTTTCATATATTAAAATGTATTCAAGCGTGGGGAAGTAAGAAATATCCTGCACTTTTACCCTATTTGATGATTTTTGGAACCCCAACAGTCAACTACGAAACTAAATTAAAAGATCTGGTTTCATTTATGTAAAAACCTTCAACGTTTTGAAAATATTAAACACCTTTTTTTTTGGATTTCAATATTTACAGCACGCATTTGGGTAATATAGCGGCAAAAATACAAAATTAATTGAACCAGTTAGTTTAGATTATATCGCTAAAGACCTCAGTTATATAAACTTCTTAAAATATCTTCAATTTTGCTGGTGAACTTCTTCTAGAGTTGTCTCGTATTCTCGAAATATTTATTGATGCATGTTTAAACCTATCAAATCTCACAACGAACTGAATTGTGGGCTACACTGAACGCAGTTATTCAAGTTTCCCAACTGGTTATTGTTGATCTGCAATAAATACTTGTTCTAGCGTCAGTGCGTCCAGTTCTGCTATCCTTCAAGCGCAGATAATTATAATCCATGTGAATTTACTTAACTTAAACGTTTTAAGTACCTATTTAGAAATAACACAAATTGTGTCTTATGTACAAATATTATTGGTTAATAATACTTTGAAGCCTGCCGATTTCATGTGACCTTTGGAGATAAACCATTTAAAACACATAAATAAGTCATTAAACTTTTAAGTTAAACTACCCGAGTTGTGGAAGGGTAAAAAAGAAAACTTACTTTTGTATAAGTGCTGGATAGAAAGTCACATTGACTTTTTATGGCGTTCTAAAAATATTATCTCATTCTATGGGCAATGAGCTGATTCTTCCAGTTATGTAGCTAACTAAAAACGTGAATTGGCATCTAGAAAAAACAACAAAGTACATCTTTCAACAAAACGCGGTTAAACAAAGAACAATTGGTCTGATGACAAAAGCACGCTCCCATTCAAGGATCCAGGACCGTTATTATTATTATTATTATTATTATTATTATTATTATTATTATTATTATTATTATTATTATTATTATTATTATTATTATTATTATTTCACCTGTGAAAGGTGTGGGTCTTGCAACAAACGGTGCCCATGCTATATCCTGCACGTTTGCTCAGATGTAGGCTGTATCATCTCAGTACAAAATTAACCACTACTGTATTCACCGAAAATCTTCGGCTAAAAAGAGATTTCAGATAATTGATGAAGCAGTTAAAGTTATAAAGTTTATCTAATTTTGGCTTTTGAGTTCAGACTTTTCTTAAAGTTGTGAGAATGGTAAGCCAACCGACGCAATTACTTTTGCCTACAGAAACAAACAGGAATAATATTGTAGCGATCTTTGAATTACATAAATAAATATGATAGGCAAAGTAATAATGTCAAAAATCATTTTGGATATATGCACAAGTACATGTTTTTATTATTTATCATTATAAGGTAAATTGTGATTTTTTTCATGTAAAACTTGCATAAAACCAAAGGAAGTAAAATGTATTTTTTTGCAGGTTTCTAGTGCAAGTAGTTTACGAACTACCGTAAAACGAAATTTTAAAATTTTCAACTCCATTAAACTGCTTAGGTACTGGGCTATATACACCGCCACGGGTGGCCGAGGTCTGCGGTTCAAATCCCGCCATATTTTTTTCTTTGGCGAAGGCTAAATGACACTATCTATAAGGACATGCCGACTGCACCAGAAGATATGAAACGACATTTTACAACTGTTTGTTCTGAAATTTTTGCTAAAATGCTACATTAATGACAAATTTCAAGTTATGCTGTAACTAGTGGCCATTTTGAAATCAGCCTGTAAACTATTACATTTATTTATTCACTTTTGTATTTCTTAAGAGAATACTGGCACATGGTGCAGTAAAACACATAAGTGCAAAATGTACTTTTCTTGCAAATTCAGAAATAAAACACACTGAAACAGAAAAGAAATTATTTGAACATCTCACCTAATAATTAAGCAGTTAAATTAAGTAAAATCCTGTAGGTATTTCATATTACGATAGCTCGTAAATTACTTGCATTTGAATGCCGCAAAAAAAAAAAAAAAAAAAAAAAGGAGGGGTGTAACTTTTTTCAAGAAATAGACATTCTGATAATTATTAACACCTGTGTTTGGGCTGCAATTGTGAGCTTTTGTTTAAACTTCAGTTCAGTGAAAACAGCACAATAGCGCCTTTCATTACAGAAATATTTGCGGTGCAAGTTTTAAGCAATTCACCTGGTATATTGTAGTATTATACAGCATAAACTATTAATTGTGTAGAATAATATATAAGTGTTCTGAAAATCATGACGTTTTTGTTAATCCTTTCTAATATTGTATAAAAACTAATAATGTGGAACAATTTGGATTCAAAACAGTTGGAAAAATGAAATTCAAAAAATATAAGTAGCATTTTATTTTACGAATTGCATACCTCTAAAAAGGTTTTTAAAAGCCTCTCACGTGATAAATATATATAATTTAGATAATGTATATTGAATTTCTCGAAGATATTTATCAAATCTCTCCTGTGTTTGCCCAGCAATTTTATTCAAGCTTTAAAAATGCTGAAAGTATAGACCAAGAACTATATAGAAGAAATGGAATCTGTAATTAAATTAGTTACTGAATAATTACTCAATCTAACTAATTATATTATCTTTTAGATTATATAATTATGTTGTATATATATTGAGGTAACTAGGGCGTGGTTAGTAAAGTCAAAAATAGCGAAACGTCCACATGAAAATATGTCCTAAGTTTGAAGATTCTGGTATACGGACTGACAGTGTTTCTGCTGGAGTGTTATTGACCATACTCATTTGTAGTTCTGTTTATATACTAGGAATTGCCTATAAGAGTCCTTTTTAAGCCTGAACGATCGTATATGTTCCTCTTTACCATTGTCTAACTGACATGTTCAAACACGCCTGACATCCGTACTGTAGCGCTTGAAGTTTGGAGTGCGTACGTGTGTGCGAATGTCAACAACGACACACATTCATACAGTTCGTTATATCCACCGTACTCAATACACAGGGGCGTATTGATTACCAACAGCGGGCAGTGAAATGACCCTATAATCGGAAGGTATGAAGTATAGATAATTTACGTCCATACTGGCCTTTGTGTTGCTTAGCTGTTCCACCCATAGCCCAGTTATTTCCTACATAAGCAAGTCCATATCCGTGTGTGAAGTACAAACATCAAAGACTGTAAACGCTGGTTCTCTGTTTTTAAAGTCAAAGCGATATTTGCATTGGAAGGTATGAAATGTGTGGGATACTTGAGTCGAGCAGTTTGCTATCAAGTCTTACGTTTTTTTTCCCTCCTGATTCATGCCATCTGGCGGGCCGGCAGGCAGGGCGATAACTCCGGAAGAAATATATATAAGGTTCTATTGAAAATGTCCTGTTATATACACAGATTTCTGAAGTCATTTTAGAAAATTGTTATTTACAACATCAATTTTCCCAATTTTCAACTTCCCAATTTTTCGCCTGATATTTTCTTTAATTTTTTTTACTTACCCTTTGTATGTAAATAAAAATCACATATACTATCTTGTCATGTAAGGGTTTTGCGTATAAAATCTGGGTTTTCTTTATTACAATACATGTTATTATGTGTCGCAACATAAATAGAACAATGCTTCACCAGTAAAGAATATTAAGAGTGTACCAATTACTCTATTATTAACGTTTCGTAATATCCAATTACAGAAATATACACAAAAATTTAACATGAAGTGCCTGAAATTTTTGGATAACGGTAACCTTGTATGCTTTCAAGTTTAAATCCCAAGTTAACTGATGCATGAGATTGACAATTTACTAAAAAGTTGCCAGAATTGAGTGAAGGTTGCAGGATAATATTTTCAACATGTCCTGTTTATTTTCGTTGTGATTATATCTTTAATTAGTTGCGCAGATATTACATCCGCTTCGCAGAAGCTACTGCTCTGGCTGCTGGTTCGCCAGCTGTCGTGAAACGGGCGACAAAACCATGAAAGAAAATCTCACATTGTCTCACATGGAAGGCTGAGAGAAGTAGCGTCTAATTGGGGACGAAGAACATTAATGCTTTCATGTATCTATTACAAAGGATGTTCCAATTCATTTAATTAGTTTTTGACATATTTTTTCAAAATATATTATTACATTTTTATATCATTTCTAAAACAACTAAGGACATGTGTCTATATCCTTCAGCAAAATTGCAATTAAATCATTATATTTATTGTATATTCCTTGGTAACAAATACACGAATAAAATAAATAACGTCTATTACAGTTTCTCAGTTGCTCTTGCCGTGTTTGTTAACCACAAGAGCCGAAATGTTTTCTATCGGATTCAGATCCGAAGATTTAATGAGCTATGAAAGTCTACTTAATCCTTAATTAACCTGGAAGTGTGTTTGTTGCTAATATTGTGAATGTAACTTACTTTCAATCTCTGGCAGCAAATATTGATAACACGAACTATGTGTAAACACACAGTTCTCTATACACTCCACAGGGAGTCTTGGAGACAATGGAACAAGGTCATCCACACCGGCAGTAGACATCCAGCCCCGAAAGGTTCCTTGCTTCTGTCATTACGTGTTGGGACTGCACCCAAATGTATTCTCACATCTTCGTCAGTTCATATTAATATTTTCCAGGATTCTTTCGGTCTTGAAAGGAATTGCAGTTCAGTTTCATGTTTTGGCGTACATTCTTCTTTTGGGCTGATTTCCTGTTATAACATGGGGCCATTTATATACCCTTTAATGCCCTAACTGTAGCCATGTGCCTCACAACACGCGTAGGGAGGTGGGAGCATTATTTTTAGGTCTTCCAGATTTGTGTTTATTTTTGAATGTTCTTCCTGGCACCGCAGGATCCTGGAACGCGGTTCTGTCCTGTGTCTACACTAATCGATATTTGGACTTGCCATGACCAATCACGTGGACGTACCCCCACGCTTATTTTGGAAGTTATTTATATTTAGAGAGAGAGGATAAATACTGAAGTAGCAATACAAGGTGGTATCCACAATATTCGGGACTGGTGCTGCCAACTTGTACCGCTAGGTGTCAACACTAGCATATCTAGTGGGTGAGTGTTTAAAGTGTCATGCAGCTGGGTAGATGTGTTGAGATTATGTAGTACTTTTCATGATACTCTGTGTGTAGTGTGCGGCGATTTTACGATGGATCCAAGATTAGAACAGAGAGTGAGCATCAAATTCTGTGCAACTCTCGGGGAAAATGCTACGGAGAACCTCGCAATGATTCAGCAAGTATTTGGGGGACAAAGCATGAGCCGTACACGTGTGTTTGAGTGGCATGCTCGGTTCAGGGCCGGCCGTACAGCTATTGAAGACGATGCTCACACCGGTAGTCCGTCAACTACACAAAGCCTGACTTAGTTGCCAAAGTGCAACACCTCGTTCGTGAGGATCGACGTAGAACCATTGAAGACCTTGCTCATGAAGTGGGAATTGGTTATAGGACATGCCAACGAATCTTAACTGATGAATTGCGCATGCATCGTGTCGCCGCAAAATTTGTGCCAAGGATCCTGACTGCTGGATGTACGCTTATGACCCTGAGACAAAACAACAATCCTCCCAGTCCAGTGGAAGAGCCCGAATTCACTAAGAACAAAATAGCGAGACAAGTGAAGAGCAAAGTCAAGAATGGTCCTTGTTTTCTTTGATACCAAGGGGATTGCGCACAAAGAATTCGTCTCACCAGATTAAAGAGTGAATTCCACGTACTGCTGTGACGTTTTGCGACGGCTCCGTGAAAATGTGCGGAGACGACGGCCCGAACTTTGGCGACAAGGTAACTGGCTGTTACATCACGACAATGCTCCCTGTCACATTTTCTTGTTCACCAGGAGCATTTTGACGAAAAACAACGTGACGGTTGTCCCACACCCACCGTATTCGTCTGATTTAACACCCTGTCACTACGCTCCATTCCCTACACTGAAAATGAAGTTGAAAGGACGTCGGTTCGACACAATTGAGAGGATTCAAGAAGAAACGCTGTCTATCCTAAACACGCTCAAAGAACATGACTACCAAAACGCACTTGGAAAATGGCAGAATCGCTGGGACCGGTGTATGCGTGTGGAAGGGAACTAGTAATTTTTTGACCAGATGACAGCATTAGTACCGAATATTCTGGATACCACCTCGTATTTCAGTCGCATGCTTAAAAATATATATCTTATGAATATAAAGGCTTAAGATTATTTTCCCTGTTGTTGATATTGTAGACTTTCTTCATTTCAAGTGACTTGTAGATTCACATGCTCCTTTGTGTTTGCGAGAAGTGCAAACGGTATGTCCATAATTCTGTGCACGGTACATTGCCGCCGTCTTTCTGGGGTGGGGGGAGTGTTGAGCAAGATCATTAAGAGAGAAGCGGCAAGGAAAAGACAGTCGCTCCTTTTCTTGTCACCAGAAGACAGCGAAATGTCTTACAAGGCGAAGAGCCCCCGGGGTCTCCCTTTATTGCGTTGTTTGTTATGGGGTTGAGGTGCCACGAAATCTACACCTACTTTCATATCGCGTTTCTAAAAGACACAGTAAAATGCGCGAAAGTAAATGTACAGGCCTGGAGAAACATGGATGGAAGAAGGCGGATGGATGACCGAATTTATAAGATAAACATTTACTCACTTAGCCATGCGTGGAGATAATCAAGTGGAACAATTCCAGTAACAGATGGTCACCAGTTGTTCATTCATTTCTTTGACGAACACAAGCAGTACAAGAGCAAACAAAATCATCGGGTGTTACGGTGCAAGTCAAAAGTGACTTAACCTCGCTCCTTAAGAAAGTAGGAACTTCTGAATTTCTTTTCGAGTTTGGTTTGATGAAACCTACAACCTCATTATCTAGGAGGAAGAATGGTAACTTCAAAGGTGAGTGAATTGCTATGGGGGAGTTAAGAGTAGCCATACAGAGGATGTTGGGAGCGATAGTACCAGTAGTGTAATCGAGGAAGTAGGAGTAGTAGAATTGGTGATGTCGAGGGATGGTGTCGTAAAACCCGAGTCTATTTAAGATATGTAAATATCTTGAGGTCGTCCTTTCATAAGGTTGGATACTTCAGACCAGCCCTTCAGTCTCCACGAACTCTGCTCAGCTCTTACTCAAAGGGTCTATAGTGAAATGTTTGCACGTCCCCCGTGCCTTCGTGGCAGACGAGGGTGCTTAAAAATTCCATTGCTTCTTTGCAGTTGTAGGGTACAAGATCGCATCGCGCAATAGTAAACAACTGTACAGGTGTTTATAAGAAGCGTATTTCCGGCAGTGATGACTGTTTTGCCACTTTCTCAAATATGCTACAGCGTGAATTTTTTTGTGCACAGCAATTTATGCTGCAGCCGTAAAGGAAATCGATTACACGCTGTAAAAAGGAAAGAAATAGACATTTGGCTTAATTTTCACAAAAATTCATTCCAAACTATGTATGAAATGACCTTTAATTTTATAATGTATTTTATATTTAGAAACAATTTTATAGTTTATCGTTTTATTGTATATAGTTTTTAGTGGTAGTAATGGATGTTTTATTGTACCAGTTTTAGAATACATTCAAATAAATACAAGAATCGCATGGGCCTTAAGGCCGTATATGCGTATAACAATCAAAAAGAAACATACAAGCATACGTACATACATACAAATACTTCGATATGTTTACGTTTTATATTAATAATTTCATATACAAATACACAAACATGAATGGAACACTTACTCTTGAGCCCCCCTTTCCATTTACTCACACCGCCTCCCCAGCTCCCCTCTCTTCATTATAGTCATTAACCTTCCTTGTCTGGTCTTATCTAGAAATATTCCCAAATTGTGTATCTCGCATGCACCAACACATCCCGGAAAATGTTCAAACTTCTGATGGTATTCAAAAATTGCTGCGATAAATGCTCTTTTCTTAAAAACGCCGTTTCCCTACATACATACATATTATGCTTTTGTTTTTAACAGCTATGCTTTGTTTATTGCACCCGTCTTCTTAAAATTAAATGAAATTGTCACAAATTTCTGGACCTTTGATCTGTCTGTAACTACAAAATGCACTAAAATCTTGTAGACACTGAAGTAAACAGAAATTGTTTATATGTATTCCTTTCAATTTTAAGGTAGATCACGGAATCATTAAACACTTATGTAGTGTTCCAAGTGAGTGTTGTATTTCAATAGACGTTAGAAAATAATTTGTTCCAAACTTACTCTCGTGTACATGCTAGAAAAAAAGAAACTGGAACATCTCTTCAAACTTTCGGCTTATATTAAATTAAAGCCACTACGTTTGTCAAAATTTAAGTTTGTCAAAATTTATCTCAATACTCATTTTACTTTATTCAGACTTTTCAAGTTTGTAGCCTGCATTTTATTTACAACTTTTATTTATATTTCCCTCTCTCATCGAGGACGAGACAAAGGGGAATAAAAAATAATAATTTATAAATGGATAAATCTATCTATGATATACAGGTGTGTCCATTTTCTGTGTAGTCACCGAGCGTTCAATTCAAGATCTCAGAGCTTACAAAGTGCATGGATTTCTGTAGAAACTTTCTTTTGGTTCGCTGCATTACCATTTGTACACCTTCTGGTGTACCTCTACATCCAAACATCCAACTTCTCATTACATCCAAATAATATAGTATGTAGATTAATATTAAGAATTTCTGCAATTCCAACTACCGTCAGCTGACAATTTTCCATCACTAATGCTTTAACTACTGCAATATTCTTTGGCGTCACAATCAGTGTTGACCCAAGCAAGATTGTTTTTCTGATCCTGCTCTTTTTGAAAACTTGTGACTTTGACAAACATATTTACAATTTCACTCGTCATTTGCTGATGATTTTCAATAGTTTTCCCATCTTCACTACTCAAAAACCAAATGATAAAACGATGTTCTTCAGTGTATATCTGGAGACTTGTACTATGATGCATGTTCACTCGACGTTATCCCCTGAACAATTGCTGCTGGAGGAATCTCTTGCTCCTAGTTTTCGTGCCCGAGTGCCGGCGGAGAGAGCCGAAGGTAGTGTAGTAGCTAGATAATACCGCTTTGGAATCAACAGCACAATAGCGTAGGCGGTTAGAGCTATGTGCATCAATTGTGAAGATATAATAGGGGTTCAAATGTCACCATATCATGCTTTTTTCTGCAGGAGTTAAAGGAAATTTGGCACTATTACAATGATTTACTCGCTAAACCACTGTGTTCACCGGTTTCTAGGATTTGCCCAAGGTTAGCTGACAGATTAGGTTAGCGCCTGTATATATGAATTACTTGCGAATTGGATATGAGTACATTTCTCACCGTTACAATATTTCACACACCTAATAATGCAAGTTAGCAGCAAAAGATTCCTTCAGCACCAAGAGCATAGATTGCTGCATTTGTTCAGGGGCTAACGTCAATTTGCTTGTTCTGTGTTCTACCAACTACATGATATCGATTAAAGCATGTATGGCTAACTTACAGTATAGTAGTGCGAAATTTCGAATTTTATTACGAATTTAACATTTTCATTTCACTTGTCGTAAGATGAGCTACGAAAATATTAGAAGTTTTGCCTAATCTCAGTGATTGAAGCAGCATTTATTCAGCATTCATTAAGTAGAACTGGATGAAAACAACAGTAATTTTATTTACAGAACTTCAAATATTTCATCTCAGAGTGAATTATGTGGTGCCTTTTTAACTCAAGAAATAGGAAATGGCTGCCGAAGAGATTTGAAACATACAAATATATGAGATTTTGAGACAATTATGCTTATTCTACAATCACAGCCTGTTCAATTCTCTTTCAAAATTAAGGTAGTACTAGTATTTATTATTCCAGTTAAACTAGGTATACATATATTGCACATTACAGTCGCTTGGGTCGCAAGATCGTTCATGCTCTTGTAAAGTATTTAATTTATGAAATTAATGACAACAAAAGAAACTAACAACAGCATAATTAGCCCATCCAGTTCTTCAATTTTAAAGATAGAAAATAACTCATGGACAACAATTCTCAGAATATTACTTATCCTACCCTAGATTCTATTTATAAAACCACACACACACACACACACACACACACACACACACACACACACACGAAACGTACATACAATACTTTTGATATTCATATAAACACAATAAAAGTAATTACTAATTGCGGATCATTGGCAAGTTCCTCCACACTCGGGTGATGTGCACCGCACAAGAGAAAGTTAGTATTCCTACATTTCTTCGAAACATCTTTTAGTAGGTAATCTCCGCCCATAGTTGCTAAGGTTTGAACTTAGGAGTGTGAGCTTGCCTTGGTGGTTAAGTGAACACAAAAACTATACGCATGGAACAGCTTCTACATGACCCTTAGTACACATTTAAAATGTGATTCGTTTAATTAATCGAAGTTTAAAAATCTAGGAAATAAAGACATTTTATTTTGTCTATTAACTCAGGCAAATTTCCCAAATTTTTTATTGCAAATTTATTTTATTTTTAAGATTACATGTTTCCAAAATAAGTTTATATTATTGTATTGAAGCTCTTCTGTATGTCCCATTAGAAATATTTTTATTAGATGATTAACTTTCTTGAGCATATAATTCTAACAACAAAATCATGCAAATATAAGGTTAAACCGTACAATTTATATTAATACAACTTATATTAGTTCATGTGTAGAAATATTTATTGCAGAGGAAATGCAACTTTTTGCTAATACTATTTTCAAAGTATCTTTCTGGGCAGAAACATACTTCTGCTGCCAGCGCCCTTACACCTTTTCGAAACAATTCTGCGATCCATTTATAGTCATTCATTCCCCGTAGAGCGCGTCTTCTCTTCTGCCGAAGCAAACATCCTCCCCCTTGAAAAAGTTTTTGACATTCAGAAACAGTTATGGAGAATACAGAAGATAAGGAAGAACAGGTATGTTAAGCTTTGCAATGAATTCTCTCGCCTGGAGCGATCTGTGTGCTGGGGAGATGTGATGGAAAATACAAATCTTTCCTTGAGAATTTTCTGGTCGCACTGCAAAAGGAAGATACCTAAGAATGGCAACATATGTCTCTTTATTGACATTTCATTATTGAAATGTCAATAATGTCAATGAATGAATTAGAAAAGTATCTGGCGGTATGCTATGTTAGTCACAATCGATTAACTACTGCTTTCGCTGCTGCAGTGTTGTCAAATAAGCCTGGAACATATGAGGGTAGGTCCGTAAGTTTACGGCCTCGCCGATAAGGATTATCGCCTTCACAAAAGCGTTATCTGGTGCCATACCTTATTTGTAAGTAAATACTTGCAGCTGTAACTTTCGCTCCGCTGTGTTCACTTCAGATATAGTTGCATAAAGAAGGTTATGTGTAGAAGATTGTGACATGCTCAAAATGGAGTATCGAGCTATTATTTAAGTTTTTAAGGACTTACTACAAAAGAAATTAAACAGAGATTGGACGGTGTGTATGGGAAAACACCCCCCTCATATTCTACCGCAAAAGAATGGGCCAAACTTTTTCCAATGGATCGAGAAACCATTGAAGACCAAGAGCGTGCAGGTCGGCGGCTCAAAGTTGCAGAAATAGCAACAAGATTGGGCCTTTCTAAAACAACAGTTCTTTGAATTATTCATGAACATTTAAACATGAATAAAGTTAGGGCAAGATGGGTGTCTTAGACATCTTTCCTCAGTTCAAAAGCAGGAACGAGTCATCTGTTTTCAGGCATTTTGGAGTTTTCCGTGGCAACGAGAGAGAAGCTCTGCAAACCATTGCTACAGGAGATGAAACTATGGTCCTCTACTATGATCTCTTATCCAAAAGAGAATCGATGGAGTGGCGTAAACCTGGCGAAACACCGCACCTAAAGGCCAAGGTCACTCAATCAACCAAGAAGATCAAGACCAGAATCTTTTGGGACTATGAAGGAATACTCTTCATTGACTTCAAGGAGAGGAACACCACAGTAAGTGTGGGGAACTGGCCTAGTGCACAGACTACGTGCTTCCATCAAAGAGAAAAGGAGGAAAGCTGCGCCTTCTTCACGACAACGCGCCT
This sequence comes from Metallyticus violacea, assembly GCA_030762175.1. Taxonomy (NCBI): domain Eukaryota; kingdom Metazoa; phylum Arthropoda; class Insecta; order Mantodea; family Metallyticidae; genus Metallyticus; species Metallyticus violacea. The sequence continues at coordinate 47,371,288 of CM060837.1, read as the reverse complement.
GTGCACACAGATTTTGTTGTAAAGGAAGCTGTGAAGAAATGTGATTTCGAGGAGATCGACCATTCTCACTACAGCCCAGATCTAGCTCCCAGTGATTATTTCCTCTTGTCAAAACTCAAGAAGGACCTTCGAGGAAAGACATTTAAGTGTGGCTAAAGAGTGATGGATGCTGTTTATGCCCATTTTGCAGACGAAATTCTGTCTATTTGAAGAGGGGGCAGTCGAAATGTTCATTCAAAGATGTGAGAAGTGTATTGCAATAAAGGGATCTTCTTTCCCAAACCGTTATCTTTATAAACTCTTATAGAGATTACAACAATTATAAATGTATACATAATACCTTGGTCCTTCAGTATTAGTTAACTAATAGCACTGAGAGCACAAAATTCAAGGCACTGTCATTCCCGGCGCAGACTTGGCTATTTACACTGCATTACCTTTTGCGTAACCTACCAAGTTGCTCAGTAGTTCAGCTAATTCAAATACATAAATATAGAACTGTGAATCTATTAGCTCGGTTTTACAAGTGCTCAAGTACATACAAAAAATCACATAGCGAGCAATCAAGCACAAATATTACGTAATATATTCGTAAATTTAGTTTTAAAATAAGAAATTATTTTAATGCAATTTAAAATTTTAAAAATGTAAAAATTCAGTCATCTATAATGCATGCAGATATTATTCTATACGGAATAGGAGTTATGAGGTTGGGAAATAGAACTTTGACTTTAAGAAAAAAGTTGCTAAACTAATCGACAGTTTAAACGGTACTAAAATTTTTCTAATTAAACATTGAAAACACCACATTTTATGTGTCTTTTATGAAACAATTTGTGTACAATTTGGCATTTAATAATTTATTTCATACACAGAACTTTAAAAAACTTAAAAACGAAAAAAAAAGTGCTAATTAACATTTCTTTTAGATTAAGTGTTCAACCAATCAAAGTTTTCTCTGTTTAAATCACTGTATACTGTGTCAATTTTAGCATAAAATAGAGGTAGGAATGGCAATGCGATTCTGAAGGGTACAACATAAAATAGACGAAATAAAGAACATTTTCTCAATGGTAGATATAACTTGCAACCGTCACTCCGTATTCCGCACCCTTTTATTGCCAATCTATTTTTGATTTTTTAGGTTCAATAATGTGAAAGAATAAATAACTTTTTATGATGTTTTAATCTAATTGTTTATATAACACAGTGGCTTTTTACATATTTTCTAGTTCTTGTCCTTTGATTAATGATTCACTATCGATCATTTTATTTTCACAAAGAGTACTGCATTGTTTTTTGATTATTTTACGCCTGAGTAAATGGTTCATGGGTATATATATATAATTGACTCTTTAATGTACTAATATTTTTTGTCGACCAGTAATTAACCCTTTTTTCTTGTGGATAGGCAAATTTTTCATCATAATCGTTATTCATATGACAGCTATATCATTATGAATAAAAATCATTCCCCGTCTGAAAACTAATTATATTCTTGACTCAATTTTAATATTTATTGTGTGAATTAAACTTCTAAAATCTATCTATATACAGTACAGCCCCTTTATTCGTAGGCCTCTGTATGTTAGATATCTTTTATGTTGGATTTTTTTTTGGGGGGACCGGAGAAATTTCTATATTTTAACATATTGAGTATATTATCTATATTGGACACCCCCGAATCCTGTAAGCATCAACACCTATTTGGTCCTAACTAAGGTAATTACTCTTTCGGTTATATATTTCTACTAACTTATTTAAGCTTGATTATCATTTGTTAAATGCTTTAAATGAGCCATTAGCAAGTACACAGTATTATAACATCAAAAGGATGTGTTTATTCCCTAACTTACGTTTTTGCTACATGTTTGAGCTTTACATTTATCGTTATGCTTTACAATGGGTCATTAAGCATAGTGGTATGGAAACGATGGGGTTTGCTTTAACTTGTATTCTCTGCTATGTTTCCTCAATTCTTTACAAAACGTAAAAATGTTAGGCCCCATTCACAATGAAAATTAAACGTAACGTAAACATACGTAAAAGTTAGATGCTATGTATTGCAATGGAACCATTCACAATGAATTATGTAAACATAAAACGCACCATTAGACGTAAACTTAGAAGCCTGCAAGGTCCAAAGTTTTGCGTCTACGTCTAATTTAAACTAAAGAAAGCAGTCAATCAGAATACAGCTGCTCTGTTTGTAGAGCTGTATGATAGAATTTATCCATACACGGAGCACGGAAATCAAATGCAATTCTTGCTGCTTGCTGCTGCAAGCCCCGAGCGGCAGCGGAGAGAGCCGAAGGTAGTGGATTCCACAGAGAGGAAGTATCACGCACAGAATGCGCTATAAATTGATATAAATATAAGTGCTGCTGCTTGCCGCTGTTACCATGTTTTATTCGCGTAACAATCGCCTATCAATTTATATTTAAAAGTTACGCAGGACAACGCATAGGTTACATTATTCCTAACAAAAAAAAAAAAAAAATAATACATGCAACATTTACACTGCGACCACTTAAGTATTTCGGCTCTCTCCGCTATCGGCCAGGTCTTGCAGCAGGAGTTGGACTTAATTTCCGTGCTCCGTGTAAGGGCAAGTTATGGTAGAGAGAACTGAAGATCAGTGACTCTGTAGACATACGGCGTCAATGGACAATATATTTATTACATTATATGAAAGCTTTCCTTGCTCATATTACTCCAAGCAAATTAGTTACTGCACTTTGCATTTGCAAAGTCTGCTCAGAAGCAGCCATTTTCAATCAGCTGTTAGTTGATCTTCGCTTGTTCTTATTTTTGATTGGTTAATACGTACGTTTGCATCTTTCATTTTGAATGCCTTCATACTACTAAGTTTACGTCTTATTTTATTATGTTTACGTTTAATTTTCATTGTGAATGGGGCCTTAGGTGTTTCCCAGATAGCACAATGTACATAACTGTAAATCTATTGAAGCAAACAATTGCATGCCTAAAATAAACAAAGTGGCCCGAAGTAGCTATTGAGGTTATGAAGCGTAAAAGTTTATTTATGTTCTGTGTGCAGTATCAATATGATTAAGCATAAGTTAGTAACTTTGATTTTACTTTTATTTCCATTACTAATACTATAAAAAAACTCTTCCTAACAAATACTAGATTGCATCCAGTATAGATTTCTTCTAATAAGTTGTCAGGACTTCCTGTTGTTCGTTATAAAACGTAAAGTGAATTAAAATCCAGTCAGAAGCGTGTTATATTCAGTGCGGATCTCTGTGATGCTTTAATTTGCATGGTGGATGTTATTGAAGAACCAATATGTGATATCCCATTTCCTGGGCGTAAATCATTGATTCCATCAAACGTGGCGTTGCAGCATATTTCCAAAAGGGCTTGTGAAAGAGAATCGATCCTCTTAGGTTTCATTAAATTAACCAAATTGAGCATTCCATCATCTAAACACCACAAAGCTTTATATGAGTGATTTATAAAGCCAGTAAACGCACTGACCCGCGAGTGTTCCTAAAATAATGCACCATGAAATTCAGATAATACTTTAGATGTATAAATACAGAGAGCGCGATCTATGGCAGGCACTCAAGGGATTTCCTCTGGAATGGGGCAAGCAATCCACATACCATTCCTTAACGAACAAAGAGACGCTGAAACAATTCCTTCCGAACAAAAATGCATTCAACCTCCTTGAGGCACTTTTGTTTCATTGGTTCCCCCGTTTCAGGAGCACAATGGGCAATAACCTACGATAGTTTTCTTTGTGAATATATGAAAGAAAGGATTAATTTTAAGTCGTTACCATTTTTATCGTGTATTAAACTTGTTACTTTTCCCCTTGTTGACAACAATAAGTACTTATTCATCAAATGAGAGTAAAATACATGAAGATTAAGGCTTTTATGCCCTTTTACAGTATACATTATAGGCTATTTATAAAAACGTAGGACACTTAAATGCAATACAAGAAAGGAAACGAAAAGAATAAACTTAGGAAATTATCTCATATAACAATGGTAAATAATTTCTGCTATTTCAGTAAATTAAAGATTAAGGATTATAAACATAACAATATATTTATGTAGTCACTAAGAAGTCATTCTGTTATTGATTACGTACAATGAATGGAACTATTAATAAAATTGGTAAATTATACACGAATATTTCCAGGAAATTGGTTTAATATAAAATTGAGCTATGGAATAGTAAAATGTAAAGTTCCTCATAAAATGGAGGAAAGGTAAACTGTAAAGTATATATTTTACAATAATAATCATTAAGAACGCATGCAAAAAGATATATACAGTGAGGTTATTTGAATTGCAGCCGTCGCAACCGAAAAAATCGGAGATACAGTTGCCGCGCTTAAAGTTGGTATCTTTATTTTAGTATTTATATTTTTATCGAAAGCATAAAATGATACTGTGTTTAAAACTGATAATAATACTAGTCATTAACTTATATTATAAGAGGGGTTGAAAATGATGCCCCTCAGCGGCAATGCATTGCCGGTATCAACGTAGGGAATTCCTGAATTATCTAACTATTTTCCTATAAGAAAAAGCTTCTTGTCGTTAAGTGACCCTGTCTTTCGTTGCTTTTTAACATTTTGTGTGAACAGTTTCTCTTCCTGGAACACGATTGCCAGAGCATTTTCTTGTGAATTCCCTTACTTCTCTGCAAATATCTTGATTTCACATATGTATCGTACATAAATATCCCGTTTCTTAAGACTATATCTATGTAGTAGAAAAAGCAACAGAGACAAATGGTACTATTTACGTTGAAAGCACCGAGTAACACAACGCACATCTCCCTGATAAGGCCTCCCTCAAACTAACTACTAGCTGCTACCTGTACATGCATCACATGGACTTTATGACGGGCTATTCAACCACACTCTACCAGTTCATAACTGGAATAACTATTGGGAACTGTGAGCGATGATTGAAAGTGTTGATGAAATTAGAATTTCTTGAAGAAAGCAATAAAGCGGCAGAGAATATAAATAATGAGGGGGAAGAAAGAGAAATTTATTAGTGGAATAAAAACTTGTAACCAGTAGTGAAGAATAAGAAACAAGCCCATATGAAGTACCTTCAGAATAAAGCTTAGCGAACAAAATATAAGCATATGTATGTATATATATATATATATATATATATATATTTATTCAGCAAGTCGATTTAACACTCTTATGCTCCACTTACCATTGAATTATACAGAACATGTTTTACATGCCTTCGCCTGCATCATCAGCTGTGTGTCGACTGCCGGATCCGTTATTGGTTGAATGACTTGGTGTAGCTCTTGTAGACATTTTATAAACTTTTGGATTAATTTGTCTTCTGTTGGAATCTCGAAGTTCATAACCTTATCTTCATATTTTTATAACAAATTTTCCCATATTTCCAGCTGGTCAATGTATGAATTTCAATAATTTGACTTCCATTTCTATATCATGTTTATATCTCCAAAAGTGATGTACAACCGCCGATTTATCTATTTGATTGTACCTGGTGTTTCTCAAGAGTTCCTTTAGCCTAATTCCAATTTCTTTTTGTTTTGCCAATATATACTTTGTTGCATTCCAAATAGTTGATTTGATATATTCCTGGTTTCTTTTCATCAGGTATTCTATCATCACTGGAAGTGAGCAGATTATTTAGGCTGATTTGTCCATTGGGCACAAAGTCATTCCAAACTCTCGGAGTATTTCCTGGAAATTTTTGGTGGCCCAAGGATGATAAATAAATGTCTTTAATTATTATTCCAATTAATAAGACGGTTATCGTTTACAGATTCAACATTATCACAATCATTTCCACATTTCAAAAAATCAATACAACTTTTATTTCTCAGATTTTCAATGCAATCAATTTTTCCAAAGAAATAAAACTGTTAATTTTAATATCCCTATTATCTTTGTGAATAGAAGTTTATTTCTTTGCTCACAATGTAGCTACCTGTTTTAATCTCTTCTTGTTTGAATTTCTTGATTTTCTTGTCTACAATATCTTGGCCATACCTATTGATTTTTACCGTTTGTATTATGTGAGGGTACTCCTCCCTGTATTCAAACTCATTCATGAGTATGTTAATTAGTATATGTGCTAAGTTGCTGAGAACTGCATGTTTGTGTGCTGTGGAATTGAAGCCACTGGCCTTTATGTAATTTTCAGTCTGCGTATCCTTTCTGTATATTCCATATTTCAAATTATTGGCTGTTCTTATAATCCTTAGGTCAAGGAAAGGAATCATGTTGTCTTGTTCTTTTTCAGAAGTGAATTTTATGTTCCTATCCTGTAGTTTTAACAATTTCAAAGCATCAGTCAAGTGTTTCTTAGTTCCGACACGAAATTGTCGGTCCTGGTGGTGTAGTGGTAATTATACTTGCCTTTAAAACCCAAGGTCGCGGGTTCAACCCCGGCCAGGATCGATAGATTTTTTTTCGGGCGTAAAAATCGTATGGCTTCCTTCGGAAGGGAAGTAAATCCGTGGGTCCCGTGTCGTACATTTACGGCACGATAAAGAATCTAAAGAACCTCAAGCCTGAAAGAAGAGGCCTCTTAGCAAAATTTGTCGGCCGTTTCACGCCCTGAATAGTATAGGACGCTGATGACCTGTGATATTAAAGAGCTTCCTTAAATAAACAAATAAAAAAAACGACACGAAATATATTTTAAATTTAATATGCATAGAAAAGAAAACACAAAAAATAGAGAAAAACAATAACAGAGAGAACATAATATTGAAAGTCAAAATATTTGTATATAATAATATAACATATTTAATTATGGTAGAAATATAAACAAGTAATATTAATCCATAACTGATGAGGTCTGGGCAATTTCGTATGAGCTTTTATGAACTTACCTCATAGGCCATGCATTGAATACCGGTCAATCCAAATTTCAACTAGTTCAATTTTAACCATTTAAGTTGACTATCATTGCAATATTCTCAAACTGAAAATAAGGCACCTAATAGATAATATTCCCCTTATTGTCACAGTTGATTCGCAATTGTTGCAGGCTCAAAGCATCAATATATGATACTGATAATGCAAGAACATAAATTAAAGCTATAGCATATATTTTTATTTCATGAATACTGCTTATTAACGAGATTTAATTTTATTCCTATAATTTCCTTCCTCCTCTAGAATTATTGGAAAGGTAAAACTCACTATTACTTATTATAAATGCAGAAGAGAAAGGAACAGGCAACAAAATACATTAATTAGCTACGACTTCCATATCTTTGTACGGCATTATAAAAAAAAAATTTAGGTTTATTTCAGGTTGTCAGGAACAAAATCCACCAGCTCCAATCGATCACAAAATTTAGCTAATGAAGTAATAGGGAATCCATAGAAAGAAAGCCCGCCATATGTTCGATGACACAGAAAAAATAAACAGTGCAAAACTAAACCCGGGCCGCTGAAACTTTGCACTTGACAGCTACCTTTTTAGTTGGTAATTCAACAGATTAACAAATGAGAAATGCTACGTCAGTCGTGACGTGGAAGCTGCTGTATTGTCGGGTTTTCTTTTAGTATGTGCAGCTGAGTTATTGTGATCAGTTAAAATGGTTAATTTGTAGTAGTTTGAAATGTCCCTAAGAGGTCATTTGCAAATTGATTTATGGAGTGATGCCTAATCCATTATGTCGAGGTATTTATTACACCGATCAAAATACTGTTAAAGATGGCTCAAAGCTTTTCCTACTTAAAATTATTAGATCTCTCGCTGTCGAAATTTGTTCTTTATTATCCTTTGATTACTATGCAGTCATAAATAATTTTGGAGCGGAGTAATTCATTATTATGCACATTTGATAATCGCTTACTAGGCAACATTGAAAACACTACAAACAACGTTAAACAGTAGGGATTATTGCAACTAAAGCCCTCTATTATACAAGTATGGACACACTCCATTTTGGGCCTAACCATCTCTAACTCCCATAAGATTACGTGTTAAGTTTCTGATATTTTACTCGAATGTCATACAGTTAATTCCTAAAATACTTGTGTTATACTGTTGAATGATACTTTTTGCGTCTGCTCATGTTCTTCTTTTTGCATTAGAAAACCAAGGTCAGACAGAAAATGCATACATTTGAGACTATGTCAGTTATAGTTACGGCACTTTCGCGTAGTACCGCATCTGAACTCAGCGGCCAATCGTTTGCCGGCAGAGGAAAAGGTTGTCATCGGTTAAAATAGAAATCGCTATATTAAACGTAGGCCTTATTAATTACATCCTTTTAACAAGTGAAACTTAAAATAAGAATTTCTCATTTTATTTTATTTATTCACTATTTAAATTTTGTTGCCATACATTTATTATATCAGTATTGATATAAACTGTATAAGGCCTACAGTTAACCTGTCAGTTAAGAATTATTGGACTTAGAGGACTTCCTACCAAATTCAATTTAGAACAAAAACTTTATGTAGTTTAACATTTCTCTGCTCTAAATTGATCCAATGAGAATGGCTAATACAACCAGAACCCTACATCTTTAATTGGCCTGTGAAAACAAGAGATAAATAAACTAAACGACATGGCTGAAAATGCAAACTATTCATAATCCATAGATCTGTATTTTCCATTTCTTTTCTTCCAATTATGAACGTGCATTTAGTCATCTTACAGCAGCATGTTACATTTTTAAAATTATTTTTTCTGCAATAGTGGCATTGCAAATTAGCTAAATGATTGTGGAAAACTATTTTTGTGTAAAAGCATTCAAAACACTTTCATAAAATACATACATTCATCTAATTTTGGAAATCTATGGCAAAGTATTCGAGAATAAACGCAGAGTATACTGTAATATAATAGTAAAATTGGAAGTATAATGCAGTTAGTGATAAGCACTGCTAAATACAACGCAGCCATGTTGACAAATATTGTATTACATTACATAAGTTATATTGAATGCAGTTTACATATCAACTTGATTGCGATATAACGTAACGCCTTTCTTTCCTTCAGTTGTACATCCAAATGCACAACACCCAGGCATATTATCTAATTGAAAGTAATTTTTTAAAAATGTTCTCCACATAAGCATGTGGTAAAACAGGCAGACATAAGGCTCAAAATGGCGGCTGATGCTGGCGAACCAATCACGGAGCTCGGTTGGTGACAAATTCCGCCGCAAAGCTTGTTCATACTTGTATAATATAGGGCTTTAATTGCAACGTCGCAACCGCAGCATAGCCAAAATTACATCAACTGATGCTAACTGTAAAGTGACATTGTTCGGCTGCCCAGATATAGAAAAAAAAAAAGAACAATGTGATGCATTTGCAGTTAACATTCAAGACAAGGGGCTGCCTTAGAGAAGCCATTGAGTTTAATTTCTATTACTTTTGCCAACAAAGATTATTTTATATTATGAAAAAGTTGTAAAATACTTAAATGGCATTCTAATTTAAATGTTAATACATTTTTATTTATAATACTTAACATACGCAGTGACCAGTTTGTTTTCCATACATATATTATACCGTCTTACCAATATTTAATTGTGAATTTATTTGCAGTCGAAATTCTGGTGGAATATACAGGAACCTATTGTGAGCGTCCATTTATTTTACGAAAATAAACTAGCCTTAACGACCAAACTTGGAGGGTTTAGAATAACAAACTTTTTAAATCACATTTTCCTTAGTCACGCTAGGGGCTTCACTTATTGATCAGTTAACTTCATAATAAGACAAATACAAGTTGTGTTTTAAAAGCAAACTTAGCATTCCTGGATACTTTTGAAACAAAAATGGAAAGGTCCCACACACGGCTGCGTAATTAGCTTTCGAATGATTACGAAGAGTTATTGCAGGGAAGTGATGGTTCTTTATGAATATTTTGAATTTGAGTGTACTTAAAACATGCAGAAGTGCAGATGAAATATGTGGATAATTTTTTAACATAACGTTGTTATCTAACGAGTTTTCTCTTGTGTATATTTAGTTTTTGCATTCTGCTTTCCTCAATTTCCTTTGCCTTTCCTGCCCTTTTTCTATCAAACCATCTACTTAATGTTTCATATCTTTCTGAATATTTCAATTAACATTGTTTCCAATGCTTTGTATTCTCATTTTCTTGTAGACAAATGCATATCAGTGCTTTATTTTCTTTTTCAGTTTTATTTGTAATTCCATTATACAAAATTTTACGAAAAGGTACGTCAACACATTGGGAAAACATTCCTTACACATACAGGATGAAAACTGTTTAGGAATATTCTGTTATGTGATACAGATGTAGAAAAATGGTTCTAACAAGGAAATAAACATGGGTCCGGAAAACATCCATCAACCCACTGTCGTATGTACTCCCTGGTGCGGTGGTATATGCATGGAGTTTTTCGTACTGTCTGGCAGCCTTGCAAAATACGAGCATGAAGACTCTACATTTTCGGCAAATCTATAGATCATATGAGCATCTGCCAACTCCGCATTTGAATAACTCATTTTATTGTACCTCAAACGAAATCCATAAACACGCAGAACTGACACTACGTGCTCGGTGCTATGTCAAGCAATGAAGTGAGTAGCATAACAAGTGGATTACGTTACATAACTAAGGTGAACTTAGGAACTAAAAGTAGATAAAATCGAATGTTTACCTATTGTACATACTAAACCATTGTTCTTGAAGCTCTCTAGGTGTGTTGATGATTAAATGGTGAAAATGACTAGTGAAGGTATTTACTGAACTATTATTGGTCGGGTAGGAGTTTTGGTATCGGAGGGGAGGAAGCAGATTTGTCTTAAGGGGTTATCTCAGGGTGTGTATAGGGGGTGCAGGAGATGGATTATTGAGTACGAGGAGTTGATCACCTCGTAACCTCCTCTGCTGATCCCGTCTTCCTCTTCCCTGCTCCAATCTTCACACTTCTTCGCTTTTATTAATTACGAAGGGAAAATTCCTTTGCTGCCCAGGCTAAGGTGATAAGTCTAGTGCATTTTGGGAAACGCCTCGGCGCTGTTGGGGTAAAAGAATTGGAGGGGCGTGTCCCAATGGAAAGCACTAATTAATAATTAATCACTGATATCTGGCTCTTTATTCAGCCTCTTTAATGGGGAGAAAGACTAGAGCACCCACTGCAACACTAAGCTACTTCAAAGGATATCTCACTTAACTAAAGAACAAAGTCAGTGAAAAACTTGGCGGAGCACGATCAGTGTAAAAACAGACAGAGAATTGAGAACTGTCCCTAATTCCCGGCGTTTCGATGATTTTATTTCACTTCAATCAAACCGTCTCATGACGCCGCAAACATCTTGCATCACTACAGTTTAAGCGTTCTGATTGCAATCCTATTGGTGACTTCATTTCGCGCTGTTCTCAGCATTTTCACTTACAGCTTGAGTACTCCGACCTAACTCTACGCAATGGATTCAATAAGAGTTGTTTACACGTCCTTGAGGAAGAAACTGGAGTGGAGTGCGACAGAACGGTTCAGAAGAGAAATCAGTTTTCCCCCTGCGTAGTCTTTAGAAAAAGTTTTACGGTCCTGGATCGGGGTATAAGGTCATAAACCATTACAGCACTATATTATCCAACAAGGAAACTATGAATATACTACAAATGGTTGGGTCAAATATAATGTGCTTATGAGAATTATAAATTGGTTCGTTTATATGTGTATACTAAATTTGATATCATCGCTCATAATAGCCTTGGTTTTAAGGGGTAGGGGAAATCCATGTTTTATTCTGTTGTGGGGTTATTGCCACAGGATATCTATGCTGGCATTCTAGCTATCACACCGTGTGAGCGTAATTGAAGTCAAAGGAATCTAACAAGGAAATAAAGCATTTCCGGACCCATATTCATGTAACATATTGCACCTCTTTATGCAAGGAATGTTTCCCCAAAATTTTGATATCTTTTTGTTGCACCCGGTGTATGTTAGATTCCATGTCATATTCTTGTCTCGTTAAATTATTAAAACTTATTTATCTATTTTCTATTATATTGCTTATGATTTCCATATTTATTTCAGTTGTTTCTTTTTCACGTTTTAACTTACATTATATACTTCGTTTCCACTTTTCCTATTTTAAAGCATTCCAATTAAAACTCCTCACTCTTTATTGTTTTCATGTCATTTTACCTCTTTGTCTTAATCATATTATTATTGGTAACTGGTAAACTATTGCACCTTCTTCAAGGTTAAGTTAAACAGACACTTAACGAGAAATCTTGAAACATATTCAAGTCATAGTTTAGTTCACTGCATTTCCATTCGTAGAAATTGGCAGCCATCAAGGTAATCTTGAAGGTTCGTGATCCAAAACTTCTTGCTTGTATTACTTAATGAAGAAACTTTTATAGAAAGAAACAAAACGAAATGTAAATGGAATTAACTTATGTGCAGGGGTTGCTTGGAAATTAAAGGGGACCAATAAAAATAGTTCTGTTTAAAGTTAAGTATATCACGAAGATCGTTTAATCGCCAACTTTACTCACAGCTAATTAATACTTGTAGCATAATTTTGGTTGCCTCTTTAAACGCAGACGATGGAAATTTTCGTTCGCTCAATATAGCTTTTATTTTATGAAATAATAGAGGTTTATGTTAAAACGAGGTAATCATAATAATAATATTTATTATTATTATTATTATTATTATTATTATTATTATTATTTAATGAACATCTGAACGTATTATATCACATAGGTTTCTGTTTTTCAAAAAATACCCTTTATTAATTTCAAGCGTTAGGTCTGGTGGCTATAATTGTAATTCTTTTAACAGTTCTCTAGATACTGAACTTTTATAAATAAAAACATCAGTGCTTTTTGACTGCTTAAACGTTATTCATTAGAAGGGCGGTTCGATAAAACCCTGGAAAAATAGGAAAACATTATTTTATTTATCAATATAATCTCTTAAAATTGATACACTTACTCCAGCTATTTTATAATTTGTTTATCCCATGCCATTTTTCAACTCTGCAAAATAAGTATTTGTTTCGACGATAATATTTTCATTCTTTCCTGCTAGCCATTTTTTCATGTTGGGGAATCGGAAGTAATTCGAGGTAGCCAAATCTGGAAGGTAGCGGGCTGAGAAAGAATTTCATAATTTAATTCCAAAATTTTGAGGTCGCAATCGCAACTTGAGCGCTGTTGCATTATTGTGGTCTTCTCTTAGCCAAAATCTCTCCATAACTTGTTTAATTGCTTTAGTAGTATAGAGTAATATTTATCAATATAGTTTCTTGCTTTTCAAAAGGCAATTAAAGTTATGCCGTGGCAATCCCAGAACACAGTGCACATCATCTTTCCTGCTAATGGATATGCTTTTGTAGTTAGTCTTCGTGGTACTTTCTCCGGCCGCTTTCGATTCCTCCTTCGTTTTCAGTGTATAGCGGTGGTCTCCACGTTTCCTCACCTGTCGCATACCATCTCCAAAATTCATTTGGATTCCGTTTAAACAAGTCCAAATTCTACGCGTAGCTGGCAACTCATTGTTTTCTGATCAATCGTTTTCAAATACTGCACCAGCCTCAACGTTAACTCTTCAGGTAATTCCTAAGGAATATTGCGGTTGAACCCTTGAAGTAATTTCTGGGAACTGTGTTCAAATCTGCTCGATCCTACCTACTAGGCACCGAAAATGACAATGTATACCGAGGGTGCCAAAAAATGTATACCCAATTTCACAGTAGATATCTACTTAATGTATTTCAAAGTTGGATCGAAAAACAACAGTAATGTGTAGTATGATGTTCTGTAAACAGATGTGACTCGCATACATCATGATAGCGTTGATACGTGACATGTAAATCAACAATGAACAAATAAAGCAAGATTATAGTATGGTGTTCTGTAAACAGATGTGACTCACATTTCATTGTGCTATCGTTGCTACAACAAAATAGAGTCAATATTATCGTTTGAACAGCAGAAGGCAATTTTGAAGTGGTATTGAAAACCAAAAATGTTGTTGAAGTTCAAAGGCAATGGAGATATGTGTACAGAACAGAACCGCCAACGCGAGTAACAATTGCACACATTCCAGACAAACTTGAGACTCATGGTACCGTATGTGATGTTCACAATGTGGTGTATGCACCACCTCATTATCACCGAGATATACATGCATACCTTGTTCACATTCTTCCAAGGCAATGAATCGCGTTCTCCGGATCTAACTCCGTTGGACTTCTACCTATGAGGAACTTTTAAGGATGTTGTATACCGTAGAAAACCAGCTACACTGGCAACACTTCGGGAAAAAATGAAACGGCATGTGCTGCAATCGCTGACTTTTGCAAACGTTGCTCAATCAGAGTTCAACGTACTCAGAAATGTATCGACGTCGATGGTGGGCATTTTCAGCAACTGTTGTAACTGTAAAAATGTAAGATGATTGGTGCTCATCATTTTCTGTTTGTGTGAATTCAGTTTTGTTATGTTAACACATTTTCGAATATCAGGTCAACGGGTTATTAGGAGTGAAGATATAACAAAAACTGAGTGGGGGTTAAAGCTTAATTTAAAAATCGCTCTAACGGCCGCATTTTAAATTATTTATATGCCATTGAAATAAAACAGTAAAAATAGTTTCTGAAAATCAATCAAATCGGACTATTAGGATCGGAGGTTTACCTAAAACACAAATTTAAAAATCGCTATAGTGGCATTAATACCTATTTATTTTTTCGCAACGAAACATTATATACACCATTGAAATTAAAAAAGATGATCTGAAAATAAGGGAAGTTAGGTAATTAGGAATGAGAGTTTATCTATAACCGAAAATTTAAAAATCGCTCTAGCAGAAACAATATTCATTTTTTCACAACGAAATTCGACCTATACCATTTAAATCAATTAATAAAAGTAGTTTCTGAAAATCAGTGAAATTAGAATATTTGGAATGGAAGTTTACCTGAAACACAGAATTTAAATTTTACTATAGTATTCCTTTTTTCGCAACTAATATACGTATATACCATTTAAATAAAATAAGAAAATAATTTCTGAATATGAGGAAAATCGGGTCACAAGAGTGGGAATTTACCTGAAACCCAACATTTAAAAATTGCTCTATAGGCACCAATATTTTTTTCTTCACAAGAAAATTTGATATAAACCATTTAAGTAAAACAAGAAAAATAATTTCTGAAAAATAGGGAAATTGGAGTATTAGAAGTAGGGGTATACTTGAAAACCGAAGTTTAAAAAGCGTTCTTGCATTTAATTTTCTCTGTATTGTTTTAAAATAAAAGGGCAAGTTAATTCCGCATATATACTGTATTTATAACAATGAATATGTTTTATATTTAACAAAATACACTTCGTGAAGGCATCAAATGTGAAATATTAATGTAAAACGCTTTTGAAAATTATAACAGTATGTAAGAGCTCTCTGTAATAATCTTCAAAAAACGGTTTAGTTACATGTTTTTACTACAATAACACTTAAATTAAATTTCCAAGCCAATGAAAACCAACGAAACTTTCTATTGTTTATTGTTGATTGTGTATATTTGCTCAGTAGATACATTGTAATTGTTTGTGAATAGTAACATGCTTTTATTTTATTGAAGCATATGAACCCTTAAATACACAGTGTAACTCGAAACTTTCTGTTATTTTTCTCTATTTGTGAATGTAAAGATGATATCAAGGGCTCAGTTCATAAATATGATTACATTTAAACTTGTTTAAATATGCCTACAGTATATCTTTTTCTATCAGTGTTCATATATTTCATTTAATTAATAGTGTACCACTAATTTTTGTGGTTTATTCCCAATAGTAATAAGAATTCTAAAAATGTGATAACTCTTTTGTAATACTTATAGAATGCAAGAATTCTAATTTTGTTTCCCTTAATTTTGAAAATTATAGTAATTTCACTATAGACATTTATTTTCAAGTTATTTTTAGGGAAAACAACAACCAATGCAGTTAAGTAATTTATTATAGTTTAGGTTTTCTTTTATTAGTTATCTTTAGAGTTTATGATAACACAAAATAATGTCATAACTTATTTCATTAATTAATAAGGTATTAATTTGGATTTTATATACTTTTTTAAAATTACTTTACTAGGTGAGGAATTCACTTAGATTACGCAGCTCTTGCGTGATGAACATTTTTCATTTGCAAATGATTGTCCACAGGTTCAATCATCTCCAGTCTCCGATCGCTCGCAACAAGTCGTCAATCATTTCAGAACTGTCAGCATCGCTTGTGCTACATGTAAGTTCAGTAAATCATTATTAGCAAAAATGCAGATTCGCCGTAATGTTTGTCTATTTTCGCCTTAGATTCTGTGGGCTTTGCTTCTTTCAAAAAAGCATGTTTAATTAACACACGAAACTCCCGTTTTAGCATGTTTAACGTTTGTTTACAAACTTAAGCAAAAATAACACACAAACAAACAAAAAAAATAGTGCTACCACATATTGAATTTACATGCTCTTATCTAACATCCCTTAATAGGCAACAAATTGCTGAATATTATAGTACTTTGAGAAAACATTTAAGAGTTTTAGTTGTGTTTTGTAAGTAGATATACAAATAGTGTTTGCACAAAAATGGATTACAATGTTTTTTTGTAGAACTTATCAGGATATAATTTTATTTGGCTTGGCCACGTAAAGTAGGTGGCAGAGTTTGTCAAAGAATGAGCCTTTCCATTATAAAGGAAATCAAAAGCCAAAACACAAGGAAAATAGAAAATAAGGAAGAGATCAGAGGGGATAAAGAAGAATACTGAAGAAATGTACAAATTAAATATATAAAATTTAATTTAGATTGTTAAAATTGTGATAATTTCAATAAATACGTAAACGAAAGAAAAAGCAAAGATAGCAGTGCATCTTTTTTGATGTCTTATATTGGTGAAAAAACGAAAGGTACATTATAAGCTGAAAAGAATAGATTATCAACTCCAAATAGTTAAACAAAATCTACTACAAATCTACTACTACAGTACGTATTACTCTACCTGCACGGAATGGTAAAAGCAAATATTCAGGTGGACAAATTGGATGGCGGTTTGTCCACTCTAAAGGGGTCAGCATGTGTTATTGCGGACCATTTATTTCTATTCCAGTCTTCTAGTGGGGGTGCTAACACCATCTTGTTGCGAATGGGTGGGGACTAAAGCCTTTTTGCTCTTCCTGTTTTTCCTTTTACAACAAAAGAGTAAGATGGATGCGAACGCAGTGGAAAGAGCTGAAAGAAATATCACTGTTAAACTCTAGCGTAGAAACTGGAACAGATTGGCATATGGTCAATAAAGCAGATGTCCCTAGGGCATCGTATTCCATTTACATCCTTTTAACAAATAAAATGAAAACACCCGAAGGGAAAAATGGCAAATAATAAGTGTAAATCACGGAATATTTTCCATATATATTATATCAATTCATTTGTAAAACAATCTCAGTCCTGCTAATTTAAATGAAATTCACAGGAATAAATTGGGAGGCGGTATTCAAAACTGTAGATTTCATAAAAAAAATCTTCTTTTATATAAAACTTTAGAGCTAGAGATAAACCTTTGTTAACTTAAGCGCCGCGAGGACATAATTTTCAGCAAACGCACTCTCAATATTAAGACATTACTAAGAACGTAAAACTAACATAATAATTCCATCAAGAAGAGTTCGGTCATTAGGGACAGGTTAAAAGTGGAGAATCTGTCCAAGTTAAATACCACATAATCGAGGGATTAATTAATTACAACAGTCCTGCTAATCACAGACAATAACAATAAAAATAAACTTATTGAAAAAGACGTGTGTTTAAAACTTGGTTTATCTATAAATGCTTACCAAAATTTAAAATAAGACTTCAGAACATATCCAGACAACTAAAATGCAACAATTCGTTTACGTACAGCAACACAGTTCAAGGAGCATATATATCTGATCTATTTTCTATTTTTAGTTCTTATGAAGCACTACAAATTAATATAATTATAGGCGATATCAGTATCATTGCATTATGTTTTATGTAACTGTATTGTCTAAAAAAAAAAAAAAAAAAAAAAAAAACCACGGGTGGCAGAGGTCGTTAAGGCGCGGTCGTGAGCGGGAGGTCTGAGGCTCGAATCCCACCAGGATTGTCCTCCCTGACTGAGAAACTTAGACTCAAATTATTTAATCTCATGTATCGTCAGTGGCCACCGCCTGTGGTGCTTCAGTAGTAAAAACGGGCGCTAAACACCATTACAGAAAAAAGTATATCAAAATAGCGTAAACTTTGGAAAATCATTAAATTGGGGATCTATTCTGATATGTAAATAAAAAAAGATAGATGCCATAGTTAATGGTTATTTTGCTTAAATTAAGGGGGAAAGTGCATGGGCTTTTCATAACAAAATAAAATAAATTACGTTTCTGTTAGTAATATTATTACAGACTAGGGTATTTTTACTTAGTGAGGTTGGCTGTCAGTGTAATTGGACATCGATGAATAAATAAAAACTACAACATTCTCAATGAACCTGTCTGTGCATTGCTTTCAGTACAAAAGCAGAGCAGCAAGTACCATGTTTATTGAAATTAGCATTCCCACCTGCATACAATGAGCACTATTGTGTCCTGTCCATATCTGTTTCAGACCTGCTGACGTAATAATGCATTCCGAGAGTTATTAACTCAAAGCCAGTTCAAGATGGTTTCCCAACGAACACTGTAGTGGGGATAAACCCATCAATAAATCATTACTTCAGTTTAATTTCTGTATAAACCCTCATGCGTAAACAAGCCGTTTGCTCAGAGCATAAAGGGCATACATTCCTGTCTATTTAGAGCCATCACCTCGTTAGTGGTCTAAGAGGAAAATGGGTTCATTTGGATATGCAACTCATACACATGTAGGTCGGAATACTCCAAGCGCAGATATTAATTAAATCTTCTCGTAATTCAGTGAAGCAAACTTCTCGTCCTAGCAGGTTTAGGAAGGGGAACTTTTGTTTGGGAGTGGAAAGCATAAAATACCGCTGAACTTTTACTAATATCTCTATCAATGAAATGCAATTAAATGAACGAAAACTTGAAGAACGAACAAACCACTAGAACAATAAAGATATGTGTACAACAATGAACCTTTTGTTCCATATTCGGTTAGCTAATTCTCCTTTATTCAGCCCTTCTGCAGAAATTTTTCTTAACGCTAATTTAATAAGATTCATGAACTTGTTAATTAAAACATATATCATAATTGTGTTGCACAAACACCGTTGAGGAGCATCATACATTTCTAAATTTATATATTTTTGGGACATTTATTTCAGTAGAATAAATATTCTTTAATGTATGTTAACATTGCTGGTTCAGAAAACATAAAATATTGCAGGGAACAATGGGTTAACCCTTTCATATGACAAGCCCTAAGGGACTTTACCATGTCATCAGCGTCCGCCTAGCATAACGCGGTATAATGGTACACTATTTCGATGTCATTCATTTTGAAATTGTGTGATTCAGGTAAATACTATTTTAAAGGGATTTACAATTTTATTCATTTGAATTAATACTGTGATGCACAAATATAGATCTACGAAAAGAAAAAATAAAGTATAATAACCCCCTTAAAACCACGGCCTTAACGTTTTTTTAATCGTTTTTTCAAAGACAAAAATAAAAAAGATGTGTGAAAGTTTAAATGGTGTTTGCTGTAAATAAAACCAAAAGAACAATTAAGTGCAGTTATATTCGCAAATCTTTCACTTTATTATAAATTACTAAGAGAACAACATTTCTTATGTTTTCCATTTCATTTTTATAAAAATGTGTACATTTTATTACAACGTGATGGACGTGAAATTTTGATCTTTATATTAAGAATAACAGCGGATAAATATGTAGGTAGGTAGGTGGGTGGGTAGGTAGGTAGGTAGGTAGGTAGGTAGGTAGGTAGGGTAGGTAGGTAGGTAGGGTGGGTGGGTAGGTAGGTAGGTAGGTAGGTGGGTGGGTGGGTGGGTGGGTGGGTAGGTAGGTAGGTAGGTAGGTAGGTAGGTAGGTAGGTAGGTAGGTAGGTAGGTAGGTAGGTAGATTTTAGCAAATAAGCCCACTAATAGTTATAGTACCTTCTTTCTGAAGAGGACTTAAAGGCATTCACCACTGATTTCTATAAATATTTTATATTCAACTATTTAGTTAATTTTATTTACATTTGTCTTATTATAGGCAAATCTGAAGGGTTAAAGGAAAAGATAATGTTTGGCGTATTAAGTTAAAGTGATTTGCTTTTGGAATTATTGCAGTTTCTGTTGAATTCCACATGCCATGCTTGACTGTCTAAACATATACCTGGACTTTATGTGAACAGCTGTCCCCTTTGCAACATATTATACTCTAAAAATGGCATTGCGTATGTGTAATATTATTTTACGCTCTAGTTAGCATGAATTGCATTTTCATATCGGATATTCCGGAGGCATACCAACCCAAAGTTTGTAATGCGCTCGATATGAGTTTAGAATGGGGTATTTACAAGAAGAATCAACGTCTTTAATACAATTTATTGAAATTTAAAGAAGCATCTGTCTTGCTTTTAAGACCGCAAATATGGCTAGATAACGAATAAGTTAATTTACTCTGATATTAGGAAAATAATGAAAATTAACCTGAGAGCTCCCTTTGGCAAATATGGATTTTGGTGTTTCATCGTTGATGCCCTACTGTTTTGAGCTGCCCTCTAGATCAGGTGTGGCGGCAGCGAATCCGAGTTATACTGTCCGCAAAACACAACAATCACAGTGCGTTATCGATTGATATAACTATAGCCCTACGTTTTGACCACGAGAAGTTCCAAGCAACAGTGTAACTGTGCATGGAGTATTGCTTGGCGGTAACTAATTTCACTTCCACAGCTCTCTTGCAGGTGTTGAGAGAGGTTCCTTCACTGTAGCTTGAACTAGGCAAAATTATATGATTGACGAACCCTTTCATGTATCCAAAATTGTTATCCGTCACTAAGAAAAGAAGCGATGCGCTTTGCAAACACTAGTTTGACACCCCTGTTCTAGATGGGTAAGCCTAATACTGACTCTATTGCTCACGACTCTCGCCAATTGTTTGATTAGAGTAGTTGAGGATATAAGTCAATACTATTTAATGGAACCCTTTCGGTTACCGTAAAATTTACAGGTTAACATTTTATTTGAGTTATGCAATACTATATCATATTAAAATTGAAAATAGACAAATGTTATACCAGTACACGTACTATCACAAATGATATTTTCGTGACTTGGGGTTCAGTAGATTTTTTTTTTTTTTACAAAGTATTTTATATATTGAAGCTTGTTAGTTCCTGTTAACATATTTTTACAAATATTTCTCATTTATTATTTACTACCTTAATGCAAACGTACTCACACATAAACAAAGAGATTATAAGGAAAAAAGATAAGGATTTCCATATACTCCAACATGCTTCCGCTGCGATGCCCTTGATCGCATGATAAGATTAGAGTTGGTGTTGTGTTTTACAACACATACTTGGGCAGTGTTATTAGAGAATTGGGACATGTTTATTAACAGTCGCACGATGTAAACAAAGCAACTGCTACTTTCCCCATCCCAAGACTGCGCAATTACAGGAAATGTGAATGCGGTTACTAGGATGTTCACTGGTCATAAATTAAATGACCCTGTATCTATTATTAAAGACACGATATACAAAGTGCTTAGTGCTCACTGTTATGAAGTGCAAATAAATGTTGTATTATTAATAATATTATATCAACGTAGTTTACAGCAGTATAGGAAAATGATGCCCTGCTTTTTAAATAATGAAATAATATGAAACACATAATTTAAATAGAACAAAATGTTTTAAAAATACATTTTCATTTTCTTAATTATAAACGAACTAAAAAGTATAAAATAATTCATCCTAGCCAAGTGCAGATTTATAAATCCCATGCAAATTTACAATCTCATAAACTTTTATAGAAAAATTCTTCCAAATGAAAAACGTGGTACGTATGCATTGCGTCTGAACCTTTTGTGTGATTAATTTCAACTACAAATACCCTTAACAGTTATTAATTTTATCTATTGCATGCGCCCCATGTTTTTCGTTTGGAAGAATTTTTCTAAAAAAGTTTATGAGATTATGAATTTGCATGGGGTCATAAATCTGCATTCGGCTAAGATGAAAAGTATTTTATACTTTTTAGTTCATTTATAATTAAGAGAATATAAATGTGATTTTTGAATTTTTTAAACTGTAAATTTTTTGTACGTTTTTGTCTTGTGTGCATGTAATTTTGCAATCAGTGTTAGACATCTCGATTAAAAATGACAAAAATTGAGCAACATTTAGATTTTGTTCATTTTGTTTTCTCTTGATCACATCTATAATAGAAAATGGTTTTATTTGCTCCATTGATATATTGAAACAGTTGATTAATTATTATTTTTTAATTAAAAACAAAATACAGAAGCACAAAGTTAATTTTGAAAAATTTTACTTCAGCATTAAATACATTTGTACCAGATCCTCAATATAGAATTCAAAATCTTTTATCATATACGTAACTCATTATATTAAGTTAAATATAATACTCATTCACTGCTTATTCACACAATTGAAATTATTAATACATTATTAATACACATGTTACACATTAACACTAACGCAATTGAATTTATGTAATAGAAATCAACTTTATTAAATGTTATTTGTAAGGATTTAATTGTGAGGATTTAAATGTTATGTTTTTATTTGAAAAGTTGCCAAGGCGACTGTATTGTTTTCAGAATATTTAGCATGTCGTTGCGTGTAATTAGCGAGTTGAGAAGAAAGTTTTTCCATCGTCTCAGTTGATCGCGCTTGAGCCATGCGCTTCTTGGAATTTGCGCGTTCGACATCGCGCTGTTTATTTTAATAGTTGCCATGGTGACTGTATTATCAAAATGTAACAAAAATAATTCTAATCATTTTAGATTCAAATAGAGCGTTGAAATTAAATATAAATTAAGTTACACTATAATTTATTTATTGTATTGATAAATATAATACGGTCATCAAAGCAACTGTTCTTATTTTTAAACAAATATTATTATAAATTTTATATTTTTTGCGTTATTAACGAACCTACGAAAATGTGTTCTTACTACTCAATGTTACATTTTTTACAACCTTGATGTTTGATATTGCGCTGCTTTACTTTCAAACTGCGGAACCATATTTTTTAACCGTGGAACCATTGAATCATGATAATTACCGTATCATATTGTATTGTTATTCATTTCTGAACTATGTGGAAATTTCAAGTCTCTATCTCATTTAGAAGTGTATGAAAAATTAATTATAAAATTCCACCCGAAGAGACAAGAAAGCGAGTTAATAAAAACGTTTGAATAAAGTAACCACATTACTTAGTTAATTTAATTTCATCAGTAAATATTTGTTTACAATATATCTCTCATACAGGTTTAGTTAAAAATTCTTCACCACCCAAACAATTTTGAAGCATGTAAACTCAATGTGTAAGGATAGCCATATACTGAAAACTGAAAAATGATATTACCGACTTTAAGCGGAGGTAACTCCAACTGTGTTATTTTAAATGAAAAACCCAACATATTTTTACATTTTCAATTTTGCTCATTAAGAGCTTTTCAATAATATCCATACTTCCCATTTCAGTACACAGTTATATAAAAAACTAAACAAAAATAAAATAAAAAGTATAGCGATTAATAAATGCCCCTTTCTTAACTAAATTAAAGCTCCCTCAACGTTTCTGCGTTCAAACTGGTAGCCTTCAGCTACTTGACAATGTGCTAGTCGATCATAGAATCCATTTAACGAATGACTTAACCAGGGTTTAGGAATGACTTGCACCGCTTCCATTATTCCATATTCCAGGTCTTCTAACTTGTTGAATCTTTCTTGATATACTTCTGACTTTGAAGACCACATAAAAAGAAGTTAAAAGATGAAAAATCTGGAGATTATGCTGCCCACTTTATGTGGCCTCTTCTACCAATCCATTGCTGTGGTAAAAATTGGTCTAAGTGCTTTTATTACTACTACTACTACTATTATTATTATTATTATTATTATTATTATTATTATTATTATTATTATTATTATTATTATTATTATTATGGTTTATTTATGGACGCTCTTTAACATCTCAGGGCATCAGCGTCCCATTCTATTCAGGGTGTGAAACGGTCGACAAATTTTGCTCGGAGGCCTCTTTTTTCAGGCTTGAGGTTCTTTATCGTGCCGTAAATGTACGACATGGTACCCACGGAATTACTTCCCTTCCGAAGGAAGCCATACTTAGAATTTTTTATGCCCGAAAAAATCCATCGAATCTGGCCGGGATCGAAACCGCGATCTTGGGTTTAGGAGGCAAGTATGGTTACCACTACACCACCAGGAACGACAGGTCTAAGTGCTGACAAACACTCTGTCTAAGGTGAACAGGAGCTGCATCGTGTTGGAAATAGATGTCATCTCTTGCTAGCCCCTTATTTGCTAGTTGTAGAACCATATTTGCGATAGTAGGTAGTACGTGATTTCAAAGTAAATCCAATTATCTATTGACGTTTAAAGTTTCTCTAAAGGAGAAAGAATCGATGAATATGATCACCAACATTAATGTATTACAGCAATTTTACAGTGTAGCACTTATCATTGCACTGTGTCAACGCGCATATAACTACAAGAACTACCTTATTTCATTAATGTCTGAAATAGAAAACTTTTTAAACAAAAAAACTCAGAACGCATTCTATGCAAAGTCGAACCTGCGCCCTTCACGTTTGCAGCTGGTTGTGGATCAATGTCATAGCTCACTGAACCAGCAGCAAGCAGGTGATTGGGCAAATCCCATTACATTCATATACATGTTGCTATGGCTAGATAAATGGAGAATATTGTGATGCATGAACCGTATTCCAAGCCGATATGATACAACTTGATGGAGTTTCAACATTATCTAAGAAAGCTTGCCTGTTAGCAGTAAAGCTCACAAACATGTTAAAACTGAGGATAGGTGAAACAATTTATTGTTTGTTAGCGAATGTGCAGCACCTCGTATTTGTCCTAAAAGGCTGCATTGAATGATAACTTAAGACAATTTGTGTGGTTTTAGGAATTCCAGTTTGAAGTATATTGATTTACGTAGTAATACGTTTAACTATTCCTGCGTTTTGCGATATGTTCCTATGTCTTCTTATTCAACATCTAGGGAATTTGAACAGCTGCGACTATCAAACTTACCTTTCGCAGGGACAAGACCTGTGTAACAAGGATTACGTATGTCTTGCTAAAGCCCTTAGTCTAACATGCAGCAGGTGAGACAAAATGATTCAGAACCTCTGTGGCAAATATATGGAGACAACTTATGTGATATACCATTAGATCCATTACCTCTGAAATATTAAGCTCCATAAACTGTTTGTTCTATTTAAGACGAAGTTTAATAACTTTATTCAATTTAGAAGTTGCACTTTATAAGTTAACCTCATTTTAAAAGACTTTAATAAATGTTTTTAAAACGTTAAAAAAAATGTTAATTACGTTTGTATATGATATCTTACATTTTATACACAGAGGGTGCCAAAAAATATATACACACTTCAAGCAAAGAAAAAATGGTGTTAACATAACATAACTGAATTCCCACAAACAGAAAATGATGAGTAATAATAATCTTAGACTTTTGCAGTTACAACGGTTGCTCAAAATGCGTCGATACACTTCTGAGTACGTTGAACTACTGATTGAGCAATGTTTGCGAAAGTGTCCTCAGCGATTGCAGCACATGCCGTTTCAATTTCTTTCCGAAGTGCTGCCAGTGTAGCTGGTTTTCTACAGTATATCGCACCATGAATCTCAAATTTGTCTCGAATGCGTGCAATTGTTACTCGCATTGGCGGTTCTGCTCTGTATACACGTCTCCCTTGCCTTTGAACTACAACATTCTCGGTTTTCCAATACCACTTCAACATTACTTTCCGCTGTTCAAACGATAATCTTGACTCCTTTTATGTTGTAGCAACGCTAGCATTACGTAATGTGAGTCACATTACGTTATTTACAGAACACCATACGATAATCTTCGCTTCATTTGTTCATTGCTGATTTACCTGTCACGTAGCAACGCTATCATAATGTAATGTAAGTCACAACTGTTTACGGAACATCATACTACACATTACTCTTGTTTTTCGGTCCAACTTTGAATTATATTAAATTAGATATCTATTATGAAATTCTGTATACATTTTTGGCACCCTCGGTATATAACTTATATGTGCTAAAGTTATATATTGCTATTGTATCTCATTACCGCAATATAGCAATACAATCATTAGTATGTCAGATTACAAAAACAAAACCTATATTTTTTATGAAAAAACTGATATTAACGGAATCGGCAGAGCATTATATAATAAAATAAACATTATGGTGAATTTTCACCAATACAGTAAAATCTTTACGGGTCAATATTATCCAACAAATCAATTTTACATATTGTTTAACGATCTTACTACTTAGGAAACATATAATCTTTCTGTGTTTATCTATTTCATAAGTTTCCCGACAATTTAAAGGTGAACACCCAAGATCCCCCCCCCCCCAAACTAAACAGCCTATTCCTAATTACTGAACCCAAATATCATACTACTGCAGAATCTTGGCATAGCAGATGTTTTGGGTCTAGAATATACAACGCTCTAATTAAAACTCACCCTGTTTGTGTTATTCTCCATACATACACATATGCATTTCACACTTATACTAGTACTCTCACATTCGAAAATGCATATTTTCGTTTATTTTTTTAGCTTCAAATTAATCATATCTAATCCTAATCCTGTTGATGTTTAATTAAACCTTATATTAAATATTTGTTAACTAAAAACAACCATTTTACTAATCTGATTTGTATACTTCTCTTTTATTTCAAAAAATTTAATTTATATTTTTATTACTGATACATAGCTTATTATTTTGCACTCTTGTATTTAATATAAAATTGTTTTAAGGTTTTAGCCATAAGTTTTTTATATATCACACCGGTATGCTATATCTTTTTTTTTTTTCCTTACACTAATCTCTGGAATCAGAATTCTAGTTTATGTATAACTCTCTTATGTACTTAATTTCTGTGCTATACATTACTAATTACATGTGTATAAAGAACTGAAATTGTACTCGGCACTAGTTTTTGCTCTTTACGGTTTGAAACGCATATTTTGTAATATTCAGATGTATGTATGTATGTATGTATGTATGTATGTATGTATGTATGTATGTATGTATGTATGTATGTATGTATGTATGTATGTATGTATGTATGTATGTATGTATGTATGTATGTATGTATGTATGTATGTATGTATGTATGTATGTATGTATGTATGTATGTATGTATGTATGTATGTATGTATGTATGTATGTATGTATGTATGTATGTATGTATGTATGTATGTATGTATGTATGTATGTATGTATGTATGTATGTATGTATGTATGTATGTATGTATGTATGTATGTATGTATGTATGTATGTATGTATGTATGTATGTATGTATGTATGTATGTATGTATGTATGTATGTATGTATGTATGTATGTATGTATGTATGTATGTATGTATGTATGTATGTATGTATGTATGTATGTATGTATGTATGTATGTATGTATGTATGTATGTATGTATGTATGTATGTATGTATGTATGTATGTATGTATGTATGTATGTATGTATGTATGTATGTATGTATGTATGTATGTATGTATGTATGTATGTATGTATGTATGTATGTATGTATGTATGTATGTATGTATGTATGTATGTATGTATGTATGTATGTATGTATGTATGTATGTATGTATGTATGTATGTATGTATGTATGTATGTATGTATGTATGTATGTATGTATGTATGTATGTATGTATGTATGTATGTATGTATGTATGTATGTATGTATGTATGTATGTATGTATGTATGTATGTATGTATGTATGTATGTATGTATGTATGTATGTATGTATGTATGTATGTATGTATGTATGTATGTATGTATGTATGTATGTATGTATGTATGTATGTATGTATGTATGTATGTATGTATGTATGTATGTATGTATGTATGTATGTATGTATGTATGTATGTATGTATGTATGTATGTATGTATGTATGTATGTACTTAAATAAAAATAAAAAACACTTATGATTGGTAAGGAGCGTATTAAGTTTCTTCAACCTAACAAATCTATAATATACTATGACAGAAAGATTTTGTTTGACCAGGTTGCGACCATAAACAAAAGTTCCGCTTATTCACGTAGCTATCGAGATAAAGATATGGGGCATTTTCAATAGAGTCTGAATGGCCTACAATGCAGTGAATCTTGGGGGCTAGCAATTGCTATTTTAAAATACAAGAGTGGAAAAATCTTGATAGATGTGGGAACGAACGACTGTCGACCGAGAAGCTACTAACCTGGAGTTAGGTGGTACTTTTTTCTTCAATAAAGATGAGGATAGATTATAAGGGGAAGGATTGTAGGGTCCCGCATAAAAAACGCGAATGTTGGTTTTGGTGGTGTAGTGGTAACCATCTTGCCTCATAAACCCAAGGTCGCGGGCTCGAACTGGCAAGGACCGATGAATTTTTTCGGGGGTAAAAATTCTAAGTATGGCTTCCTTCAGAATGGAAGTAAAGCCATGCGTCCCTTGTCGTACATTTACGGCACGAAAAAGAACCTCAAGCCTGAAAAAAGAAGCCTCTAAGCAAAATTTGTCGGCCGTTTCACGCCCTGAATTGAATGGGACGCTGATGACCTGAGATGTTAAAGAGCGTCCGTAAATAAATAAATAAAGAAGAAGAAGAAGAAGAAGAAGAAGAAGAAGAAGAAGAAAGTTGAGCTCAATGTAGGAGCTGCCTGCCGTAAAATGACAAACATGACCAGGGCCCTGAGTAACAACCGGGGGAACACCTGAGCGGTTAAAGGGAGCACTCTAAGGAACACGTTTCTTTCATCATAAATTTAATGATGGGCATTGTAGAGCTCATCCACGATGCAATAAGTGTGGTGTGTAGAGTAGATATGTTTTTTTTAATAATTTTTAACACCCGTTTTTAATACTGAGGCACCACAAGCGGTGGACACTGATGATACATGAGATGAAATGATATATTGGGAAAGGGTTTTTTTAAGGAAGGAAACATTCCAGGCCTAAGTTTAGGGCATTTGCCGGTTATAAGAATTGAGGAAAACTGGAAAAAAACCTCAATCAGGGTCCTCCCGCTCACGATTCCGCGCCTTAACGACCTCGGACACCCGTGCCGGTGTTGAGCAGGCAGTGATGTCGGTGTCGATATAGAAGTTCTGTAATAGGCGCGTATTGGTGATGGAGGTGAATTTGTCCTGGTTTGTAGTGAAAATGTTTTGTGCTGCTGTTTCTTATGAGGCTTTGAATGCCTGCATTTGCTGCATACAATTTACACTGCAGTTGGGTGTCTGCAGTTCTATAAAAGGTTCCTCCAAAAGGCATGATGAAGAAGTTCGTGAGTAGATGTGTAGATGTGATACTGAAGTTCTGTGATACATAGAGATCTTGAGGGCTGTTTATTGTTGATTTATGATAATCATTTGTTCGTTGTTGATTTACCTGTCATGTAGCAACGCTATCATAATGTATGTGAGTGACGTCTGTTTACAGAACACTATACTACATATTACTGTTCTTTTTCGGTCTAACTGGGGCTACAGTTGAGCGGTGCTGATACGAGGGTAGATTGATAAGTTTCCGGCCACGCCGATGAGGATTATCGCCTTCACAAAATCCTTAGCTGTTATCTTACCTTAAGTAAATAATTGCAACTGTAACTTCGAACATGTTCAAAATGGAGTATCGACATGTTATCGAGTTCTTCATAAAAGTGCGTCCTTACGCACTCCAAATGAAATTAAACAGCGATTGGACGGTCTATGTGGGGAAGCATCCCCCATATGTTCTGCATAACGTGATGGGCCAAACTTTTTCGAATGGGTCGAGAAAGCATTAAGGACGAAGAACGTGCAGGCCGGCTCTTGGAGGTGCTCACTCCTGAAAACATCATTCTTGTGGAAGGTGAAATTATGAAAGACCGGCGACTCAAAGTTACAGAAATAGCAGCAAAGTCGAGCCTTTCTAAAACAACATCCTTCGAATTATTCATGAACATTTAAACATGAATAAGGTTAGTGCAAGGTGGGTGCCTAGACTTCTTTCCCCACCGCCACGGGTGGCCGAGGTCGTTAAGGCACGGACTCGTGAGCGGGAGGTCCGCGGTTCGAATCCCGCCAGGACCGTCCTCCCTGACTGGGGTTTTTTCCAGGTTTTCCTCAGTCTTCATAACTGGCAAATGCCGGGGAGGTACCTAAACTTAGGCCTGGAACGCTTCCTTCCTTAAAAAAAAAAATATCCTTTCCCAATTTATCATTTCATCTCATGTATCATCTGTGTCCACCGCCTGTGGTGCCTCAGTAGTGAAAACGGGCGTTAAACACTACTCAAAAAAAAAAAAAAAAAAAACTTCTTTCCCCAATCCAAAAGCAGCAACAAGTCATCTGTTGTCAGGCATTTTTGGAGCTCTGCCGTGGCAACGAGAGAGAAGTTCTGAAAACTGTTGCTACAGGAACTGAAACTATGGTCCTTATGATCCCTTGTCCAAAAAAAAATCAATAGAGTTGCGGAAACTTGGTGAAGCACCGTCTCTAAAGGCCAAAGTTACTCAGTCAAGCAACAAGATTATGGCCACAATCTTTTGGCACTGTGAAGGAATACTCTTCATTTACTTCAAGGAGAGGAACACCACAGTAAATGGGGAGTACTATGCTGGCGTACTGCACAGACTACGTGCTTCCATCAAAGAGAAAAGACGAGGAAAGCTGAGTGGTGGTGTGCGCCTTCTTCACGACAATGCGCCTGTGCACACAGCTCTTGTTACAATTGAAACTGTGTAGAAATGTTGCTTTAAGGAGATCGACCATCCCCCCTACAGCCCAGATCTAGCTGCCAGTGGCTATTTCCTCTTCTCAAAACTGAAGAAGAACCTGCGATGAAGGAAATTTAAGTGTGACGAAGAAGTGATGGATGCTGTTTATGCCCATTTTGCAGATAAGATTTCTGACTATTTTGGCGGGGGGATTGAAATGTTAATTCAAATACGTGAGAAGTGTATTGCAATAAAGGGTAACTATATTGAAAAGTGAAATATAGAAATGATTAGGCTGGAAACGTATGGACCTACCCTCATACAATCATAATACAGTTTCCTTAACTAGTTGAAACTTTCAACTAGGTGAAAAATAGGTGCCAAAGTTGGAATCATCGTGTTCGTATATTGTTCGTGCCTTCTTAAAAAAACTGTCCATCACTCGCAGTAGTTCATATTGGGTAACATGTTGAGTATTACCTGGTGGACTTTTGTTTCAGCTTTACCAGGGTACGTGGTTCTATTTTGTGTAACGTGTTTTTTAATTTACCCCAGAGATAAAAGTTTGAAGGGGGATAGGTAGCGGGACCGAAAGGGCCTGTCATTTCGAAATCCTCTTTGAATTTCTGTCGTTGAAATATTCGGTGTATGAGCTGTGGCATAGTCTTGCTGAAAAAAGGGAAATTTTAGCTCCTTGTTGGTTAATTACAACAAAAAGTTGTACTCACCGTGTGTGTGAGTATCAACTGGCCATGTAACTCTTTCTCTCATCATGCCCATTACTTTTTTCGTCATGACAGACACTTCATGAACGATATCATGTTTCTCAGCTCTCCAATACGATTCTTTTGTGTAGATGCATATTCATGAAGATGGAATAAGTCTCGCCCAAGAAAAATATTAAATGCGGACCTATTTCTCCCTGGTATACACAAATCAAACTCACGCACAGAATCGAGTGGTTGAAGAGCATGTGCCTCTAATATTTTTTATGGTTTTAAAAGTTTTATTAGTTTAACAACTCTTTACTGTTGCGTAAAATGTTTTGGGTTATTTTTGGGGGGAGAGTGTTCTTCAAGCGATGGTGGAAGTAATTTAATATTAGTTCAGTGAGAACCTTACTCTGTCTGTGAGGTTTCTTAGGCTGAATACTGTCCTCGACCTGAAATTTATTATAAAATTACTATGGATTGTTGCAAAGTTTAAAAAGTTTTGCCGGGAACATTTTTTTTAATTGTATTTGAACTTAAAGAGCTGAGTGAATTTAAACATGTGAATAATAAATAAAGACACGTTATGCAGTAGAAAACATGCACTGAACTGTAATTTAAAAGAACACTACTGGTGATAACTGAACCGAACTCAATCACTAATGGATCCACACTGACCGCCGCGGGTGCCCGAGGTCGTTAAGGAGCGAAATCGTGAGCGGGAGGTCTGGGATTCGAATGCTGCCCAGACTGTTCTCCCTAATTGAGCTTTTTTCCAGGTTTTCCTCAGTCCTTATAAATGGCAAGTGCTGGGAAGGTACCTGAAACGTTTTCCTTAACAAAATCCTTTCCTAATATATAATTTCATTTCATGTATCATCAGTGTCCATCGCCTTCGGTAGTAAAAACGGGCGTTAAACACTGTTCAAAAAAAGTCCATACTGATATTCAGATAATAGTGTCGCCATGTTGCAATCATCGGTAGAAAACACGTATGCACAAGTTAAGTAGAAAAACACCACAAATTGATTCATAATTCATTGGATCAATCGCTATTTTGCTATATCTTTTGCAAAATTCAATGTTTTAACGTCAATTTATTTCATGTGAATAATTTATGCCCGCAAAATTAGATTTAGTATTTCTAAGCTTACAGCTTTACACCGTAGAAGTAAACAAACATAAAAAAGTGAGCAACGCTAGTTACCAAGCATATACACTAGGGACGACTTAGATATTTCGCGAGATCAAATTCTGAAAGCCCATATCACGAATTGTTTTCTTATCTGTATTATCCTTCAGATAGCTGTGCATTAATTTCTTAATTAAACGGAACAGTTTTTAATGCTTTTTAATAAACAAAACAGCTGAAAATCGTAATTACTATTAGTGCCGAATGTGAGCATTCATAAACATTTACTATAGACGCTAAAATTAAGTCATCGGATTTGTGGCGTTAAGGCAATGATGCAAATTTTGATGCTCAATGGAATCCCTTTGAATAATCCTAGCCAAAAACCCAAATTTCATACTTTTTCACGAATGGAAAATGTAAAAAATTGAAATCACTTCCACTGAATAATAAGTGCCTAGCATTTATTCTAACTCAAATTGCGTCATCCTTTCTTAGTTATTATTATTATTATTATTATTATTATTATTATTATTATTATTATTATTATTATTATTATTATTATTATTATTTCAGGTGGTAAAATCTCCCAAGATAATATCTATATAAATCTAATAAATCCAGGTGGTGTTTGTGAAGTAAAATTAGTTTTTGGAAACTTACTTATATTGAATGTAATTTTTCAGAATATCACTTATATCTCTACGATATTATTCTCTAGTCGGTCCTGATGGTGTGGTGGTAACCATAATTGCCTTCTAAACCCAAGATCGCGGGTTGAAATCCGGTCAGAATCGATGAAAATTTTCGTAAAAATCCTAAGTATGGCTTACTTCCGAAGGGAAGTAAAGCCGTGGATCCCATGTCGTATATTTACGGCACGATGAAGAATCCCAAGCCTGAATGAAGCCTGAGCAAAATTTGTCCGCCGTTTGGTTTATTGATAGCATTTGGTAAAACTGCTGTAAAGCACAGAAAACACGATATATGCTCTTCAGATAGTTATAAAACCAACCAAGATACGCTCCCCAGTTCCTTAACTCAGCATTTAACACATAATTCAGAATCGTTGCTTCACTTTATCAGCTAAACACATGTATTTAGGATAAAAAGATTATGCAGTATTGTCACTGAAGTAAAAGATCATTGTGTAGAATACTTAAGTCTGTATAATTTATATAGTACTCTACACAATTATCTTTTACTTCAGTGACAAATATTATGTTTTATATCTATTTTGAATAGCATAAATGAATTTTCATTCAAATTAACGTTTCATTTAATGAAATTGCTACTTCTACATTTAAACTTTGCAGTGATGGCCTATACAAAATAAAATAAATAAAATCTGTATACGCCACCCTGGTACCTGGTATTCCTAAACCAGGGCGTTTATATAAAATTTTCTAATTATTATTATAAACTACACAATACAATAATGTCTTACTACATTATTTTACAGATTTTCCTAATAACTAGATTAAAATAATATAATAAAATAGTAAAAATAACTCAAAATATTTAAATTAAACCAAAATTTAAATTTTCTAAACTACTCCCCAATTTAATTTTCCAAAATCTACAAAAACTACCAAATTAACAAAACTACTGGGAGGCAGTAAGAATTATAGCTGGTAGCCATTTATTCTGTCCTAATTTATTACATAACTATATTACTCAACACTGGTTACCGGTGTAATGTACTGGTATCCGGTACTTTTTTACAAATTCTCTTAAATTTACACTCAACATTTAAACATTACACTTATTAATCTTTCATTTCTTTAATTCATTTCAATCATACTAATCCCCTTCTCTTTAACAGCGTACTTCACTTAAAGTTCATTTAGCATTATTAATCTTTCCTACTCATTTCATTTATATATCCCAACACTTTAATTCATTAAACACTATCACATCGCTTCCACCATATCACTCTCCATCTTTTCTTCCCAACCGTACCTTCTTCTATCTCTCTTGAACTTCCTGGACACCTGGTTGCACCATTTCTCGCGCTCTGCTCCTCCTCTCCGGACACCACTTCTCAATCTTTCATCTCCTCCCACCGCTCATTCCTGTGGATCTTCAACGCCCTTTAATGTTCTGTAATCTTCCTTCTTACACCTTCTTCCCAGGACCATAACTCTTGTAAGTAAACGCCTTCACCTTCCGCCCCATTCTCTACTTCAGGTTATAAATCAAAATTATTCCCGTCTATTATAAATTTAGGTATCTTTATCTCCTTCATGACTCTCTTCTTCCATGCCTTTATCTTCTCCTCTAACATTCTCTTCCTGTAGATTTAATGAAAGTTATCCTGTATATTTTCTATTATTGTTAAGTTATTTGTGTTTTGGGGTTGTCTTTGTACGTGTATGCGTTCTGATCTTCTTACTTCTTCCTCTGCTTCTTATTATCTGCTCTTGTAGTATCACCTCTTCCCGTGCTAGTTACTTATTTTGAATGCAGCCTGCTCAAGGTATTTATGTAGGGCCTTATTTCTAAGTATATGTGCCACTTGATGGCTACTTAACATTTCACGCTCTTCTCTCACCTGTTCCAAATAGCATGTACTTTCAAATAATGCGTGCTCTGGGTTATCCTGGGTTATCTAGACATCATATGAGTTTATTGGAGTCAGATTAAGGAGCAACAACATCATAGGTTCCTACTGCATGTAGGAGATTGTCATTTGTTTTCAGATAGAATATTATTTTCTAAAAATATTCTAAGAGACAGAGAAAAAGGATTACACTTTTTGTTCCGTTTACTTTATACTCTATTTGATTTAATTGTGACACCGAGTTCTCTTTCGTTCTGTGTAAAAAGGAAACTTGCTGCAACAATAACGACAATTATACTCATAGTTAATATAATAAAGAAATATTGGAATAACACGCGTTCAACGCAAACTTTTATAAATATTTCGAAGTGAAAATGGCAAGAAGTTTATTTATACATACGAGCTTTATATAAATGCATTTATACAGCACGAATAATCTGCTTATTAAAGCAGTAATATATGAATGAAAGCGCGGTGCTTGCAGCACATACTCTTGACATTTCCACTCTTTCGTTATTCACCAGACTGACTTTAAAACTGTAAGCGAAGCATATACGTAGGTGTGTGCACAATGGCAAAATTTGCAGTATACATCGTAAAACGAAGTTTGGTATAGGGATGAGTAAAATGGAGTTCGCTGTAGTAATCCACTTACATCTCACGTACGCTGAGAGGAAGGGTCTAAATCGTGGACGGGATCTAGGGAAGGGACCAAGTGTGAAATGTGAAATAAGCTACCCTTCCATCATCCGGACTACTGCACCATCCCGTGGCGTCACAAAGGGCACCGCTTCGCTCACAAACAGAACACGTTTTAACCCTGAAGCGCTGTCCTCGTAATGAAGTGCTTCACAAATATAATTCATCTCAACTTTTACGAGCAATGGGTTTACTAAGATGCCTGTTAAAAGTTGTGGGTAAACACAAGAATCGAAAGAAATGCATTGATTTAAGTTTATGTCTATTACTGATTGATATTTTAAGAATTTAAAGATATGTGCAGATATTTTCCTTATAAGAAATGCCTTTTGGTCTATGAACATTTTAATATACCGAGGGTGCCAAAAAACGAATACACACTTTCACAGTAGATATCTACATAATATATTTCAAAGCTGTAGTATGATGTTCTGTAAACATGTGACTCACATTACGTTATGCTAGCTTTGCTACAACAAAATGAGGCCAAGATTATCGTTTGAACAGCAGAAAGCCAGTTTGAAGTGATATTGGAAAACCGAGAATGTTGTTGAAGTTCAAAGGCAATGGAAACGTGGGTGCAGTTCAGAACCGGCAACGCGAATAACATTTGCATTCATTCGAGACAAATTTGAGACTCACGGTACCGTATGCGATGTTCACAAGGGCAGATCTGGGCAGACCAGCTACACTGGCAGCACTTCGGGAAGAAATTGAAATGACATGTGCTGCAATTGCTGAGGACACTTTCGCAAACGTTGCTCAATCAGTAGTTCAACGTACTCGGAAGTGTATCGACGCCGATGGTGGACATTTTGAGCAACTGTTGTAAGTGCAAAAGTGTAAGATGATTTGTGCCCATCATTTTCTGTTTGTATGAATTCAGTTTTGTTATGTTAACATAGTTTTTTCTTTGCATGAAGTGTGTGTACCTTTTTTGGCAACCTGTTTATTTTTTAATTTTATTAATTTTAATCTGTTAGATGTAATTCGTTCTTAATTTTTTACTTTATATTATTTTAAACGTTTATCTTCAGTAATGTATTTTAAAAATATAGTTATATATATTTATTTATTTTTTTTTCCTATTTTAATTTCCTACTGCAGGTCTCAGAAATATTCTTTAAATATTTGCCCAGAATCTTTTTGTTTTAAATTCCCAGATTCCTTTAACCCGTGTTTTTTAAATGGCATTTTTGAACTTAATATACCTTTCTTTTATCTTTATAGATAAAACTTTTATACAGTTGACGCTTGAACTTTTATTTTAGGGCAGTACCTTCCAAGAAACGAATGAAGGAATATCAATCTTTAGAACTAAGTAAGAAAACTGGAATTAAATTGAAAGAAGTTGGTTCTCTGTCTTCATTGATGTGCAGAATGACTGATATCTCGTAATCCCGGAAATAGAAATATCTTTACTAAAACCAAGCTTTTATTGCTAATTTAGCTATATTCTCCAGTATAAATTGATGCAATTTAAAATGTCGTTTACACGTTTAATGCAATGAATATTTATTAACAAAAGTCTTTTGGTTGATATTACGTTTGTAACAGCGCAGTGAGCACTTTACAGGATTTTAATTTTACACACAATTTCATTACCATATTTTTATCTAATAAGTCCTGGTCAAAGGCTAAGATTGAAAAGCGCTGCGCGTTGCTTCCATTTTTTTGTACCTGTTAGTGGTTGTTTCCCAAGTGAATTCTGCCTCATAAATAGGGTGGTAATTCAGTTACTGTCTTTTACCCGCTCATCTAGCAATGTAAATTTTTGTTTTAAGTTTCCGTCCTCAACTTGTAAACGTTTATTTTAAGGAAAACGCATCCTTAAAATGAAAATAATTAAGAGCGATGAAGTAAAACTAAAGGTTGAACCAGAAACACAAAAATAATAATTTAATTACACAATTAAATTAATGGCAACTTTAATGGAAACCATTTATTGTGATTTGACCATGTATATTAACGATACTATTAGAAAAAAATTCAACGTAAAATAGTTAAGTCTTATAGCAAATATAAAAGTTGATAAATACTATGGGCCTTCTAATGACTTCTCTTTGGGTAGACGTAAATTTGAGGTAATACGAACTTTCAACAAACAGTGGCTTGGTTGTTATTTCCTTACGAATGAAAAGTTAAGAACTGAAAACCAAGCTCTGAATCGCAAATGGCAACAATGAACAATTGCTATAACAAACACACGGGTTGAGAGCATTTTTGTGTTACCAAATACAACAGCCCGAATTTACGACCATTTCGAAACGAAACAACGCCAAAACGCTATTCTTGTATAAAAGCAAGTTTATTTCCCTATCGAAGTGGTCATTATTTTAAACGAGGGATTAAAAAGGAAAAAAGAAACTTCACTCATTCGAGGTACTCGAGCTAGAAAACTAATAATAATAAGAAGAAGAAAAAAAATGGTCCGCTATTCATTTTATGCTCAAGCGTGATATGAATAGAAGGTTTCTATCGATACCTGGAGTTCGCTTGCTGTTCACCTCTATCCAGTCCCATTTCGTCACAAAAATTGACTTGCATGTCAGGTTTTGGATCTGCATTGTCGCCAGTCATTGTGAAAGGGGAGAAACGGTCTTTTTTTTTTTTTACCTTTTGAATAGATTTCCTCGTCCCTAACACTTTCTTCTTCAATTTCTTTCACGTTTATTGGCATACGTGGATACTCAGCTTCGTTAACCAACAGGGAGCAAAAAATCCATTCCCACAACAAAGGCTCCTTACGGCTCAAAGCAATTGTCGACGCTAATGAAATTTATTTGAGGAATTTACAAAGCAGAAATCGCTAATCAAAGGTTACAATATGCGTGTGACAGGCATATAAAGATCACTTTTGTAGCTGAAAATTAATATGAAACTATTGGTCAGCTTTTATGTTAATTTTGTTTTACTGTCTCCATTTTTGTGATGACTAAATTTTAGTTTCCGTCAACAGGCTCTGGCAAATAGGAATGTAATAAAACAAATTCGAGAATGCATCCAAGTGCTAAATATGTAACGACAATTTCTTCGTTATTATTTGAACTTACGAGTTATTTTAGTAAAAGGCTAAGGTAGGGGGAAATAAGGGAAATACTATTTGAAATTCTCTTCTTCAGCAATGAAGATAGAATGCACTAACAGAGATTAGTACCCACTAGGATGGTTCAGGCTGTAATTCCTGAGAGTCTCACTCGGGAAGTTCTTGGGATTGGTTATCCTGACGTTGGGTTTGTTCCTGATTTCTCCTGTAGTCGAATGCTGGGATGGATATTTACATTCCACGAATTTTCCAATTCCTCATTTCCTTTCACTTTATTCCATAGCATCAGTTACAGGGCGGTAAGCGTTAGGCGAGGCGGTATGGTGCCTTGTGATGTAGCGGCGGCTTGCGCCTAGGAAAAAGTTCCTGTTCAAGCGTATGGTAGGCCTCCTCGGAGAACCTCGAGAACCTTGAGTGAGATATTGATGGAACCTGGGTGGTTCTCGCGCGCTTGCCGGCATACGACACTTATCATCTATGGAAACATTAGGGAATGCAGAAAAGAAACATATCTACGCCGTGCATCGCCTCTCGGATTTATGAACTCCCTGTATCTCATCCCTTCCCCCTCTGGGGATGTAAGTACAATAGGTCCATTAGCGGACGGAGGGCAAACTCTTCCTCCGTAGGGAAGAAGGAAAAGAACAGAAGTTAGTCATAACATCTGACACTCTAGACAGATACTAACTAAATAGTATAGGTTTGCCCTATTTCCTTTCAATTTTGTGATTCTGTGTCTATGTGAACATCAATAGTTATATGGAATATATTTTTGTCTCTGCCAAAACGTTAAGATACTGCAGTAAGATAATCAGCTGCGACAACCTTTGAGGTATACGCAGGTACTGTCTTTTCCTCGCTTGCCTCTTTAAATTAGATTGCTTCTTTCAAACTCATTACAACAGCTCTTTTACGTCATGGTTCAGCTTTAAAGTTATTTTACACTCATTAAATTAATATACAAGTGTAATGGATTATTAAATTAAAATGTGGAGAAAAATTTCAGCAAATTAGGTAATTTTAAGCAGCGAATAAAAAAAAGTTAATAAACATGCACATTGTTAAATTATTTCAAAGAATTGGCAATATACTATAGATGAAAATAGTAAGATAAAATGTATGGAATAATGCAAGAACACTAATTTTGTTATATTTGTAATTATTTTGTCCAGTTTCTTTTAACCCGAATAAAACAAGTGCAAGAAAATTCAAATCAAGATGAAAGTTGATAATTCAAACACGAAACATTTTGTTTGTAATTTTTAAATTTATAACAAAAGGAAGCCGTTCAATAGCTCATTCTAGGCATAATTGTTATATTAGTATTTCTAGATTTTTTAAGAAACTAAACATAACAAAAGCATTTATTTGGTATAGAATTTTCTATAGTTGTGATACATTTTCTTAAGTCTATAATCAGATGATTTAGACAAATTTGTTTTGACGTTTACAGAAAAGGTGAACAAAGGGAGAAATTGTGTGAAGGGTGCTTCATAGTATTCATATAATTGTAATAAAGTGAAGTATACTCCTAAAAGGATTGTTAATAATAATCCTTCTGTGGCCTGATTAAAATTGTTTTCAAGGAGTCCATGATGTCTTCAAGCCTGTGAAGGAGCTTTAGGTTTATCTATATTAGTTTCTATAGTTCGTATGTATGGAAATGATTTTGTTGTATTACATGCAAATTGGGTGTTAAAAACACTCGTACATATATAAAATACAGAGGGTGCCGAAAAGGTATACACACTTAAAGCAAAAAAAAAAAAAAAAAAAAACCTTGTCAACATAACAAAATTAAATTCACACAAACATAAAATTACAGTGGTTACAACAGTTGCTCCAAATGCTCACCATCGGCATCAATACACTTCTGAGTACGTTGAACTACTGGTTGAGCAACGTTTGCGAAAGTGTCCTCAGAGATTGCAGCACATGTCGTTTCAATTTCTTCCCGAACAACTGCCAGTGTAGCTGGTTTTCTACGGTATACAACATCCTTAGTTCTCCATAGGTAGAAGTCCAACGGAGTTAGATCCGGAGAACGTGGTGGAAACTCAATCGGATCTCTTCGTCCTATCCAGTGCCTTGGAAGATTGTCATCAAAGTACGCACGTACAACTCGGTGGTAATGTGGTAGTGCACATCCTGTTGGAATTAAAATTCATCATTTCCATAGAGTGTCTGAATGGCGGG
Organism: Metallyticus violacea; assembly: GCA_030762175.1. Taxonomy (NCBI): domain Eukaryota; kingdom Metazoa; phylum Arthropoda; class Insecta; order Mantodea; family Metallyticidae; genus Metallyticus; species Metallyticus violacea. The sequence goes on along the minus strand of CM060837.1, from coordinate 47,329,964 downwards.
TAAGACGGATGTGCGTGTCATGTTCAGGTACCCTGTGCCAGTTACTCTTCCTTCAATGGTTCAATTAGATCCCTAGATGAGAACCCACACCAAACATTAATTTAAGATAAATTAACAGTCTTTTCCAAAACAAAATGTGGATTTTTTGCACACAAGTGGACATAGTTAAGGCGGTTAACAGTTCCGTTCAACTTAAATTGTATTTGATTGAACCAAACAACTTTTCCTATGAAGGCCTCATCCTATTTCACCATGTTCCGAAACCACTCAGAGTATTGCATTCTCCGATCAGGGTCATCTTCATTTAATGCATGAAAAATTCTTGTGATTGAACTTTCAACTTTGCTGTTTTAATAATAGACGCACGCTGGTTCCCAGTGTCACTTACACATTGCTTTGTAGATTTCTACTGCAAGCAATCAAAACGTTCCAAAACCATAGCAGAAGACGCAGGGCGTGTTGTAGTCGCAGATCTGCCCTTGTGAAAATCGCATACGGTACCACAAGTTTCAAATTTGTCTGGAATGCTTACAATTATTACTAGCGTTGGCGGTTCTGTTATGTACACACGTCTCCATTGCCTTTGAGCTTCAACAACATTCTCGGTTTTCCAATACCACGTAAAAATTGCTTTCCGCTGTTCAAACGATAATCTCGGCTCCATTTTGTTGTAGCAACGCTAACATAACGTAATGTGAGTTACATCAGTTTACAAAACATCATACAGTAATTTTGGCTTCATTTGTTCATTGTTGATTTACGATAATCTTGGCTTCATTTGTTCATTGTTGATTTACCTGTCACGTAGCAGCTCTATCATAATGTATGTAAGTCACTGTAGCAGAAGGCCCCTAAACTAGTATCGTGGACCTTGAGAACTGGATTTTAAATAAGATGAATTTGGTATGGTGCAAATGATCAGTCCTGTCAGCGGTAGAGAAATTTTCTCAACCTGATAATTTGTCTTGAATGGGGTTCAAATGGAAAAGACTGAATTATTAATTCAGTGCTGAATGTTCTTTGGTGTTGAAAAAATAAATAGTAGTAATGGATGTTTTACTGTTCATTTTAGAATATGATCAAATAAATAAAGCTATCGCATGGGCCTTACGGCCGTACATGCTAATGTCGTCCTTACAACAATCAAAAGGGCCACACACACACACACACACACAAACACACACACACAGATCTTTATGCTTTCGTCAAATGTACAACTACTTTGATATATTTACGTTTTCTATTAATAATTTAATATTCAAATACATAAACATGAATGGAGCCCTTTCTCTTGAGCCCTTCCATTTACTCACCCCTCCTCCCCAACTCCCCTCTCTACATTATAGCCATTAACCTTCTTTGTCGGGTCTCCTCTAGAATATCTCGCATGCACCAACACTTCCTGGCAAATGTTCAAACTTCTCTTGGCATTCAAAAATTACAATGATAAATGCTCACTTCTTAAAATCGCCGTTTCGTTGCATTCTGCCAAAATACGTCTGCAGGTATCGCTCTCTCAGCACCTTGGGCAAATTCTTTCCCCGAGAGCATTAAATGTTTTGTTTCCTTTCCAAGCCCCTGATCTGAGCCATGCGAGACCACTTCTTTCTTCTCCATGCTTTATATATACAGTTTTATATCTCATTTACCTACTTTAGTGCCAGGTGTTTCTTTATTTACGATACAAATTAAATAACGCTTTCTAAATGTTTAATACCAAAAATTCATTGTATACTCTTAACACTTTCAGAATGCGATACATAATAGCTTTTGAAAAATGTGTTAGTGTATATTGTGAAAGCAATCAGGGAAATAAACAATTAAAACGAGTGTTGCGCTTATATAAAACTTAACAAACGGTCGCAATACTTGCCTTTCTTAATTAATCATTCATTATTCCTAATTTTTTAAAATAAGTTAGTACGAAGGAGTGAGACATCTTCTATAATGTGAGTAAGAACAGAAAAGTTCTCATTGAGCACTCCATCTCTTGCTCATTTCCTTGCAGTTATCAATTTACTTCTCTTAATAATTCTCAGAATCTTTAAAATTCCACGAATCTTGAAAAGAAGGAAAACTGGATGATGGAATTGCATTCCTTGGGGAACGCGGCTGTGGGCCAAGCACTTTCCGGAGGCACCACAGTTTGTTTAGCCGTGAAGAAGAATGTAATATCATTCAGAAAATGGAAAAGATCCTTGTAAACGGTAACACTCAATTACTTGATGTAAACATAACCCACGCTGTGCTCTTTGCTCGTTTCTACTAAGGACTCTGTCAAGAGTAATTATCCTAGACTCAGGGTTTGATTCAATTTCATTGGTAGTATGTTCCTAACTGACTGTTCAGTGAAACTTTTATATGCTTTGACATCTTTAAAGGTTAGTTTATTATTTTAAACAATTTAAATTTGTTAGCAGCGTAAATAATAGATCCAAAAAAAAATAATTAAAAATTGCTGCTTTTGTGCTGCATTTTAAGTTATTTTTTTATGAAGACAAATTTAATTACGATTAAGCAACATTTAGTGAAACACGTTGCTCAGTATCAAAATGGGTGACAAAATTTTCATTTTCGTTATGGACCTAAAAGCAACTTTAAAAAAAAAATTCAGGAAGAGGTCAAATGGACCAAAGAGTAACTCGCAATTACAGAACAGAGAATATATTTTTCTTTGGCTTACGGCTAACATGTGCCAGGTAAACAACCCAAAACAAAGTATGAATATCGTGGTGAAAGAGACTTGCTGTAGAAGTCAAGTTTTTACTTAAACCGACGAAAGCTCCTCGATATTCGAAACTCTTAGTGTCATAAATATTTCTAATGCTCATTTTGATTTAATAATTTACATTGGCACGACCAAACGGATTATACGTACCCGCATAAAGGAACACAATACTATCGACTGGGATAAACTGAAAAATCAGCGGTGGCCGAACACGCGATGCTGGTGCGTCATGGCATTACGCTCTCGGAGACCGAAGTTCTTGACAACACAGCCCATTATCACTCCAGAATCTATTGCGAAGCTATTGAAATATATAAGCATAAAAATATAATTTCATAAAAAAAAAAGCGGAAGTAGCTCGGATGCACAGAAAATGTTTTCTGTTCTGAAAAACACGAGGAACAAGCCCTACAAACCAGGTGGACATAATAAGTGATAGCAGCAGTCGCAGTCGCACTGTGATTGGCGGATTCGCAGCCAATAAGATTGAGGGGGCGGTTCTTCTCTGTGTATATATGGGACGCGTGCTACTCCAAGCGTCATTGTAGGTTCTCAGTCTTCAGTCATTCTCTGAAGATGCCGGACGGAGAGACGGTCGAAACGTCAGGTATTTCAACATCTTCTGGACCACGGCCAACAAGCCTGGAAAGTTCATGTTATTGGATCAACTCCTGCCGTGAAAGCGAAAGCATTTATATTAATAATTTAAGCCTTACGGAATAGTTTTTGTGTGGACAGTGTTTTGCCGCAAACAAACATTTTCCTGGAGACTGCAGTTAATTATAAGTAACCATTTCATAAAATGTCCCATCTTACTTAAATGACATGCAGGAAGTGGTTGATGATTGTTTTTTACAGTTAAGTCCCTGTGATTACGCATACTTTCTGTGTAGCTTCAATCGATGTAGTCCAAAATATCGAGCAATGTTTGATATTTCGTTCTTATTATAATATTTATTACTTTTTCCTAAAATAATAATGTCCTTGGCCGCGATATGCGACAATATGCGGTGTTAACTATGTTTATCTATGCTTAACTATGTTAACTCTATTTGCTTCTTGAAAATGAATGCGAATCTGGGTAAATAAAGTATATTGCTGTTTATTCGAAATAAAATAATGATCCTGTACTTCTACAACCTCAAGAGTCACATGATTTTAAATTTCTGTTCTACTGCATTAAAATACACAAACCCTACAAATGAACACATACTTTATTCTTTATACACAGGCGATTCGGTTCAATCTGGGCATCTTGAAGACGTGCAGTTTTGTGGCATCTTAATACACATTGCCTCAACATTGTTGCTATTAACCGGTCAAATCACTTTGCTATATACAATCTTCTGGCTTAACACTGGACTTGCATTAGCAGATCATACTTTCAATTCCGTCATTAGAATATGTTGTTTTTTTCGTGTCTAGAAACTTTCAATTTTCTAGATTGGCATTATTAGTATGTTTCCTTAAAATATGTAGTGCTCATATGCTCTGTCGGTGGTGTAATAGAGATTAAGCATATGCACAGAGGCAGGTGTTTCACCTAAATCTCGTATGTATATAAACCGAGATAGTCTTCTCATTCTGCGGAATGGTAACTAGGCAGACCTGCATTATACAGATGTTGGCAATGCAGGTGCTCTCAAAGGACTCGCCGAATTCACCAGACCGTGCTCTAAGGGAGTTTACCTTTATCTCCAGAAATATGCTACTTTTTGCCTTTCTTTTGCATGTAAGAACATCTACAAAAAGAATATTATCATCCAATGCCTTACGTTTGTCATTTCAGGCAGTGTAAATTTGTGCACATTAACATGTTATGTTTAATAAAACAGATATGAATAGTAATTTGTTACTAAATTGACATTTACATAATTAGGATTTTAACATTAATAAATATCAGAGAATAAGCACTGTTTCTCTCTTCCGTGCCAGAAAACAAAACCAAAAGAATCACAAATCAGTATTTAAACAATGGACCTTTAAGCTAAAGCTCAGCGTGCGCACAGTGCAACACGAGTCAGAACATGCCGAAATCAATATGACGCATTTTATTGATTGATTGATTGATCTTTAACATCTCAGGTCATCAGCGTCTCATTCAACTCAGGGCGTGAAACGGTCAACAAATTTTGCTCAGAGGTCTCTTCTTTCAGACTTAAGGTTCTTTTTCGTGCCGTAAATGTACGACACGGGACCCACGGCTTTACTTCCCTTCCGAAGGAAGCCATACTTAGGATTTTTACGCCCCAAAAATCCATCGGTCCGGGCCGGGTTCGAACCCGCGTTCTTGGTTGTAGGAGGCAAGTATGGTAACCACTATACCACCAGGATCGACAATATGACGCAGGGAAAAGAGTTTACAGCATAGTCTATAAAAATGCGGGATTGTATAACTTTCTTATTGGCAGGATAAAAGACTCGCGCATATATACAGAGGGTGCTAAAAATGCATACTCACTTCAAGCAAAGAAAAAAAAACTGTGTTAACGTAATAAAACTGATTTCATACAAACAGCAAATGATGAGCACTAACCATCTTAGACTTTTACAGTTACAACAGTTGCTGAAAATGCCCACATCGGCGTCGATACACTTCTGAGTACGTTGAACTACTGATTGAGCAACGTTTGCGAAAGTGTCCTCAGCGATTGCAGCACATGCCGTTTCAATTTCTTCCCGAAGTGCTGCCAGTGTAGCTGGTTTTCTACGGTATACAGCATCCTGAAGAGTTCCCCATAGGTAGAAGTCCAATGGAGTAGATCCGGATAATGCGGTGGAAACCTCTTCGCCCTAAGGCCTTTGAACTTCAACGACATTCTCCTTTCATACCACTTCAAAATTGCTTTCCGCTATTCAAACAATAATCTTCGCTCTATTTTGTTGCAGCAATGCTAGCATAACGTAATGTGAGTCACATCTGTTTACAGAACGTCATACGATAATCTTGACTTCATTAGTCCATTGTTGATTTACTTGTCACATAACAACGTAATCGTAATGTATTTCAGTTACATCTGTTTACAGAAATTACTGTTGTTTTTCGGTCCAAGTTTGCAATATATTAAATGGTATCTACTGTGAAAGTGTGTGTACACTTTTTGGCACCCTTGGTATAAGATCGTATGTATACAATTGTGTGTCTATGGTTATTTTTGCGTAAAATATATTTCATTTTAGTAGTAGCAGCAAGTGCACTTCATTATTATAAAATTCTTTGTACACATTACAGTATATTTTTTATGCATGAGTCGTTGACCGCACATACATAGTTAGAGGGAGGAACAAATAATTTAAAAATTAAACAATAAACATTTAAAAATGAAAATAACGGTATTTACAGATATGGGTGGAAACATTATATGTTATTTACAATTACACCAGTTAATGCGTTTTAATCAGAAAATAATTTACTTGAATTTCCCGCACTGGAACTAGGAAAATGCTCATATTTAATCAATTAATGTGTGCCCTAAACAGGTCCTAGCATGTCAATCGACCCTTAAAACCCTTTTTCTGGAAATAGCGTTTTTCTCGGATATTGTTATTTGGTACATTTGGCCAGAATATGTACCCATTCCTCATTTTCTCCATGAAATGGGAATTCTCTACTACTGTAACTACACTCTATTTTTCGAATCTTTCAACCCCCCTGTCTTAACCAGGCTATTCCTGATCTTGCCTTTCTCCCTAGAACTTATGTTGAACCATATCGAGCTCATGCCAGTTCCTCCTCTTTCTCTCTCTGCAACCCAAAACGTCGGTGTTATATTTTGTATCTAGTGCCTATAGCATTTCCCGCCAAGTGTTGACTGGTCTCTCTACATTAAGGTAAGCCAGTGTTTCACTCTCCTTGTTTTACTACTAACCATAGTTTCGTAACAGCCCACCTCCCTGATGACCCCACAGTTTGAAGTTCTTTTGGAGAGCCCGAGAACCTTTTTTTCAAAAATTGACTAATTTTATTTACATCTTCATAATTCACTTCTATAGAGCATCATAATAGCATTGTATATCCTCTCTAGTGTATCTGCTGGTATACCTGGGTTGCGAGTGAGAACACGTAGTGTCTCTTGTAGTTGACCTTTGTGCTTTATAATTAATAACAGATAAGTGCTTATTCCATTTCTCACTCACATTAAAGGTTACTTCCAAATAACGAAAATGTTTAACATTTTGTATTTCTTGTCCACTGTAGTATACTATTTTTCATCTCTGCCACACACCTAGGCATTTTTAAAAATTATTGTTTTCATTTGTTAACCTATACTATTATACCCCATTTTAGGGAATAAACTTTTAGGCCTTTCTGCAAACCATCTCTTTTTAGGGATAAAAGAATTAGATCGTCAGCATACAATCATATGTACCATCCACTTCAGGGGTATTCATTTCCTCCGCTAACAGAGCATCCGAGACGCCGTATACAAATAGATTAAACTATAACGGAGATAGAATATGTCGATCTGCATTCCGATATCGTGTTTTGTCTGTCAGAATTTAAAATGATTGCATCAGAGCTTTTATCATTTTGTTGAAACACCCATTGAACATCTTTCTGAGCACTGTCAAAGCCTATTTTAAAACCAACATATATACTGTATAATTTACCCCGTTTTCTTTTCTTTTTTTTTTTTTTTTTTGATTGATTTATTTATGGACGCTCTTTAACATCTCAGGCCATCAGCGTCCCATTCAACGCAGGGCGTGAAACAGCCAACAAATTTTGCTCAGAGGTCTCTCTTTCAGGCTTGAGGTTCTTTTTCGTGCCGTAAATGTACGACACGGGACCCACGGCTTTACTTCCCTTCCGAAGGAAGCCATACTTAGGATTTTTACGCCCGAAAAAATCCATCGGTCCTGGCAGGGTTCGAACCCGCGTTCTTGGGTGAAGGAGGCAAGTATGGTAATCACTACACCACCAGGACCGACCCCCGTTTTCTCTTTAAGTTTATATCTATCAGCGTCTTTAAAACGAACATATTATCCAAGTAGAAAATCCTTTCTTGAAACCTGCTTGGTAGACATTTTATTGTATTCGTTAGCACAGCACCTTAAACGACCATACAGTATCTTGCAGTATGTGTTACCTATCTTGTAGTTCTCTGGCACTTGCCTTTGAATATAGGCTATTACAATGGGAAATAATTTACAAAGTGCAGATTCGCACAACATCTGTCAATTACGATACGATTAAAAACACTTTTATAAATTAAGCTGAAGTTCTGCTGTTTTTCCATTTTTAAGCTTTTAATCGCTAATATAATTTCTCTATCCGTTATTTCTCCGTCTAATATTGGCACTGGAGTAATTAAATGCAGATCTCTGAGACCGTCACGGTTGCTCTCACTATTTCACTCCGTTTTCACCATATTAAAATGCGGATTGGATGCGTATTTTCCCTCTTTTTTGTAATTTAATTTTTCTGACTAAATACCACTTTTATCGTATCCCTCTGATCGGTTGCAGTTCTTAGATACCCCGCTAATTTTGTTTGCCATTCCGATTTGGCACTTTCCAACGTGTCTTTGTATTTCTTTTTTAATTGGACGTAAGAAAAACGCTTTTCCTCAACTCCCTTCTTTAATCCTTAAGCTTTGCCCCAGCTTTTTTCTTCGCGTGTATACATTTTGTATTGTAGCATTCGACTTTTGTATGACATTTACTTATATTATTTGGGATTTTCATGTCTGCCTACTAATTGTATATTTTCTGCCTGTCTTCTAACAATGTCTACTCCGTTTCCTCCCCTCCCTTAGTATGTACTGCAACATTCCCGCAATTTCCTCCATTCCATCTAGGATCCCTTCTGAGGCTTGACGCTGATTTAATATGAGCAAGATAATTCAATGGTTACGATTCCAATTTAAGGCCGGTCAAGAGGACCGAAAAGAATATAGCTTACCTTAAGCGGATTATTCTGTTCAAATGCATTCCATAATATTAAAAATAGAAGCTAAAATAGAAATTGTTCACAAAATTTACCTTAAATATGTCTCCAAATGTTCAAGTACTTCCAGAAAGATCTATATAGTATGTGGCTTATGTGACTTATGGCTAGATTGAAGTGGAACCTGTTTATGACTGCGCATCCGCCAATGACTTATTTTACACTTTGCTGGCTGTGAACACTATGACGTTGATTCATGTAGGAGTATTCCTGTTCTATAATGATGTTTTCACCCTCTAAACACAGCCACGGTTGGCCGAGGTCGTTAAGTCGCGGATTCGTGAGTGGGAGGTCTGGGTTCGAATACCGCCAGGGCCGTCCTCCCTGACTGAGGGTTTTTTCCAGGTTTTCCCCAGTCTTCATAAATGGAAAATTCCGGGGAGGTATCCTAAATTTAGGCCTGTAATGATTCTTTCCTTAAAAATAAATCGTTTCTCAATATATCATTTCATCTCATGTATGATCGGTGTCCATCGCCTGTGGTGCCTCTGTAGCAATAACGGGCGTTAAACACATTCATTCATACCCTTTAAACTGTTAGTGCCAAACCTCCTTTCTACTCGCGATTTACTTTTACATATTTTTTCCACACTTTCCAGAGAAAATTTTGAAATTTTCTTTTTCCTCCCGTATAAAGACAATATTCCTATATTATTGCTTTACGTATAAAACCACGACACCAATTTTGAAAACTTCGTACTGTCCAACATATTATATTGTTGAACTTTATAACTTTCTTTATTATTATTATTATTATTATTATTATTATTATTATTATTATTATAATATTTTTGCGTCATTGCGTCATGTATTTAATACTTATGTGTCATTATTCGAACATTCAATACAACTTTTGATTTTATACTGAAATGCCATGACTTTAATTTTATTTTCCGATATTATTCAATTATATCTATTGTATACATACTTGCCGAAGTTTAAATTATACCATCCTTCGCTATTTTGTATTATGTGATCATCGCAACGTCACTGTATTAATTATTCTTCTCCTTATAGATAAAACTATTCGGTATTTTATTGATTTTGCATTGATTGATACTCGTGGTATTAAACTAAAACATATAATGCTAGAATAGAAAGGTTCCGCCATCTTAGTTGGATATTTACATATTCTTTGTAGGTAGCTGGTGGATAAATGCGTTTACATTTATTATTACGAATGGTAGACACGAGAAAATGTACTATTCAAATAACGTAACACAACATAAAATGTAATTAAAGACTTTTACTCATGCTGATTTCACAAACTAGGAGCAATAGGAATGTAGTGAAAACCTCCAACCGCATTTTTAAAACAATTGTCTGGTAGCTTCACCGAACAACGAGAACGTTTTCCTCTGTTGAGTGCTGCTATTGATACAGTAATTGCTTTATTGAGCAATCAATTTGCAATGTTTGTGTAGTTTTACAGCAAGTGAATACATAATAGTATCTCATCCAGTTGCTCTTTGTATTGTAAATCAATAATAAATAAAACAGGGTATGATAAGCTAAACAAAGAGCCAGATGTTCAATTTCAATACACGTTACAGGTTATTTTATCATCTCAGAGCAGAGTTATATTTATTGGAACGATCTCTCCTGAAAAGAAAATTTCAAAGTATATGTTATTTTATTCTTGCGTTGCCGCAAAATGAAATTTTTTATATTTAATTAATGTACATAAACTCAAAGAAATATTATTTTTGGAAAGTAGTTTTGAAATTCAGAGTCAATTGCAGGAAAAAAAAAAAAAAAAGATAATGCGTTAATTAACCTCAAATCTAATATCTAACATTAGCATTAAGCAAGGGATAGCTAATTTGGCTCAACCTCGTAGTAAGGGCCTCTCTCTTACCTTTGAAGATGTGGAAAATATTATGTAAAATGTGTGCCACTTCATTATTTAATTTTTATTATAGGTTATCACTTTTTCTTGTTGTTCATTTGTATTAGTATAAATACATTGAGAATATCTACAACAATCCGAACAAGTGATTCATTCATCCAATCTTGTCGATAGTGACATCATCTTCATACATTTTCCAGAATGTTCTATGCAGGAAAATTGCTAAATCGTTCCTCACTAAGCCAGTACGGTGTAATACACGAGGGTCATACTGAAAGCACTGAGCAACAATTTTAAAACCTCTAAATATTTATTTCTTTAGATAAACCAAGTACATCATCGTAATCTACAGACCCTTCTCTCATTTTTCAATATAGTCTGCATTTCTTTGCACACATTTTCCCCATCGTTCTGCAAGTATGAAAATACCCTTACGATAGAACTCCGTTCCAGCTGCACGAAGACACTGACGCGCTACTTTCCGAATATTCTCCACCGTCTCGTAGTGTTGGCCTCGCATTTGTTCCGTAACAGAACCGAAAAGATGGCAGTCGTAGGGTGCCAAGTCGAAACTGTAGGGAAGATGTGGAAGAGTTTCCCACCCAAATGTTCTGATCTTCTCCATGGGCAGTGTGAGAACGTGCATTATGCTGTTGCAGGATGAGTTTCTTTCCAGAGCGCTTATCGCGCAATGCACGACGGAGCTTCTAAAGTGTCTGAATACAGTGGGCAGCATTTATGGTTTGTCCAGGTTCAAGAAAATCAACCAGAATGCAAACCTGTACATACCAGAAGACGCTACCCATAACCTTACCAGCAGATCGCACTGTCTTCACTTTATTCTTTCATGGCGAATCCAAACGGTGTCATTCCATACTCTGGCATTTTGTTTCAGGCTCCTAATCTTCTCTATCTTCTCTAATGAGATCATCAACTCTTTCCTTGCTGCTTTTTGTGGAGGAGGTTCGCGAGCGACCGCTACGAGGCTCATCTTGGATACTCGTTTTCCCATCTTTGAAATGTTTCACCATCTCCTAACACGGATAGCACCCATGCAGACATCTCCACAGGCACATTGAAATCTGAGGCGAATTTCAGCAGCACATTTTTCCTTTTTAACAAGGAATTCCATGACAATACGCAGTCGAAACGAAAGATTGATGTCGCCTGTGGCTACGTGATAGAAGGTAATGAATTCACAATATGGCAGCATGTGGTATAAAGTCTGTAGATTACGATACTGCAGTCGTTTTTGTTACATTGAATTTTAACAATGGGTTGCTTTCGACTTTCAATATGACCCTCGTAGCAGGTATTTAAATATTTAGATAACGTTTAATTCACTTGAATAGTTGGGACAGTTATATTAATCTTAATAATAGCAACACTTTTTATAAGATATGTCCTACCTTGAGAACAAATCCTTGGTGAACTTTTGGAACCCTTTAAGGAGTATATTTAGAAATCCAAATTATAACAGGATTATTCCTAGCCATACATTATTCAGTTTGCATCAGTGTACATGGCTTTAGTCTTATATTTATTGTAAGAATGAGAAATGGAAATGCTAGGGCAATGTAATATCTTTGATTAGCCTGATATATCTGTATGAATGGAAGATGGATTAAACACACAGAATCGCATCATACAAAGCCTGAGGGCGAATGTCAGAGTTTTTGCGTACGTTGTCTAATATTTCTGCAACTATTATATAGAATATGTAAAGCGGAATGGTAAGCTCTGACATGTTCTGAGGTAGGGAATGATTGAACAAAAAGACACTATTACTGTAACGCAGAATAATTAAATAAAGGATATGGCACAACTTTTAAAGACCTTTGCAATCAACACCAGATTATTAATATGGATCGACTATTGGGCAAAGAGAATTAAATGAAATCTAGAGAGTATTGGGATGGATGCGAACAGAAGGGCCAAGGAGTGATAATTATGTTTGAAGGAAAGTACAAAAAAAGGTTTAGGAAAATTAATCAACAGGATATATAAGTAGAATCTACAGTGGGTTTATCACTTATTTTAGGCAACGAACTCTAAACAAGATAGGGTAGGTGTGTGTGTGTGTGTGTGTGTGTGTGTGTGTGTGTGTGTGTGTGTGTGTGTGTGTGTGTGTGTCCATATCCAGAGGGGGCCAAAAATATATATATATACAATTCAAGCAAAGAAAAAACTGTTAACATAACAAACTGAATTCACACAAACAGGAAATGATGAGTACTAATCATCTTAGACTTTTACAGTTGCAGCAGTTGTCAAAATAGCCACTATCGGCGTTGATACACTTCTGAGTACGTTGAACTACTGATTGTCCTCAGCGATTGCAGCACATGCAGTTTTAATTTCCTCCCGATTGTTTGCACACCAGTTGACACAGTTATGCCGGTTAACAGTTCAGTTCAACTTAAATTGTGCCTCATCGGACCAAAAAACTTCCCCTACGAAGGCCCCACCCTCTTGCACCATGTTCCAAAACCACTCATAGTTTTGCATTCTCCGATCAGCGTCATCTTCATTTGATGATGGTTGGAATGAACTTTCATCTTTGCTGTTTTAATATTACGATCGCACGACAATCCTGACTTCATTTGTTCATTGTTGAATTACCTGTCACATAGCAACGCTATCATAATGTATGAGTCACATCTGTTTACAGAACATCATACTACACATCACTGTTTTTTTTCGGTCCAACTTTGAAATATATTAAATAGATATCTACTGTGAAAGTATGTACATACATTTTTGGCACCTTCGGCATATATTCCACGAGTTCTTAAAATAGGATATATAGATTGGAGATATAGAAAGTGACTAAAATAACAAATGAGGCTGGGCAGAGAATATGAGCTGTGTGGAGACAGAGAAAACTAGCAGCACGTTCTAATGCACTACTCAGATTCTGAACAGTGGAGGTTGACTGCACTTGGGGCTGAGTTTGTTGAGTAGGTTAGCATGTTGGGGTCTGTTTATACAGGAAGACAACTGTCCAAGACTAAGCTGTTTTCTACGTAAAGTGCATGGAATTAGAAGCGCTTTGTTGAAAGAGGCCGTTTCTTTGAATCTGATTTTGTATGTGCGCGCTCGCATATTTATATTTTTTTTTTTTTTTTTTTTGAGTAGTGTTTAACGCCCGTTTTTACTACTGAGGCACCACAGGCGGTGGACACTGATGATACATGAGATGAAATGATATATTGGGAAAGGATTTTTTTTTTTTTTTTTTTTTTAAGGAAGGAAGCGTTCCAGGCCTAAGTTTAGGTATCTCCCCGGCATTTGCCAGTTATGAAGACTGAGGAAAACCTGGAAAAAACCCCAGTCAGGGAGGACGGTCCTGGCGGGATTCGAACCGCAGACCTCCCGCTCACGAGTCCGTGCCTTAACGACCTCGGCCACCCGTGGCGGTACATATTTATATGTTTGCACTTAGGTGATAAATATAAATGTATTTGATTTTGAAGTGGAAATTCTTTTTCTGTAAGTGTTAGTGTAATGGGTAGCTCATAAGGTCGAAAGAGCTCTGAAAACACTGCTGTAAATGTCAGAGAGCACATAACTACCACTAAAATGTGGAACTCGTAACGCCACAAATGTCAGTGATAACATTTATTGCTGGAGCTATAAGAAGTGTGTTTGATTGAGCCTACATAAATTCATTCGCAGGCTCTGAAAAAAAAAAAAAAAAAAAAAAAACCACTTGATTACATTCAGCCTGGAAAGAATATATGTTTATTGAAAATATAGCTACTTGTGCACTTGTTTTCAGCATTTAATTTGTTTATATATGAGCGTCTCAATATTTTATAATTATTTTAACGTAATTTTATTATTATATAGTCCATATAGGCCATATGCAATTTGTTATAGGCTTGGAGAGTAGGAAGCTTTTACAAATGTGGATGTAGGCATATGTGATTTCGCTTGTTGTTTGCATTAGTCCGGCCAGACGGAATTTTGGTTAGATGCCCATTTGTAAAATTCTAAGAGCCAGATCACTTTGAGCACGTAGCCACTAACAGTGGCGATGGTTTACAACACTGAACAATGTACGCTTTTGCATATTGTATTACTTTAAAACATTTTTTTTCTTTGAGTGTCGAACTTATTTACATTTGGTTATTTTATGGAAGACAAATTAACTCACATATGATAAATCTTTCTGATTGGGAGGTGAAAAGGGTTTTAGAGAACTCTGCGGTTGGTTGGCATCCACGCTGCTCAGCTATAACATTTCTGTGGCTTTTACTATATTATATTAAAGCTTAAAACCAGTCCTCATATACGTTCGGCAAACCGCAGGAGAAATTTGTTCAGTATTTGATTAAATATTAACCTGCTGCCAAACCTGTTCATAATGTAAGGTAAGCTAGATACGAATATTTGGAGAAAGGACGGCATACAGCTTTCCTGTTAGTAAGACATGTTTAGACGAAGCATTATAAATCACTATATTATCTCGACTAAAGTTGTGACTTAGGGGATTAATTATTCAGGAGGGTAATGGTAGAAACAGATTCCAGTATACCATGCCAACTAGTTCATTGTAGGGTCGTCAAGTCCTCAATCTGAAGTATAATTACAAATGATAGCCCCGACGGGCCCTTGCCTTTTAGTTATTTGTCGCAGTAATGCTGAGGGTGTGCGTGGACAGATCGTCCTCCAAAGACAACAGGCAGAGGACGAAGAACGAAGGCAGAAGACAAAGACAAAGACCCAAAGCCGCAAGTCTGCTTCCCCTTGTATCGTTTTACGATTGCCTAGAGAGGTCCTTACATTCTGACATAAACTATACCAAATACGGTGTGCCATCGCCTTAGATTTAAATTACGAGGTGCTTTCCACAATATTCGGGACTAGTGCTGCCATCTCGACAGTAGATGCAATAGAGTTTTGTACCGCTAGGTGGCAACATTAGCACATCTGATGGGTGAGTGTTTAAAGTTTCATGCAGCTGGGTAGATGTGTTGAGATTCTATAGTACTTTTCATTATATTCTATGTGCGGTGTGTGGCAATTTTACCATGGATCCAAGATTAGAACAGAGAGTGTGCGTCAAATTATGTGCAAATCCTGGAAAAAATGCTATAGAGACCCTCGCAATAATTCAGCAAGTATTTGGGAACAAAGCATGAGCCGTACATGTGTGTTTGAGTGGTATACTCGGTTCAGGGCCGGCCTTACAGCTATTTTAGACGATACTCACACCGGTAGGGCACGTTAGCTGCACAAAGCCTGACATTGTTGCCAAAGTGCAACTCCTCTTTCGTGGTTCGTGAGGATCGTCGTCGACTATTGAAGACCATGATCATGAAGTGCAAATTGGTTATGGGACATTGAAGTTTCCATGAGCTTCGTCAGCCGATCCGCTGACGTTGGTTCTTGTCCAGGGTTATCACCAGCGACGAGAGCTGGATGTACGCTTATGACCCTGAGACAAAACAGCAATCCTCCCAGTGGAAGAGCCCTAATTCACTAAGACCAAAAAAAAAAAAAGAAAAAAAAAAAGCGAGACAAACAAATGAAGAGCAAAGTCAAGAGCATGCTCCTCGTTTTCTTTGATACCAAGGCGATTGTGCACAAAGAATTCGTCCTACCAAATCAAAAAATGAATTCCACGTACTACCGTGACATTTTGCGACGGTTCCGTGAAAATATGCGCCGACGACGGCCGGAACTTTGGCGACAAGGGAACTTCCTGATGCATGACGATAATGCGCCCTGTCACAGTTCCTTGTTCACCAGGAGATTTTTTACGAAAAACAACATGACGGTTACCCCCCACCCTCAGTACTCGCCTGATTTGGCACCCTGCGACTTAGTTCTATTCCATAAACTGAAAATGAAGTTGAAAGGACGTCGATTCGACACAATTGAGGGGATTCAAGAAGAAACGCTGTCTGTGCTAAACATTCTCAAAGAACATGACTTCCAAAATGCACTTGGAAAATGGCAGAATCGCTGGGACCGGTGTATCCGTGTGTAAGGGAACTACTTCGAGGGTGAGGGCGGTCATTAGTCTCAAAGTAAGTTTTTGACCAGATGGCACCACCAGTCCCAAACATTCTTGAAAGCAACTCATATATTTACCAATGAGAAAGTAGAAAGTACTGTGTAGGTGTATGACCCTTTCCAACACTGCGTGACAGATCCAAGCTCAGCATGTTTTGCTTGTTACCAAGCAGAGGTTAATGTCACTATAAAATACAGTGTAAGCACCCTCTGACGTGATTGACCGCTACACAGAAATTCTCTAAAGTGATCACGTTAAAGAAAGATATGAAATATAAAACCAAACTTTAAAAATGTTAATTTGCTACACCCCTCAGCAGTACATGCAACAATATCAACGAAAGGAAGCTAATTCTATGATGAAATTTTCTCTTAAGGCATTTAGCATTATCCTTACAAATTAACTCTACGATACAATCATATGAATCTTAAGAGATAATTAAAGAGGCAGAAAAGTTCTTCCAAAATAAAACCCCGCTCTTTCGTATGGAAAATATTAGCTGAAAAATAAGGAAATTTAATGAAAACAAGCGTATTTTTAGATATAGTCAATTTGAGTGGAATAGTAGATGATCTAGAAGAATAAAATCTCACTACCGCAGATTGTCTACGAAATCCTATCGCAAAGAAGGCTTGAGAGATGTAAATGGAGAGATCGGGTTAAATCACTTCTATGTTATATGAAACCGATAAATAAGAAAAATTTAGCATTAAGGACAGAATTGTAGCTATTTGGAATGATATCAGAATTAGTGTAGTAACTAATTGATACCAGCGTTGGTTTTTTATTGATGCACTTCCCTCTCAGTTCGTAGCAAACATTAAATATTCACAAAGGCAATGGTTGGTGACCGCATGGCTCTGGAAATCAGTTCTGCTTTTGATATGAATAGGTTTAAATGCTCTTTGATACAGTTTATATTATTTTGTGTTTGTTATCTGCATATTGTTTTGCTATGGACTCCCGGCAAAATATGTGGGGTGGGGGACGGCTATGGCGGGATTTATTCAGAGTGGAAGAACTCCCACCAGATGACACTTTTATTGTGTACTCATATAATTCTAGTTGTTAAGTGTAGGTATTTACTTTATGTACACAGAAACACAAAGATTTTGCAATGTCAGTGCATAAGAAATATAACTTATTTTTTGCATGACGTAAAGACTTCAGACAATCTATACGTGTTTATGGAAAAGCACTGCACGTCATACTAAATAAAGCCTTCTATTATACAAGCGTGGACACGCTCCATTTTGGGCCTAACTGTCTCTAACTCCCATAAGCCGGCGTGTTAATTTTCTGTTGTTTTACTCGATTGTCATACAGTTAATTCCCTAAATATTTCTGTTATACTGTTGATTGATACCTTCTGTTCTACTCAAGTTCCTCTTTTTGCATTAGAAGGTCTAGGTCAGACAGAAAATGCATTCTTTTGAGACTATGTCAGGTATAGTTACCCCCCCCAGGGGCCCAATTTTTCGGATACGGGGCGTAGTGACCCCAAGGCACCCGAGCTGCTCCCACACATCCATGCATAGCGTGTTTAAACCCCCATTTCAATTTTTACTCGTTTTACTTCCCTGTTCTTTGTCTGAAGGGTACCCTCGTGTTTGACACGGTAAAAAGTGACTGGGTAACGGCGTAACTCCCAGCACAGGGTTATCATGTAGGACAGGAGCGTATCTCCTGGTAAAGGCCAGGCCCGGGGAAGGGCCATTGCATGAGCTGTTCACTTCCTGCAGGCTATTGGGTCCCTATGTTAGCACACAGGAAGGTGTGACACTGAGGTTACTTTGTTCAGGCCAGAGTAAGTAACCTAAGCCGGGGTGGCGCCCAGGAAGAAGTCTTGCCATCGGAGACAGTTGCAATGGTGGAGGATTAAATCGCTATGGCACATGAAAATAATCATTTTCACATGAGTTGACGTTAAAGAAGTATCTGAGAAGTCATTTCCTCGCTACTTAGTGCTCAGTCGTTCCGAAGATGATCAGTCGTTTACTACGGTAAACCCATTTATGATTCAGAAGGGCATTGATGAGCTGGACCCGTTAAGTCCTGTACCCGTCTACGTAACGGATCACTTTTGTTGGAGACATTTGGGCTGTCTCAAACCAACTCGTTGCTCAAGGCGACACTACTCCGGCTATCCTATCCGTGTTGAGCAACACAAGACACTGAATTCGTCGCGAGGAGTTGTTACCACCAATGTACTAGACGGTATGTCTGACCTGGAAATCTAGAGCTGCCTGGAAGACCAAGGGGTCACTTTTGTTTATCGCGTGCTTGCAAGGAAAGAGGGGAAATTACAGCCAACCCGGATTCTATTCCTCATGTTTAACAGGGTTGAAATGACGCAGAAGATTAGAGCGGTTTACAAGTTGATTGTAGTGCGCCCGTATATCCCGAGTCCGTTGCGATGTTTTCAGTGTCAACGTTTTGGACACACTCGCTTATCGTGTAAGAGTGCCATTTCCATCTGTGCAACCTGCGGTCAAGCAAGTCATGAAGGAGCATGTACATCGGCTCCCGTGTGCGTTAACTGCCGCGGCGACCATGTCTCGTCCCACGACTGTCCTCATTTTAAGGAGGAGTTCTGTATACAGGAGATCCGGGTAAAGGAAAAACTCTCCTTCACTGAGGCCCGGAAGCGATAACAATCTCGCCAACCTGTTGTACCTAAGACCGGTACATACAGCGCAGCAGCTTCTTTTGCGGTCAAGAAGTGCGACCTTATTTTCACACGGGTCCTTACTCAGTTCTCCAAAGCGCTCTACCGTGAAGCCGAAGCTGATAGTTTTTAATGTCCCTGATAGTTTTTAATGTCCCTGATATTAAGTTCAGGACTAGCTACTAGAAAACGGACTTCTTGAAATTGTCAATTCCTGTGAAGAAGAAGAAAAAGAGCCCTTCTCCTCCTCGGAGGTCCCGCTCCCATGATGGGAGCAAACCCGCTGGGCGGTCGCCGTCACGCCCTTATCTACATCCAACCGATTCCAGGTGTTGGAATCAGTGGATCCCTCTCAGCGGGAGAGCCCTCCCTCTGAGGACGCCATGGAGCAGGATGTGGCTGCTCCAGGCAAACCACCGAACCCCACGCGAATGAAGAAAGGACGTCTGATTCGTCCTGGGCCTAGCAAAAAGTAAGGTGGTATTTTATTCCTATTTAACCCGTTTGAACCATGGCTACCCTTTCTTGTAATGTGCGTGGACACCGCAGTCGAAGACCTGAACTGGAGTTACTTTTACGCTCGACTGACTCTCCGCTTGTGTCTCTTCAAGAGACTAAACTTCGCTCGCAAGATTCTTTCAATTTGCGCGGTTACTCTTCAGTGTGGTTTGATGTTCCACCCGCAGATGGCACTCCCGCGCATTGCGGAGTCATACTTTTAATCCAAGATGACGTGTACAGCACTTAAATTAACCTCCAGGCTCCTATACAGGCTGTTGCAGCTACCGTTTACTTCTTTGGACTTAAATTTTCCGTCTGCACTATTTATTTGCCTCCATCTGCTACAGTCGCAACAGTTGATCTGGATAATCTTCTCTCTCAGCTACCACCCCTGTGTTACTTTTGGGGGATTTTAATGCGCACCATCCCTTATGTGGTTTCAACACTGAGTGTGCCAGAGGTAGCATGTTGGCAGACTTTCTAGATCGCCACCATCTCATTCTGCTTAATACTGGTCAACCTACTTTCATTTTTGACAGTACTCATTGTTTTTCACACTTGGACTTATCTTTTTGTTCTGCCTCATTTGCTGTACATTTTACCCGGAATGTTATCTCTGATTTATGTTCCAGTGACCACTTTCCGTGTCAGATACAAATATTTTCGCCACACGCACATTCTAGCGCGCGCCAAGATGGCTCATTGAAAAGGCGGTTAGCCTCTCTTTCGATCTATGGCCGTATTTTTAGGGTTGGATTTTCCATCCATCGACGCCGTAATCGAGCACCTTGAAAAGGTCCTCATTGCTGACGCAGATCAGGCAATTGCCCGGTCGTCTTGCCACCTCAGACGCTCTCCGGTTACCTTGGTGGACCGATGAATGCCGGGATGCTTTACGTGCTCGCCGAGGTGCTCTCCGTGTTTTTCGTCGCCACCCTACTTCAGAAAACATGGTTCGCTGCAAATAACTGCGCGCCAAATGTCGTTGAATGATTAAGGATAGCAAAAGGCTTCTTGGTTTGCTTTTACCTTCTCTTTTAACCGCACAACGCCTTCCTGTCCATGTCCAAGGGTTTCTGTTTTGCCTCCGAAGAGCCAGAGTGCTATAATGTCTCCTTTATCTCCAGGGAATTGGAGCATGCCCTTCAGAATTCTCGACACTGTGCACCAGGGCAGACGGTATTCATGTTGCTATTTTGCAGCATTTGTTAGGCAAGGCTTTTTTACTCCAGATTTTTAATTCTGTTTGGTGCAATGGTACGTTTCCGAGCACTTGGCGACAGGCCACCGTAATACCAATACCTAAGCCTGGAAAGGACCCACCTTCCTTCCAGTTGCCGTCCGATTTCCCTCACCAGCTGCTTCTGCACGGTGATGGAACGCATGATTAATGGGCGGCTTATGTGGTGGTTAGAGTCGGGGCATTTATTAACAAGCGCTCAGTGCGGTTTTGGGCGTCATCGTTCCTCAGTCGACCATCTTGTGTCTCTAACCACCCATATAATGGACGGTTTTGTATGGCAGTGCCAAACGATCGCCGTATTTTTCGATCTGGAGAAAGCGTATGATACTGCTGGAGAAGCGGTATCCTCAGATCGCTTCATGATTGTCATACTCGTGGGCGTATGTGTGTTTTTATTCGGGAGTTTATGAAAGGCCAGGTTTTTAATGTTCGCGTGGGATCAGTTTTATCATCTGGTTTTATTCAAGAGAACGGTGTACCTCAGGGATCGGTACTTAGTTGCACTGTTTGCCATCGCTATGATTCTATCAATGAATGTTTACCGCCAGGAATACAATCGTCGTTGTTTGTGGACGATTTTGTCATCTTTCTTTCCTCTCGGAGAACTTGTCTTTTGAAACGCCACCTACAATGGTGTCTCGACCGCCTTTACGCTTGGAGTGTAAACCACGAGTTCCGTTTCTCCGCAGAGAAGACCGTCTGCATGAACTTCTGGCGCCCTAGAGAGTGTCCTCCACCTTCGCTCCGTCTTGGCCCAGACGTTCTTGCTTTCGCAGACGAAGTTCGATTCCTTGGCTTGGTGTTTGATAGAAAATTATGCTGGTCATCGCATATAGCGCAACTCAGAGGCAAGTGTGAACGTTCTCTTTGTATTTTACGTGTTTTAAGTTGCACATCCTGGGGAGCTGACCAGACTGTTCTTTTACGTTTTTACCGCTCTCTCATCGGTTCAAACTGGATTATGGCTGTGTTGTTTATGGCTCTGCGCAACCTTCTGTTCTTCGTCGCCTTAACCCGATTCATCACCGGGGTATCCGAGTCGCCATTGGAACATTCCCCCCAGTCCTGTGTCAAGTTTATGTGCGGAGTCTGGAGAACCTTCGTTGTTTTATCGTAGGGATTTTTTACTTGCTGCTTATGGTTGTCGATTAGCTGCGCAACCGCGTCATCCCACGAACGGGCCATTTTTTAATGTCTCTCTCGCTCCATTTTATGCTGTTCGATCTTTTACTCCTAAGCCTTCTGGCTTTCGTTTTCGGGAGCTTGTAGGGACGTTGGACTTGGAATTGCCTGCCTTTTTCCTAGCTGGGGAAACTTTTTCTCCCCCTTGGCTCTTAACAGGTCCCCTTTCATCTTGCGCTTACTCCTGTCCAAAGTTTTCGACCGCAGCACCCTATAATTCATCGTCATTTTAGCGAAATCGTTTCTTCTTTTAATGGCTGGAACTTTATATATACCGACGACTCGAAATCTGGCACGGAAGTAGGAAGTGCTGATTTTACTTTTGGTCTTGATGTTGCGACATCTATTTTTATGTCTGATCTTTATGCTATTTATCGGGCGATTTTATTTGTTTCTGACCAGGGGCTGAGTAACAGCGTTATTTGTTCCGACTCTTTGAGTGCCATTTTATCTTTTAAAAATCTGTACAACCACCATCCTCTTGTACAAAAGATCCAGGATGGATGTAGTGTTAACGCTTTTTTGACGCTGGCGTCAGGGTGACACTACTATGGGTACCTGCACATGTGGGACTCCCAAGTAATGAGGCCGCAGATGTCGCAGCTAAATCCGCCCTTTTAGATCCTGCTGAGTGCGAGCAACGTTTTTATTTTGGGGATTTTAAATATTCTTTACGGCTGGCGCGATGAGGGATTTAATACCCGCCAATAAGCTTCGGGAATGTAAATCCACCCCTTTTAACTGGTCGACTTCTTCTTACGCAGTTCATCGCGAAGAAGTAATTTTAGCTCGTTTGAGAATTGGGCATTGCCGTCACCGTCACCTTTTTAATGGTCAACCAGCTCCAGCTTGCCCTCACTGTCACCACCCCTTTACAGTGCGTGACATTTTACTTGAATACCATCATCTTGCATCTTTTGGACTTTCCCTAGGTTTACCTTCCTCTATTGAGGACACAATTGCTGATGATGTGGCTGTTGTGGAGCGAGTGCTCCGTTTTATCCGTGTTTGTGGTTTTTGGAGCAAGGTGTGAGGTTATTTCATTTTACTCGTGACGGCATTTTTAGACTATTTTAAGGCTGTTGTCTTTTCAGCTTTTGCTGAATCGTTTTAGTACCAGTCTTTAATTGCTGTGTTGCATATTGCCCTTGTTATTTTTGCGGGGTTTTGTTACCATTTTAGACTTTTATAAGACTGGTGTGTTTTCAGCTCTTGCTGATGCGTTTTACTGCCAGTCTTTATTTGCTGAAGTCAATGTTACCCTTGTTGTTTGTTTTGGGGTTTTATTGATACAATTTAGACCATTCTAAGACTGTTGTGTTTTCCGCTCTTGCGGCTCTGTTTTAGTACCAGTCTTTTGTTAGTAGAACAATTTACCCTTGTTATTTGTTATGGGGTTTTATTTTATTGCATAAAGGGCTAATGTTGATTAACTTATGCACTGTATTTGTGTTAATTATTTCTTTTTTTTTTTTTTAATCTGGTGCAGTTTTTGGTGTGTTTGGGCGCTAATGATCATAGCTGTTTTGCGCCCTTAAGCAATAATCATCAGTTATAGTTACGGCATTTTCCCGTAGTACCGCATCCGAACTCAGCGGTCAATGACGGGTCATTTACCGGCAGAGGAAAATACTGTCAACGGTTAAACAGAAATCGCAATATTAAACGTAGGCCTTATTAATTACATCCTTTTAACACGTGAAACTTAAAATAAGATTTTCCCATTTTATTTTGCTATTCACCATTTAACTTTTTGTTGTAATGCATTTATTATATCAGTGTTGACATAAACTATATAAGCCATACAGTTAACCTGTCAGTTATGAATGAATTATAAGAATTATAGGACTTAGAGGGCTTCCTACCAAATTCAATTTAGAACAAAATCTTTATGTTATTTAACATTTCTCTACTCTAAATTGACCCAATGAGAATGGCTATTAAAACCAGACATCTATATTTTTTTTAATTGATGAGATAAATAAACTAAATGATATGCCTGAAAATTTAAACTATTCATAATTCATAGATCTGCATTTTCGGTTTTTTTCTTCCAATTATGAACATGTATTTAGCTGTCTTACAGTAGCATGTTGCATTTTTTAAATTATTTTTTCTGCAATAGTGGCATTGCAAATGAACTACATGACTTTAGCAAACTATTTTTATGTAAAACATTCAAAATACCTTCAAAAATTACATACATTCATCTAATTTTTGAAAGCTATGGCAAATGTATTCGAGAATAAGCGCAGAGTATACTGTATGAATGAATGCTGTTTAACGACCGTTTTTGCTACAGAGGCACCACAGGCGATGGACACTGGTGATACACGAGATGAAATGATATATTGGGAAAGGATTTATTTTTATGGAAGGAATCGTTCCAGGCCTAAGTTTAGGGTACCTCCCCGCATTTGCCCTTTATGAGGACTGAGGAAAACTTGGAAAAAACCTCAGTCAGGAATGACGGTCCTGGCGGTATTCGAACCCAGACCTCCCGCTCACGAGTCCGAGACTTAACGACCTCGGCCACCCGTGGCGGTTAGAGTATACTGTAATACAATAATAATATGGCAAGTATAATACACTTAGTAATGGTCACTGCTAAATACAACGTATCCAGTTGACAAATGTTTTATTACATAATGTTTTGAATGCAGTTTACATGTCAAATTAAACCTTGGATGCGATATAACGTAACAGCTCTCTTTCCTTGAGTTGTACAAATGCACAACACCCAGGCATTAGCTAAATTAAAACGAAATTTTAAAAATATTCTCCCTATAAGCATATGGCACAACAGACAGACATCAGGCCCAAAATGGCGACTGATGCTGGCGAACCAATCACGGAACTCGGTTGTCGGCAATTTCCGCTGTAAAGCGGTCCATTCTTGTATAAAAGATGGCTTTAGTACGAGATGTCGCTCTTATAAAGTGAGAAATGTTCCACAGTTTAATGCGACTTTCATTATAGGCGATGCTACTTAATATATACTAAACTTTTGGGAAATAGATAGAGGGCCGTTAAACAAGAAAAACATTGTTTTAAACATATGATCAATTGAGTTAGCTCTTCAACTACAATACTTTTGTGATACACTGATAAATAAGCCAAGGATTATTTTTAATTTTACATAAATACTGTGTTTTGTTTTATAGTCAGAGCTGTGTCATGAGTCACATTTGCCAGAATGGAATGTAGAACTTTCACAATTTTTAGGTATGGACTGAAAAAAAATCCCCATAAAAATTGGAAACAAGAGACGGTAACAATTAGCATTAACGCATATGCTAGAGTAAATCGCTTCTTTTGTTTTACGTTTCACCTTCATAGGCATATTGTACTATGAATTTTTAACAGATCGTTTATGTCTCGTCGGAAGAATTCCACTAAACGCAATATTTATTTCACAAACAATGAGGCATCACCACATTTTTCTAATACTCCTAGAAAAAGTCTAGGCCGATAGTTTCCAAATAAATGGACAGGTTCTTAATAGCTCGTTCTCTGATCTCAATTTATTTCTCTGATTTCAATTTCACACTTGGTGTAATTTAAAGGCCAGTATGTTTTTCAGGCCTATTGATAACGTGGAAACTCTTGAACTACGAGGAAGTACTGCTATATGGAGAGAGAGGGAGAGAGAGAGAGAGAGTATAAGACAATCCAAGATATGAACTGAAGTCAGTATTAGAGCTGATGGTACTCATTTTGGGAATTTTTGTAGACCTATGACAAGCAAAGAAAAAAGAAATGAAAGAAAAACGATGGTACTAAAATCTCATAGAAAATTATCTCATGTTTATTATATATAGAATGTTTACTTGCCTTTACATTTTCTCTAAATACTCCAGAAATTTCTCACAATAATCTTCTGTCTATTTAAACATTTACTGCAATATTGTTTCATGGCCCCCCCCCCAAAAAAATTTATCACAAAGATAAGACTAAAGTCCGGAAAATATATATCTTCCATTTTTTCACATTCTATAAAAAGGAACTGTTTTCCTGTGCAGCAGTAAATATGCATTAATAATAATAATAATAATAATAATAATAATAATAATATAATTCTGGAGTGAAAAGGGAAATACAAAAAGAATATTACTTTCTTAACTATTAGGAAACGGAAAAAATGTAAAGTAATATTAATTAGAATAGGTAATACCTTTGAGTAACTAATTATATTTTTATAATACGATAGATAAAGATTTGTTAATACGCAGTTAAATTGCAGGTAAATATGCATATACATTTTGATAAAGAGAAAGGGAACGCTCGTTTCGTGACATATTAATGCTGGCCAATCAGAAAATTTGCACTCAAAGAAAATAATGTTTATGTTAACAATGGGAATTTTTTCATATGCAAAAATCGTAAACTTAAGTAGTGTAGTTTTCTTAAACTCCAGTTTACTCATTTTTCAGTAAATCTTCCAAGAATAATAATATTCTGACCTTATCGTATGCCAGAGAAAATATAACTTATTTGAATTTGCTCAAAAACTCATTCAATTGTTCACTTGATATTAAGATTCCCCCTTTCCGCGGCATATTCGAATTTACTTATCAAACTAAATCCTGTTTAATAAAGTTTTTCTAGAGTACTTTTCATAAGAAATTTAACTACATTGGTGTAAAGGATTAGGTTTATTTTTTTAAAAAAAACTCTCTTTACGCGATTTTAAAAAATGTGAAATTTTACCTATTGTAGTTTATGAGCAGTTATCTATTACAACCATTTTTTTCATATATTTATTGGGGTTGCAGAAGTCTTTTTAACTGCGAAAACGTTTGACTAAAAAAAGGAAAAATTGAAGTGAACCGCACGTTAGAAAATGTCTAAATAGGCTATAAAAATAATAACATAAATTTAACAGACTTATTTCTAGGGTAGTATCGGCGTAAACTAAACATAAATTCCGTAAAATAGTTGACTTTTTTCAACGATATTTTCCCAAAAATATTTGTGCGTAATCCAGGAGCAGCGACAAAAGTTTATGATCATATATGGGTAGAAATTTCGAGCCTATTCAAAAATGTGTATCAACTCGCAAGTGTTAAATTTTTATTGACAAAATTAAACGTTTCTTCATTTGAACTAGTACGCTGATCACTAATAATAAATTGAAGGTTTTGTCTGCTTTGCTCAGGCATAGCAGGGATTTTTCAAGTCCCTATCAGGAAGAGATGAAGGAAGTCTTTCACGGAGTTTTCCTTATTTTAAAAGCTAGCTTTGTGTTCAGCGAAGTTGATTATGTCTGTCTCTTGTGGGATTTTGTAGAAAGCCAGGCGTCAGTTGCAAGAGAAATGGCTACTATTAGAAATAACTTGTTACTTCTGTTCTACCAAGGTCTCCTGATCTCACACCCTACGATTTCTACTTGTGGGGGTTCGTGAAAGATGCAGTTTACGTACCACTTCTTCCCACGAATTTGAATGACCTAAGAAACCTATCACAGCTGCGCAGAACTCAGTTGATTTAGTTTATTTATGGACACTCTTTAACATCTCAGGTCATCAGCGTCCCGTTCAACTCAGTAGCGTCCCATTCAATTCAGGACGTGAAACGGGCGACAAATTTTGCTCAGAGGCCTCTTCTTTTAGGCTTGGGGCTCTTTTTCGTGCCGTAAATGTACGACACGGGACCCACGGCTTTACTTCCCTTCCGAAGAAAGCTATACTAAGGATTTTTACGCCCGAAAAATTCCAACGATCCTGGCCGGGTTTGAACCCGCGATCTTGGGTTTAGAAATCAAGTATGGCTACCACTACATCACAGGACCAACATGTTTGACCTTCTTCATCGAATGTGGCATGAGTTCAGCTACGTCTAGATATTATCCGTGCAGCCGGAGGGGGGCATGTTGAACATTTGTAACCTCCATGTATTTGTAATCAAATGTAACTTACAGAATTAAAATACAACATATAGTTCAGGAAATAAAGCCAACTGAAAATGAGTCCATCATTTTGAAACATCCCGTAGATTCTTCCCTTTAAAATTAATTTAGATTTACTTCTTCTTCTTCTTCTTCTTCTTCTTCTTCTTCTTCTTCTTCTTCTTCTTCTTCTTCTGCTTCTTCTTCTTCTTCTTCTTCTTCTTCTACTACTACTACTACTATACATTCACTTTTACTACAATCTTTACAATTACTGTTTCTATTTACAAACTATGAAAATATATTTACTTCAATTACACTATTATTGCCAGTTTCTTGAATCTCAGAAGTGTTATCAATGTGCACTTTTCTATTCTCATTTGCAAAAATGTATTTTTCGAAGTGCTGTTCGATTTCTCTTTATAATCATGTTGAGCATGTGGTGTTAGGTTATAAACCGAGGCTAAGTTGTTATTCACTCCATTTTCTGCAATATTTATAACAGTATGTACTTTACTTCTACTATTTATAGTATATCTATAAATTGCTATGAAACTTGCGTTTCTGGTAAGCTCTAAGAACTGTATTCATTTTAGTCATCTTTGAAGCACAAAGAAAGTAAACTTATAAACACAATTCACAAACAAACTGAAGCTTGTAACAGCAGAATAACAGCAAGCGATAAGCAGGGATGCCAATGTTATGGAATGAATATTACCATAAAAGAAAATAACATTTCTCAATAGAGTTTTTGAACAGAAAATAATCAGGGAAGGGGATAGGAAAGTGAGCGTGACATTTATTGGCCCATAAGCACACTTTTTGTATTTAAATTCCGTTTGTAGGTTTAAATATTATTTGTTTGCAATAAACAATTCCGAGGGCCAAAAATGTATATACATTTCGAAGTATATATCTATTTAACATATTTCAAAATTGGACCGAAAAACAACAATAATGTGTAGTATGATGTTCTGTAAGCAGATGTGATTCACATACATTATGATAGCGTTGTTACGTGATAGGTAAATCAACAATGAACAAATGAAGCCAAGATTATCCTATTATGTTCTGTAAACAGATGTGACTCGCGTTACTTAATGCTAGTTTTGCTACAACAAAATGGAGCCAAGACTATCGTTTGAACAGTGGAAAGCATTTTTGAAGTAATATTGGAAAACAGAGAATTTTGTTAAAGTTCAAAGGCAATGGAGACGTGTTTATTGAACAGAACCGCCAACGCGAGTTACAATTGCATGCATTCGAGACAAATTTGAGACTCATGGTAACGTTTGCGATGTTCACAAGGGCAGATCTGGCAGATCACCGCATTACCACCGAGACGTACGTGCGTACCTTGATGACAACCTCCTAAGAAACTTGATAGGACGAAGAGGTCCGTTTGAGTTTCCACCATGTTCTCCGAATCAAACTCCGTTGGACTTTTACCTATGGGGAAATCTTAAGGATGTTGTATACCTTTAATTTTTTTTTATTTATTTATTTATTTATGGGCGCTCTTTAACATCTCAGGTCATTAGCGTCCCATTCAACTCATGGCGTGAAACGGCCGACAAATTTTGCTCAGAGGTCTCTCTTTCAGGCTTGAGGTTCTTTTTCGTGCCGTAAATGTACGACACGGGACCCACGGCTTTACTTCCCTTCCGAAGGAAGCCATACATAGGATTTTTACGCCCGAAAAAATCCATCGGTCCTGGACGGGTTCGTTGTATACGGTGGAAACCAGCTACACTGGCAACACTTCGGGAAGAAATTGAAACGGCATGTGCTGCAATCGCTGAGGACACTTTCGCAAACGCTAACTCAATCAGTAGTTCAACGTACTCAGAAGTGTATCGACGCCATCTGTAAAAGTCTAAGATGATTGGTGCTTATCATTTTCTGTTTGTGTGAATTCAGTTATGTTAACACAGTTTTTTCTTTCTTTAAGTGTGTATACATTTTGGCATCCTCTGTATATTGATAAAGAAATGAAGATTTTGAGATCAAAAATGAAAACCTTTTTTTTTTTATATCCATTTTGCAATTCATGGTTGCCTTAAATCCCTTTACTGTCCGACATTCTCTGACTTCAGGAAGAAGGGAGTTGCAGATTCTGGAAACTGACAGGAGTGGATATGTGACGAGGGATAAACAGTAAAGTTATATTCCGGGTCCGAGTTAAAAGTAGCGAGAGGCAATATGCTAAAAGGTGCTGATACGGAAGATTTTGAACAGGAGCGTAAGGGAATAGGAAGTCCTACGTTCTTTTATAGGTAGCCATGACAGTTCATTACAACCCTAAGTAATTAACCATGTCATTGATCCAATTTACGAGTGTAAAAGACGAAGCAAACATAGGCATGTTGTAATCTGTCGATCGGCCCAGTATTCAGGTTAGAGTGCATGACATCACAACAATCAAATTCGTTTTGAGATTGAGAGAAAGATATTTGCTAAATGTTTTAATGCGTGAATCAAAGAGAACGTTCTATTGCCTGTATGGCTTAGCTGTTCCATTCTAAACCGGAGTCTGTTTAAACACCTAGGTGTTCTGGGTGTTTATATAATTAATTACATTGTTAATATAGGCTGCATTATTTTACACAGAGCACGTTTATGTCTCACGACCATAGCCCGTGATTTAAGTGGATTCAGTCCAAAGAGAGATGGATGTTAGATCTTCATTTACTACAGTCACGGCGTCATGGGCAGAACGGTGGCGAAAGTAGAGTTGTTAATCATGAGCGTATAGGAGTTAATTGGAGCGTTTTATCTCTTTAGTAAATTCGTTGATGTACAGCATAAAAGTACATTTCAAAGTACCCAAATCTGGGAACACCAGCCTTAATGAGGTGCTTGGGTGAAAACCACCATCAGCTAATACACATTGTTGACGCTCACTAAGGTAGGATTCGAACTAGGCAGTAATACTGTTGGAGAGATTGTAGTTTTTAAGTTTGTACATTAGGAATACGTAGTCGATAATGTCAAAAGTTTTACTGAAGTCTAGTGATACAAGTAGAGTTAGTTTTTGCTCTTCGCATGCTGCATGGATGTCCTCAGTCACCTGTAGTAATGCTGTGGTGGTGTAATGTCCTGCTTTGAAATTAAATTGATGGTTGTAAAGATGTTTAGAGACCGCCACGGGTGGCCGAGGTCGTTAAGGCGCGGATCGTGAGCGGGAGGTCTGGGTTTCGAATCCCGCCAGGGCCGTCCCTGACTGAGGTTTTTTCCAGGTTTTCCTCAGTCCTCATAAATTGTAAATGCAGGGGAGGTACCCTAAACTTAGGTATGCAACCTGTCCTTCCTTAAAAAAAAAAAATCCTTTCCCAATGCATAATTTCATTTCATGTATTATGTAGTGAAAACGGGTGTTAAACACTATTAAAAATTTACAATAGTTATGGTAGCGTTTCAGCTGTCTGTGTCTAAATTTTTCTGAAAAAATCAGTCATTTTATTACTCACTTATTGAACATTTTAGCAACATCTAGTAATTCTTCTATTTATTTCAATTGATTTATCAGGACAGAAATAAAATGAAATAGGCTACATTTTCATCTATGAAAATCTATCTATCTATCTATCTCTTGTGTTATATTCACTTATGTCGGACCTTGTGGTGTAGTGGTTACCTAAACCCAACAACGCGATTTTGATCCCGGACAGGAGCGATGGATTTTTTTCGGGCATAAAAATTAAGTATGACTTTATCGTACATTTACGGCACGATAAAGAACCTCAAGCCTGAAAAAAGAGGCCTCTGAGCAAAATTTGTCGGCCGTTTCACGCCCTGAATAGAATGGGACGCTGATGACCTGAGATGTTAAAGAGTGTCCCTATATAACTGTATATAAAATAAATAATTTACATACCAATGTACATAGTAAGAAATGTGAATTTGTGAATAACATAAAGGTCAAAAGGGCTGAAGTAAATATATTTCACATAACGGAAATTACTAATAATGTTTCCATTATCTTCACTTCGGCTGATTATATTTAATTGCTAAGCAACAAGTTTTACTTGATAAATTAAAATATAACGTGGGATAACAAAATGTTGTAACTTATAAATAAGCTGCCGCGGAATAATAACACAACCACTAATTAATGAGTAATTATTTCGATATTGCAAAGCTAAATCATGCCACTTTTTCCTTCTGTGTGGAAGATGTTCAAGGACTAATGGCATGCTCTCTTCACAGGACGATCTGCCACATTTAAAT
This sequence comes from Metallyticus violacea, assembly GCA_030762175.1. Taxonomy (NCBI): domain Eukaryota; kingdom Metazoa; phylum Arthropoda; class Insecta; order Mantodea; family Metallyticidae; genus Metallyticus; species Metallyticus violacea. Next base: position 47,297,701 of record CM060837.1, on the reverse strand, counting down.
TCGCAATACATATTACTTACACGATTGCCGAAGTCGCTAAAACACGTACTCATGAACGGAAGATCTAAGTTCGAATTTCGCCAGTACATCGTCGCTGATTGTTTTCTCCAGCTTCTCATTAAAGGAATTACTCCAAGCTCAGACTTGGAACATTTTTTTCCCTAAAAAGATTGTTTCTAAATTAATAATTCGTTCTTATGTATCATTAATATCTGCCTTCTTTGATGCTACAGTAGTAAAATCCTTCAAGCAGGGGTTGCATAAACCAAGCGAATTCCTTAGCAATGATTAACCTTCAAAATGAATGTAAACTCCAAATTAGACTTATTAATAAATGAAATGAAATAAGTTATGAAATTACCATGTGGTATTAGGGGAACAACATTAGAATTCCAAATTTATTGATTTGATTGATTTATTTATGGACACTCTTTAACAGCTCAGGTCATCAGCGTCCCATTCAACTCAGGGCGTGAAACGGCCGAGAAATTTTGCTCAGAGGCCTCTTTTTCAGGCTTGAGGTTCTTTTTCGTGCCGTAAATGTACGACACGGGACCTACGGCTTTACTTCCCTTCCGAAGGAAGCCATACTTAGGATTTTTACGCCCGAAAAAATCCATCGCTCCTGGCCGGGTTCGAACCCGCGATCTTGGGTTAAGAAGTCAAGTATGGTAACCTCTACACCACCAGGACCGACATTAGAATTCTTGTGAATGCAAATGTTACAATGTGAAAACAGCTTTTTGGAATTATTATTATTATTATTACTATTATTATTATTATTATCATCATCATCATCATTATTATTGTTGAGATTAAAACACAAAAATTAATGAAATATTAACTAAATGAAATATACGACCACTGATAAACAAAGCTATACTATGTGGGTTATTTAAAATATGTTAAATGTAACCACTTTTATGACTGAGCCCTTGATATCATCTATATATTTACTAAAATAGAGAGAAATAACCGAACGTTTCGAATTACAATGTGTAGTTAAGAAGACGATGTTCATATGTTTCAACTGTTACTACATAAAAACAATTACAATGTACAAAGCAAATATACACAATCAACAATATGCAATCGAAAGTTCCATAGATTTTCATTGGCTTTAAAATATAATATTAATGTTACGAAAACGTTTTCTGAAGGTTATTACAGAACGCTCTTACTTACAAATATAATTCTCAAACACATATTAGATTTATGTTTCACAATTTCTATCTTCACGACAATGTTTTTGCCAAATATAAGATATATGAAACGTTTTAAATGCAGTTTATGAATTAATTTGACCTTTTATTTTAAAAAAATAAAGAGAAAATTTAACGCAAGAGCGATTTTTAAATTTCGTTTATCGTATTTCGTTTATCGTATACCCCTACGCCTAAAGGTCCGGTTTCCCTGATTTTCGGATACAATTTTTCTTATTTTATTTAAATTGCACATACCGAAATTCGTTGTAAAGAAACAAATGTTCGTACCGCTAGAGTAATTTTTAAATTTTGGGTTTTAGGTACACCCCAAATCCTAATATTTTATTGCACTGATTTTCAGAAACCAGTTTTCTTATTTTATTTCATTAGCCTATACCGAGTCTCGTTGAGAAAAACCAAACTTGCGGCCAGTAGAGCAATCTTAAATTCCGCTTTAACTCCCACTCTTTAATTTCGGTTTTCAGCTTTACCCCCAATCCTAACGGCCTGATTTTTCCAATTTTCAGAAAATGTTATTGCGAGAAAACAAATAATGTTATGGCTAGAACGATTTTTAAATTTTGGGTTTCAGATAAAACATCACTCCTAATGGCCCGATTTCACTTATATTCATTAAGTACTTTTATTTATTTTTTTATTTAAATGGTACATAGTTTCGTTGCGGAAAAGCAAATATTGGAGCGGTTTAAAAATGTTGGATTTCTTGCAAACCATGTTCCTAATAATCTGATATCACACATATCACACATATTCAAAGACTATTTTTAATATTTTATTTCATCGACATATACCAAATTTCCTAAAAAAAAAAAAAACTGTGGCAGCTAGAATGTTTTTTAAACATTTTAAACTTTTTTCACTTTATGTATTATGTTTTCACTGGTTTCAAATGGTTCAATTTTGCTGGTTAACGAATTCGACGAATCCTTTATTCATTAATGGTTATATGGCGATTTTCGTTGAGAAAAAATATATACTGCGAACAAGAGGATTAACAGACAGACGCACATACACATGTGCATATATATGCATACATAAATGCTTTTCATTGTCATTTTCTTCGCCTAGTAGGGTAAGGTCATAAAGATTGGGAGAACTTTTACAAAACTTCTTTCATGCCTACAACCGCAATTTCTGACAGACATTTTCTTACTTTGCATCAATTTACTTGACACGATTCATTTTCCAAGAGAGGTAGCATTTCTTATTTCAACATCTGCTATGACGTAATGCAACAATGCATAAAATCCGCGTGCATTTTTACATTTCAAGTATTCTTGTGCCAGGAAATACAACGTATAGATAAACAAAAATTACCTAGAATTGGAGCAAAGGGACCAGTCTTGATAACCTAAAGGATAATGGTATAATGCCGGAAATTTTTAGGTTGACAATAAATGGAAATATAAAAGAAAGAAAGGAGAAAAAAAACTGTTATCATTTTGGCCTTGATTTTCATGTACTATAGTGCGTTAACATCTCAGATTTCATACACTTTTGTAATGTGGCAAGACAAACAATTACTGAAAAAATATTCCCGTTAACATTTACGTAAATTGAATACTTTTGATGTCAATTCATCTTAACAGCTTTTGTGTATATTTTTACTCGTAAAAGTAGAGCTGACGAACGGGGCGATGGTTAAAGAAAGCCATTATGAAAGTATGTGAAGTAATATTGCAGGGGAGAAGATTTGTTGCTACGTAAAGATAACAGTAGTACGAGTACAATTAGGGAACGTTGTTCGAAAAAACTTTTATCTAAAGACCTGAGAAATACAGAGAAAATTTTCAATATTTTTGTTTTATTTATTATGCTCTATTACCAATTTATTTCCCCATTTTGTATAATAAGGGTGTAAGTTCACGTTGATATTGGACTTTACCTATAAACTTGTACGATCATGGAATCTTTTACGTCTCTGCTACTAAAAGTGTCGGCGTCGGTTCTTCAACTCCCCTCCTAAAACGTGTAAAAAGCGTTATTGTAGAAAGATCTCCCTCCGCTACAGTAGATTTACAATGAGGTTATTTGAGTTACGGTTCTTAATGGGAAAGAGCCGCCGTCGCAACCGGAAGAAAGGATATACAGTAGCTACGCTAGAGTAAGTTAGTATTTTTATTTTATAGAGGAAAGACTAATGTGGAACGTTACTTTATTTTTTCTTAAAATTAATACATTTTTTAAACATCTCATTCCCTACATACTTTAAGCGTAACTAGATTCTCAAGCATTCAAAATCCTAGTTCTGAATTTTATAGTTTTGAATCAAAATGGCAAGTGCATTATTTGAAATGCCATAACAATCCAGAAATTCCTATAAACTCCTGGAGAAACAAACTATAGTGTAAATACAAAACATTATATTATAAATCTATGCACTACTAAATTGAGCTAATTTGAAACTGTATACTTTAAACTTTAACTTCAAAATGGCGTTCATTGACAATCAGTAAGAAGCTAACATGAACCATAACTTAGCATTTCAATATAACCATACATAATCTGTTCAAGATAAACCGCCACGGATGGCCGAGGTCGTTTAGGCGCGGACTCGTGAGCGGGAGGTCTGAGGTTCGAATCCCGCTAGGACCGTCCTCCCTGACTGAGGTTCTTCCAGGTTTTCCTTAGTCCTCATAAATGAAAAATGCCGGGAAAGTACCCTAAACTTAGGCCTGAAACGTTTCCTTCCTTAAAAAAATCCTTTCCCAATATCCTTTCATCTCATGTATCATCAATGTCCACCGCCTGTGGTGTCTCAGTAATTACAACGGGCGTAAAGCTCTATTATGAAAAATTCATCAAAAGTAATGAAATTTATTTGTAGCTGAAGAGAGAGTCTCGGGTATTAGTCAATTTATGATTGCAGGTATTTATCCAAGTCATTAGAGCGCAAATAACAGCAAACACGGAAGTAATGAATATGGCGGGGAAGCAAATAAAATGGCGGTAGTGTTTCTGTTAAAAACATGGCAGGATATTCGACCACTCAGACATCTACTGTTAAACTGCACCCAAAGGGCTCTGTCCTCAAGCAAGTTCCGGACATTAAAGGTAACGGACATGCTACAAGGCAAAACAAGAGTATATAATAACACAATTTCTAAAGAGAATAGCACATTTTACATATTGGTTGTATTATATTTTCGACCTCGTTCAAGTTCTTCTAGCTTAGGTTAAATCTTATTTATTCTGTTTTGCTCCGTTAATGCTCTTGTTTTTATTTATTTTGAGGCACTAATCTCAATTATTCGTATAATTAATTTTTAAATAAATTTCTTTTTTTATGTACTATTCTGTAAATAAGAAGATAAAGTCCCTCATTGAGATATATGAATTTCTCTCTTAATATTTTCTTGCAATTTGTCTAGTATATGACTATTATTTTTATATATTTTTTCTTTAAATGTTTCCTATAAACAAACTTTCATGAATTCACATCCGGCGTTCTAGACAGTGATAAACTATGATCACCAAAGATAAACAATTCGTATGCATCGAAAAGTCTACATATATGCAGCGGTTGAATTGCAAAATCTACTACTCTAACTTAGCTTCTTCTGTCACATCAGCGAAGAATACACATGAAACGTATATATCTTTTTGATTTTGTTATATTGTCAAATAAAAGTGATCCAAAGATTTGTGTGCACTTATTAATTTGTCTATTTTGAAATCATGAAAAGGGACCTCGAATATTTGCAGGGTTTTTGGATTCCGATATGACTGTTTTAGTTGCAAACATCCCCTGACATTAGGCCATACTACGTTGCTCTAGAATAAACTATTCCTTAATGAATGGATCATTAAAGCAATTTACAGTAATTCTACTTCTTGGTGGTGTTTAAAGCAGGAATTGTGTTCTCAAGAATTCCTATTCTAATAATAATTGCATTTGATTTCAGTTATTATTATCATTGTCGAGAATACACAGTAATCAATGGTATCAATATTACCATTATGATCAATATTTTATTATTGTAAATTCTAGTATATATATTGTTAATAGTGTTACTTTATTTTTATTTTTATTTTATATATATATATATATTAATGAAACATAAAAATAAAGAAACACTATTAACAATGTAACAAATTAACACTAATAATAAAAGTAGATAAAGATAAAACACAGAGAAAGAGTCACACTTGAAACTGCTATATTTCGAACTACTGCGAGTTCTTCAATGGCAAGAAGCTAGACCTTTTTTTTTTTTTTTTTTTTCAATGGCAAGAAGCTAGACAAGTGAAGGTGATAAAAGTAAATATTGAGTATCGAAGGTAACGTTATGCATGGAAACAGATGAAACTAGATATGAGAGTGTGGGAAGAAAAAAACTAATATGTAAGATTTAAACCAGGTGGTATACGCGCTTTATGTAAAAATATAGCTGCCATTTCTCTATCTCTGAGTAAACTTTCAGAGCATTGTGTAGGTAAAGCATCAATAAGAGTTAGACTAAAAGCACCATCAAAATCCTTACAGTGAGATAAGGCATGCTGGGCAACCGGCAAGGGAGACTTGGTTTTAACAGAACGTCTATGATTGTTCATGCGTAGCGAAACAACAGTAGAAGTTAAACCAATATAAAATGCTTTACAAAGCTTACAAGATAACATATATACGACGTTCTTGGAAGAACAGGTAGCAAATGAAGAAATGTTGAATTCCTTGGATAAATTAGGGCTATGGAATGATTTGCACGGCATAATTAGTGCACAGGTTTTACATTTAGGACGTTGGCAAGGATACGAGCCAGCAAAGGGACGTGGTAAATTCGGAGAGGATAGGTTACGGCGAAATATACTTTTAAGGTTAGGGGGTGTTCTGAAAGTAAGGCGGGGTACAATTTTAGAAAAATCATTTAAAGATGGATACATTAACAAAGTATCGTGGCATTCTTTCAAAATAGGTCTGATGCTTTCAATTCCAGGCACGTAAGTAATAACTAGGTTGATGAAGTTCTTGTTAGAGGTTTTAGGTTTGCATTGGAAAGTTTTGTGTGATGGGATTATACGGGATTTTAAAAGAGCGGAAGGATAATTTTGGTTTTGGAACTTTTGAGTAAGGTTTTTAATATACTTGTCAAGAGATGAAAAGTTGTTACAAAGACGATGACCACGGATTGAAAGAGAAAAAGGAATAGATCTTTTGATATGCAATGGATGACAACTATCAAAATGAAGATACTGTTGTAAATTGGTAGGCTTAATGTGCACAGACGTAAGGAAAGAGCCATTGCATAAAGAAATATCAATATCTAGGAAAGTAGCAGCATTGGGAGAGACAGAAGAAGTGAACTTAACTGAAAACTTGGAGTTAAGATTAGTAAGGAACTGCTCGAGAGATTCTGAGCCATGAGTCCAAAGCATAAATATATCATCAATATATCTCAGCCATAATAATGGTGCCAAAGGTTCTGACTTAAGAAATTCCTCCTCTAAGCGAGCCATAAAAAGATTGGCATAAGAAAGTGCCATTCTGGTGCCCATCGCAGTACCTTTAATTTGTAGATAATGTTTATTATCAAAACTAAACGCATTGCGAGTGAGGACCAGATAAGCAAGATGGCAAATGAAATCTGTGGATGGGATATGAGGAGGTGCTCGAGAGTTCAAGAAATGTTTAACGGCAGCTAATCCTTCATGATGGGGGATGTTAGTGTAGAGTGACGTCACATCAATAGTGGCAAGAAGTATATCAGAGTGTGCCGTAAGGTCAACTTTCTTAAGCAAACTCAAAAAATGGAAGGAATCTTTAATATAGGATGGCCTAGAGGTAACAAAAGGCTGTAACAAACAATCTACTAGAGCGGAAATACGTTCAGTAGGGGAATCGAAGCTGGCTACTATTGGGCGGCCTGGACAGTTCTCTTTGTGAATTTTAGGGAGAAAATATATGGTGGGAGTACGAGGGACATGAGGAGTAAGAAGAGTGATATCTTGGGAACTAAGTCCTTCTGCTGTACCAGAAGAAGTAATAAAAGAAGCTATTTCTTCATTAAACTTGACAGTTGGGTCGGAAGACAATAGTTCATAATAAGTGACATTCTCAAGCTGTCGGTAAGCTTCAGCATTGTAAGACGAAATGTCCTGTAGTACTACTGAGGACCCTTTATCAGCTGGAAGGATAATAACATCAGGATTATTAGATAATCTTTTAAGTGCTGATTTCTCACGTAAAGTTAAGTTGTCTTTAGGAGTGATCTTATCTAGAAATTTAGAATCACTGATCGAAGTTAAAAATCTGTTAATAAACATTTCTAAAGGATGGCTAGAAGGTAAAGATGGAGGTTCAAGTTTGGAGGGAGAACGAAACTTGAGAAGGCAAGGAGTAACATTTGAAGTAGGCTGAGAAGATTTAGTATGCCGATAGTAACGCCATCTTAAATTACGGCAAAATTTAACGCCATCAGAAACAAATTTAAGGCGATTAAATTTGGGAGTTGGGGCAAAAGATAATCCTTTTTGTAAAAGCAATGTATCAGTATTGGAAAGTGAAATAGAAGATAAATTAACAACAGCAATATTACTAGTAGGAGAAGTACAAGGGGTACATTTGCTCTTAGGCTGCTGGTATGCAGTACAGGAGTAAAAGTTAGATGGACGAGGTAAATTGAAAATAGAAGCCAAGTCAGGAGCTGACGCTACGAGCGGCGGGGAAAAGTTTTGGAAAAAAGATGCATTAAACTGAATAGGAATACCAGCTCTTAAATATTGTAAATATAACCGCAATAGTTTAAGAAGATGTTTCTGATTAGAGAATATAATAATTTATTCGCACTCATCAAGATACTATTAACTGTGGTAATATATTTAAGAGAACATGACAAAATAATTTTAATAAAACTAATTAATTTAGACAAATGAAATTGCTGCAAATATTGACAATTATTAAGGATCATCCGTAGAAAATGTTGGGAGATATGGTGCCTAAATAAATGAAATTGGCTATGAGTGCTAGGAGCTATAGCGGACAATGGCAATTGAATTAATATTCCGTTAGGACACACACCAGTAATAGCGCAATAAGAAAGAAAGCCAACGTGCCCTGTATATTTAGCTAATTGTTTAGAATGGTACTTACATTTGTTGAACCAAAATGTGATAACATTACCTAGGATAGGTGTCATGGTATAAGATGTAATATATAATAAAGTATTTTAGAAAACACAGAAATAAAATTAAAAGAAAAAAAGATAAATAGTAAAGAAGTCAAAAGAACACACGCAAAAGCAAAACACACAAAAGCAAATAAAGCCTAATAAGCAAAGTTAAAAGCAGCACCAGAGGTGCAAACAATATTAATGAAACATAAAAATAAAGAAACACTATTAACAATGTAAGAAATTAACACTAATAATAAAAGTAGATAAAGATAAAACACAGAGAAAGAGTCACACTAGCTAGCTTCTTGCCATTGAAGAACTCGCAGTAGTTCGAAATATAGCAATTTCAAGTGTGACTCTTTCTCTGTGTTTTATCTTTATCTACTTTTATTATTAGTGTTAATTTATATATATATAAAATAAAAATAAACACTATTAACAATGTAACAAATTGACAGTAATAATAAAAGTAGAATAGGATAAACACTTAGATAAAGTCACACTTGAAATTGCTATATTTCAAGTGTGACTTTATCTAAGTGTTTATCCTGTACTGTTAATTTATATATATAGTATTCACAAAAATTAAAAACTTCTAAAAAGCATAAAACTGTCCAATATAAAAAATTCACACTAAAACCACACGATATGCTCTTGGACACTTGGAGTTTATTCCCAACACTTTTCCGAGAGCCAAACTAAGGCTAATTTCTATAGAGCTAAATTTCCAATAAAGGAATTCAGCTACCTTCGACTAGAGAAACGATGTGCTGGCCTCAAAATATTTATTTTCGCTTTCATCCTGTTGTTGGCTTTTTTATCGTCATTGGACGCCATCCATTTTTAATCTATTATTCGTCCTTCCTTTGCCGTTTCCTTTCTTTACCCTCATCTTCAGTTTATGTATTATTTCCTCTTTTTGTTTCCCCCTCCGTTGAAGGTTCTTTTCTGTTTTATTTTTACTAGTTTTTTCTACTTTCCTCTTTCTCATTAAGCTGGGACATTACAGAGAAGTTTATTCTTTATGATGAGCTTTGATAGCATATCCAACATCAGAGGAAAAACAATCTACATCTCGAAAGTTAATTGCATAAAATTTTGCTTTCATATTACTGATGTAATAACACGTGCATTTATCGACAATTATATCTCGTTAAAAGGAAGTTTTAATGTAATAAACGCAGTTATTCAAATGTTGCAATTTGCAAATAGTATAATCGTTAGCAATTTGCAACAGTGTCCACACTAGTGCTTGTTTATAATTTATTTCAATTTACACTGCTGCCATTGTTTTTGTTTCAAACAAACCTGTTCATATTTCTTTGTAAAAGAAAGGCTTATTTCCTTTATTCTTCTAAACACCAAGCCTAAGACATATTCTAATCCTTATTACCCATTAAACATATTTAAAACAAAATAAAAATAAGTAAAATTAAACTCAAAAAGCACATATGCATGTTTTGGGAAGATTGTTTGAATTTACAACGCCGTTTATTTTCTGACAGAAAAATATTTTACTATCGAACCGCAGTCAGAAACCTCCAAGATGAAAACGAAAGTAATTGTGAAGTAATGTCATTTGGCTCTGCAAGCATTTTATAGAAGAAAGCTGTCCATAAATAACAAGTATTAGTAATAAACCTTTTCCGGTCACAATTTCTTTTTTATATGTTTTATTTACGGAACTCCTTAACATCTCAGATCATTAGCATCCCTTTCAATTTAGGACGTGAAATGGACGACAAATGTTGCTTGGAGGCCTCTTCTGTCAGGCTTGAGGTTCTTTTTCGTGTCACAAATGTACGACACGCTTTACTTTCCTTCGGAAGGCAGCCATACTTAGGCTTTTTACGCTCGAAAAATCTATCGATCCTGGCCGGGATTGAACCCCCGATCTTGGGTTTAGGAGGCAAGTATGGTTACTACTACACCATCAGGACCGACGCTCATGAGGTGTTTCGCACGACGGTGACTAAGCATGCCACGGCCCGCGGCTCCCACACTTCGTGACAGATATTCACACCCACACATACCCAAGAATAAATATAATTTAGATAATGTAAGTAGTAATAATTATAAAATATAGATTATAGTAGCAAACTGGACATTTAATGTATTGATAAAATGTATTCATGGCTACCTGGCCGTTTGACTCTATGACAATAGGGAAAAGTTTGCCTTTTGTCATCTTTTGTGCTTTTTCTGCTGGTAATGGCTAGAGCGATGGGTCTCTCCATTGTAACAAAAGCTAAGTGCATGCAGATGGCCGAACAATAGATCCTTTTGTATCTTAGTTGCTGAAGATGCAACTTCGTTGAAGGTAAAAGCAGAAATAGGTGTCGGCGATGAAATCGTTACATCGTACGATGAGGAGCTCTCCAATAAGGTATCAGAATGGCTATAAATTTAAAATAAGCGCGTTTGGGAGCCCAAGAATTGACCAATAATATTTAGATATTTCAAAAGCTCAGAGAAGCTGTGGGCGCTATACTGTGAACCCCTGTGAGTTTTGTAACCACGTGGCGATGTTTTGGATTTTATATATAAGGAGAAACAAATCTAGTAACGCATGTTTTTCTACCAGACAGTTTTTATCAGATCGCAATTGCATTTCAGATCAGGAAGTTAAACAGTACGACGCTTCTCAGCCTTACATTCGGTCACTCACGTATACGTCCTTCAATCATACACTCACTCAGTCATACATACGTTTCGTTCGTTCTCTGATGATCAACATTGCTTTGCCAGGCACAGAGATGCAGCATAAGTAGCTGCATCATCAAAGTCATAGAGATAACGGAGCAAGTGGCCGATAACTAGTGTAGTGTGATTAAACATTTCAATGCGTTTAAATGAAGCAAGATCGTGTTATTTAAACCTCCCCTCTCCATCTCCCTCCTCCCGTGACTAATGAAACACGAAAAGCGACTTCGGCCCCCTAAAGAACCCAGGATATGAAGTAGAACACTCGGTCCACCAACGACATCAAAACCATCATATAAAAACCGCTTCAAATCGGGCACATCCAGCGTGGGGCGACATCGTCGACATACCCCAGTAAAAAACTGGCTTCAACTTCAATTCCTATTCCTAAAACATGTGTACAATCTGCCTTCGGAAGGGAAGTAAAGCCGTGGATCCCGATTTTTAGATTTATGGCACGTAAAACTACTTAAACTTGACAAAAGAGTTTTCTGAGTAAAATTTATCGCCCGTTTCACGTCCTAAATTGAATGGGACCTCATAGCCTGAGAGCGTTTGTAAATGAATGAAATAGAGAAATTAATAAATTACCGTATATAAACTGGAAATGTTGTGCTCTTTTGGCCAATGAAGCATTTTATTGGGAAAATAATATCTTATTAATACGAAAAATTAATAATTCATTCTTCTGGTTTTATTTTTTATGTTTTTTTTTTTTATTTCGAGAACTTGTACCCTTTTTGAGAGTGATTCATGGAGATTGTTCAAAGATTTGCTCTTATTTTGTCTCGTTTTTTTATCTGTTAAAAGTACACGATTTGATCACGTTTTATGTTTTTCACTGAATCAGAAGATATAAACGTGTGACAATATAGTAAATTACAGTTTTGGAAAAATAAAATAGATCCAAAATTGAATAAACTCTACACCCACACAATTAATTGATTCGTATTTGAAATTATGTTTACGCTAAAATGTTATGTTCTAGATTCAAAATATACTGCCGCGAGATCGGTAGAAAACAAAATTCAGTAAGCGACGTACAAAGCGAAGTTCAGGCACGAGTCGCCCGCTACAATACACCTTGTTGCTGATAATATTAAACCGCGTCTATGAAACAAGTTTTATAGAATTTTGTTTCCATTCAACTACAAAGAAAAGTAGTACCCTTAAATCACAAGTGATCTGTAATGATTTCAATTTGTTTGTGCTTTATTAACTGCACTTTTTTGATTTTTGTAGCACTTACTAAATATTCTTAGCAAAAATAAACAGAGTCATTATCTTGAGTAAATCAGTAGTTTTAATCGGTTTAATTATGAAAATGAAACTAAAATTAAAACAATAAGATATATTTTAAATAAATATAAACTTTAGCTTATATTATGTTGATAAGTATATTTATAGACTGAAATAATTTTTAACAAAGAACAACGTGTTATTATTTATATACGTTAGCTCATTTTGTTTAATCTGAAGCAAAAAAAAAAAAAAAAAAAAACTATTGAATATATAAACATTTCCTTATAAATTTGACCAATTTTTACTTTTGTTATTCCCGCGAGTTTTACCGCATTTCATACTGCTACTTGAATGTTATTTTTCCTGTAGTGTAAATATAAAAGAGCGAGACAGAAAGAATAAAAAGTAAAAGAACAAAAACTGGAGTAGGGATCACTAATATCCCCCAAATCCCTTAATTGTTTCTTGAGAGAATTCTTTGGACTATAAGGCCATTGTTGTCTTTTACGAAAGATAATCTTACTGTTTTGAATACTTTTTCAGACTTTCATCGATGCCATCGAAACGCGCTATGCAGCAGTACTAACCCAAGTATGACCCACAAACATGTTTGAGCACTCATCGCCATTTAAATATTTTAAACCTGTTACGCTAATTTGAAATATGCCTGTAATATTATTGGACCTCCATAATTAAACAGTGTGGAAAGCGACTGTTGACAAAAATTAAACTTTCAAAGAGAGCAAAGTTCCGCATTCGCCACATGTGGCATAATCCGAAGGCCGCTCTGGTTCGTATGGCAATATTGCAACACTTTTCCCACGCGGCCAGTTAAAGCGATTACCTAGTCCCCTGTAATTCTATTCATTAACCGATCAAATGACAATGACGAATCGGTGGACGAAGCTTAACAAAGGACCCGGGATATCATGTATACGGGCATTAACGGCTCCCAATTAATGATTCTCGAGCTCACATTACGAAAATGAAAGATAACGACGCGTATACTGAATTATTGCCAGTGTTTACATAAATAACTTATCACTTCGACAGCCGGAACGGAAATCCAGACAAAAAAAAAAAAAAAAAAAAAAAAAAAGGAACCGGATAATGGATTATCTATCAAAAGCACGGCTTCATTATGTGCGAATGAAATATTTCCGCTGCCTGCGACACTAGAAATATGGCCCGTTTTATAGCTAGAGAGCGAAACTAGTAGAACAAGTTTTCGGCACTTAAAGGCTATTCGAAGCCTTTTGAGGCTTTATTTCTCAATACATTTCATAAGCATGGAAACGCTGGTAGTAGAAAATACTCTTTGCAATAAGCGATAACAGAGTTAGTGTTGCTGTTCCTGTAAGTTTGTTGCTGTTTCCAACAATTAAGCGCTTAATAACTATCAACTTTCCAACTCATGATACTGGTTCATGTTTTTTGTTAACTTCTTTAAGCAATGGTAGTTTACTTGGCGTTATAAACTGGAACAAATCGAGCTGCTGAAAAGAATCTCTTGCTGCTAGTCTGCAGTATTAGGCGGGTGAAATATTGTAACGATTGGAAATATACTCTTATTCCAATTCCCAAGTAATTCATATATACACACACAGTAATCTAATCTGTCGGCTAACCTCCGACAAAGCCTAGAAACCGGTTGACCCAGAGATTTAGCGAGAAAATCATTGTAATTGTGACAAATCTCCTTTAAACTCCGGCAGGAAAAAAAAAAAAATCCTTTATCCTGCAATATTAAGGACGATCTCTGGGCTTATGAAACACATAAATATTTCTTTATCAAAAATAGTTGTGGTTTAAACTATCTATATAATGCGTTGTCACTATTTAAACATAACATAGAAATAGTTCAAATAATTTACAGCTTATGAAATATTTACATATTATGGAGAGTTATTGTAACATTTTCTTATTTTAAGTTAAATGCGCAATGTTTTTTTTAATTGGTATTTAACGCCCGTTTTTAGGCAGTGGACACTGATGATACTGATAAATTGGGAAATATTTTTTTTGTTTATTTTTAAAGGAAGGAAGCGTTCCAGACCTAAGTTTAGGTTATCTCCCCGGCATTTGACATTTATGAGGACTGAGAAAAACCTGGAAGAAACCTTCATCAGTAAGGACGAACCTGGCAGGGTTCGAACCTCAGACCTCCCGCTCACGAGTCCGCGCCTTAACGACCTCGGTCACCCGTGGCGGTGTGTGTGTGTGTGGATATACTGGTCTCAAATTATGCATTTTTAGAACTATAAATCAACTGCTGGCTGAGCATTTTAGATCTTTCAGCATTTATATTAGTATTATGTTAAATTAAAATATAATACATATCTCAATAGAGTGATTAAAATGTAACAAAAACTTTATGTTGACATGTTAATTAATTAAAAACGGCAGATATTAATTTGTTGTTATAAACTTGTGATTAAATACAGTGAAACATGTATATCATTGCGACAGCTACTAAAATGTTCAGCGAATTCGATGACGCACATACTTGTCACACACCCACAGAAACGAGCGTAAAGTTGGCAACACGTGATATATTTGCAAGAAAGTATATTTTCCGTGTCTTTACTATTTTTGTGAAGAAATCAGCCCTTCGGAAACATACATAGTTGTCATCTATATCTACCAAACATTGCGCACACTAACAATATCCGAGCTTGTCTTCATTGGCTATTAATGTTGCAGTACGTGTGAAGGAGGAAAAGTGCATACATTAACATTTACGCTAACCAGAATACAAAGCAGATGCCAGTCGTCATGTGTCACGTATTGTAAACATCATGCTCTTGTTGTCCGAACCAGTTTATTTCTTACTCTGTAATTCCAAATTACACGTGGATGGCATTGCGTGACATATTTACACTTCCAGTTTCATCAGCAAAACGGGTCCGTTTTAAAGGTCGCAAATTGGTTTCATCCCTATCTGAACTCCCTTCTTTTTATCATAAAGATCGTAACCGATCTGTCGATATATCGGAGGATGTGTCTATAAAGTAAATTAATTATTGATCAAACCTGTCTTTAAACAGGGATTTTCATTTACACTGAAATAATGGTTGTGCAATTCAATGTTGTTTGATATGGAGACTTTTATATTTTGTTATGTTCAAGATTTGTGTATAAATATTTAAAACAACACACACTTTTGAGTCAAAATTAAGAAATACATATTTCTTGTAGTGTGGCATTGCCTAAATAAATAAAATGCCTGGAATCTTTTCTGTTTGTATATTCACAGTACACACCTTCATAAAAACACCAACTTTTATAAAATGCGCTGAAATAGTAGGATGGTCTGTCAGTTTATTGCACATTATTATTATTATTATTATTATTATTATTATTATTATTATTATTTTGAATGAACATAGGTGTAGAAGAATGCAAACAATGATATAATGTTTAAGTATGAGTGCACATCTGCCCTAACAGCTAGAGGAAAGGTAACTTCACATTAGGTATGCTTGTGCGTTAAAGCTTGATGAATTTTGTGAAACATTCATTTGTGGGTGCCTCAGATAGGCTAAAAATAGAACATTTCAAATTGGAATAGATCTAAAAAGTTCCTAATTGCACTTTGCCTTCAACAAAGTACACATAACTGAGAACAATGCTGAAACGCTTTAGTATTCAGCCAAACTATTTCCACAGCATTATAAATTGGTTTGTTCAACATCTACAATGCTTTTTCTAGGTTAATTTTTTTGGCAAAGGCAATCTAACTGCATCAAAAACATTTCTCTCTTAGTTGAGATGCAAAAAAAAATCGAGAGAACTTGGAAGCTAATGCCAGGGACGAAAAGAAGTTGTGTGCCTTGGAGGACTGAATAACTAACTAATTCTTTACAATCAAACTTTTGTAAACGTTTAGTCCCGTAGATGTGACTATTTTTATTTTCGGATCTCATCATTACATCTCGCCAATGACCCAGTGATTATTGTGAAGACAGATAAACACAGAATGAAGCCAGTTCTTCAGGAATTCATGTCCCGCATGGGGACATTTCGGGAAGAACTGCGCGACTTCGGACGGAGTTGATTTTGCACCTACATCAGCATAAGCATAATTTTGCACGTTATACATGTACAATTCCGTTACATTGGAATGTGCAGATACTCTACTGAGCCCAACTTCGTCAGCAATTCCTCAAACGGTCCTCCAAAATCAAAGAACGCACATACAGAACCATTTCTACAATTCGGTTTATTGTTGGCAATTATTTGCCAATTCGTTTCCACCTTTTAACACGTTAAACCACTCCTTGTGTAATTTTCAAAGTATTGTAGCCAAAAGCCTACTGAATCCTTCGAATTGTTTCCGCTTGAGAACCTCCAAATTTAAGATAAATTTTGGTGTAGTGCGATGTTCGAAAAATTCTAAGTATGGCTTCCTTCGGAAGGGAAGTAAAGCCGTGGGTTCCGTGTCGTACATTTACGGCACGAAAAAGAACCTAAACCTGAAAGAGAGGCCTCTGAGCAAAATTTGTCGGCCGTTTCACGCCCTGAATTGAATGGGACGCTGATGACCTGAGATGTTAAAGAGCGTCCATAAATAAATCAATAAAAAACCCTTTAATTAATGTATTAATTAACATTTTTCGCTGTATTTAATGCAAACTTTGGAATAACAATGCTCTAATGGCGTTATAATCATAAAGAAGAGGAGCTTTAATTGTTTTCGTATAATTCTCTGGGTTCTGGATAGATTGCAAGGATTTCAAAGATAGAAATGCTATAGTATAACAAAGTCCTCCTGCAAGATGGCACTACCAAACTTCGAACTCCGTCCCACTGAGTTAGTAATTAGTTATGCCATTGAAACTTAGCGATCAGAAGTTCGAATGCGGGTATGAAAGTGAAGAGAGAAACTTATCTTCCCTTCTCATTCGAAAGAAGGAACTTTTTGGCTATCCGGGGAACAAAAAGTTGAACATGCCTACTCCCGGTAGTAAATAAAGAGTTTCTTTGGAAGATTTAAGAAATGGAATTTTAGATTATAGTAATTTAATTTTTCATTCTGTTTCATGGAGTAGTCAGAAGAAACAATCGAAGAGCTGTTAAAAAAGAACCTGTCGACAGCTGAGCATTTAAAGTTTGCAGAATCATTGATGTTACTGAAAAATTAAAGACCGCACTGATCTCACTTCCACCTGAAACATTTACCTCATAGATTGAATAGATTATTGAGACTAAAGTTACAATGTGTACAAAGTAACACAAAAATTAACTAAAGTGAAACATCTGGGAGCTTATAACACTGGGCAACAATGAAAATTATTCGGGCTTAAAAATAGTGATTTTACATGTATTTCCATCTGCTGAATTCAAAAATCACCATAAAAATGATAGATTAGCTCTTGTTTTGAAGATAAAGTGACATTTCATTTTTTAGAGTGAAGATTTTAAATTTGGGGGAATTTTTTTTGGGAGTTGGCACACCTATCAAATAAAAAAACACAAGTGCTCTGCAGCTGTTTGTAAGTCATAAACTTAGATACTGTTGCTGTGACTGTGAATTACATGTAGTTTCTACTCAAATTAATGCAAAATTTCTGGTTCGCGAGTGCTTTTTTAGTGTAAAATTTGTAAAAATGCCACGAAAATGTGTAAATATGGTGAATAACTTTTGTTATATTTGTACTGAAATAACATTTTCCTCACAGAAACGCAATCTGACGCCTCTTGTAAAGACTGCCAAGCCTCTTGTGTACCCAAAAGACGTTCTTTTTCCACCCCTGCATATCAAGTTGGGTTTGATGAAAAATTTTGTCAAAGCTATGAACCGAGAAGGATGGGCCTTTAAGTACATCAGAGAGAAATTTTCGAAATTAAGTGATGCAAAAGTTAAGGAAGGCATTTTTGTCGGACCACAAATAAGAGAACTTGTAAAGGATCCTCCATTTGACCAAGTTTTGGAGGGGAAAGAAAAGGAAGCTTGGGAAGCCTTCAAGGGTGTTGTTCATAGATTTTTAGGCAACAAAAGAGATGACAACTACAAGCATTTGGTGACAGTGCTCCTGCAAAAATACCGTAACCTTGGATGCAACATGTCCCTTAAGATCCATTTTCTCCACTCCCACCTACACTTTTTCCCTCCTAGTTGTGGAGCTGTTAGTGATGAACATGGGGAGAGATTCCATCAGGACATTTCTGTTATGGAACAAAGATATCAGGGCCGTTGGAATGAAGTAATGCTTGCGGATTACTGTTGGTCTTTGTATAGGGATTCTGCGGAATTCCATCACAAGAGGCAAGCTAAAAGACGACGAAGTCAATAGGCCACCATATGATTCTCTTCAGACACGACTATCTGTGAAGTATTTTTCCAGCAATTTAGAACTCTTAGCATGTAATTACCAGTTAAAAAATCAAATGCACTTTCATTGTTGTTAGCATGTATGTAATTAAAATGTATCCTTTTCTCTCAATCCGTTAATATGTAATACTTCCACCTTGTGTATATCATAGAAACTAGAGCTAATAAAATGTTTTCATTGTCATATTTGTTTTTCTCAACCCAAAATTAGTAGGAATTGCCTCATGAAGTGCTCGAAACATTCAAAAATTATTTTTTTGTTGCCCAGTGTAATCTGTGCTGTAGTGGTTCTCCTCAACGCTTTAATAACAAAGTAATTAAAAATAGGTCAGATGGTGCCTATAAATCACCTTTTGCCCAATTCTAGTTGATCTAAAATCTTTATTTTTATTTCAACATATATTTCGACAGAGTTTTCTACAAGAAAAATCGTCCAATTTGTACAAATCACTGACTTAAATCCTCCATGACTTAATAATCTCATGAAAATGTCCTACACCGAAGATTTTCTTCCAGATTTTGAACAGCATAAAGCAATTAGGAGCTAGATCTGGAGAGTATGTAGGAATTTCCAACAGTTCAATTCTCGTTATCAATTGCTGTCATTGCAACAATAAACTTGTGACTTGAAACATTGACCTGAGGAAAGAGCGTATCTCAGCTTAACTTTCTGCAACTTGCTTCTTGATTGCATTTGAATCTTATACAGAAATTAAGTTTACATAATAATAATAATAATAATAATAATAATAGTAATAATAATAACTTATTTTGACTATTATCTGCAAATAATCAACTAGAAAGCATCCCCCCCAAAAAGCATACAGATAGATCTTACCCCCTGATTATTACAACATGTACGAGGTGGTATCCAGAATATTGGGGACATCTGGTGCCATCTGGTCAAAAGACTTTGAGACTAATGACCGCCGTCACCCTAGAAGTAGTTCCCTTCCACACGTATACACCGGTCCCAGCGATTCTGCCATTTTCCCAAGTGCATCTTAAAAGGCATGCTCTTTGAGGATGTTTGGCACAGTCAGCGTTTCTTCTTGAATCCTCTCAATTGTGTCAAACCGACATCCTTTCAACTTGATTTTCAGTTTGGGGATTTTCAGTCGCAGGGTGCCAAATCAGGCGAGTACGGTCGGTGGGGGACAACCGTCATATTGTTTTTCGTCAAAAAGCTGCTGGTAAACAAGAAATTGTGACAGGACGCATTAGCCAGTTCCTTCGTCGCCAAAGTTCTTGCCGTCGTCTCTGCACATTTTCAAGCAGCCGTCGCAAAACGTCACAGTAGTATGTGGAATTCATTGTGTGTTTTGGGGGGCCGAATTCTTTGTGCACAATCCCCTTGGTATCAAAGAAAAACGAGGAACATGCTCGTGACTTTGCTCTTCACTTTAATAGGGTTATTTATTTTTTTTTTTTTTTTTTTTTTGTCTTGGTGAGTTCGGGCTCTTCCACTGTGAGGATTGTTGTTTTGTCTCAGGGTCATAAGCGTACACCCAGCTCTCGTCACCGGTGAGGACCCTGGACAAGAAGGTTGGTTCATGGGATACGACCTGACGAAATTCCGTGGAAACTTCAACACGCTGCGCCTTCTGATCAGCAGTCAGGATCCTTGGCACAGATTTTGCGGCGACACGATGCATGCCCAATTTATCAGTTAAGATGCGTTGGATGTCCCATAACCAATTCCCACTTCGTGAGCAAGGCATTCAATGGTTCGACGTCGATCCTCACGAACGAGGTGTTGAACTTTGGCAACAATGTCAGGCGTGGTGCAGCTGACGACCCTACCGGTGTGAGCATCGTCTTCAATAGCTGTACGACCGGCCCTGAACCTAGCATACCACTCAAACACACATGTACGGCTCATGCTTTGTCCCCCAAATACTTGTTGAATCACTACGAGGGTTTTTGTAGCATTGTTCCTGAGATTTGCACAGAATTTGATGCACACTCTCTGTTCTAATCTTGGATCCATTGTAAAATCGCCACACACTACACACAGAATATCATGAAAAGTACTATAGAATCTCGACACATCTACCCAGCTGCATGAAACTTTAAACACTCCCTTATCAGATGTGCTAGTGTTGGCACTTAGCGGTACATAACTCTACTGTAATTACTGTCGAGATAGCAGCACCATTCCCGAATATTGTGGATACCACCTCTTATTCCATAGAGGATGGAGATCCTTATGGTTCCATTCTTTATTTGTATTTTGATTTGAGAACCATAATGATGGATTCATTACTCATTTATAGTCGCATATCTGAATAAATGAATGAACTTATTAAAAATTGAATACGTATATAATGATATCTTTACAACCCTTGCACTGGTCCACCCTTGGTACGTACTTTCATAATACAAAAAAGTACATTTCTTAAATAAATTAGTAAATAAGTATTATAGAGGTTAAATAATAATAATAATAATAATAATAATAATAGTAATACTCCACTGTAAGTTTACTTAAAGGACCAGAGCATGGAACTTACATTGTCAGAGAATAAGTGAATACAATATCATACATTAACTGACATGGAGAAACACAAGATGGGAATGAAGGTCTCGGATATTTTTTGGTTACGTGGCAAGATTCTAGATCTGCAATAAGTTTACTGGAAACGGTTTACTGTGAATAAAATTTCATATGTTCGTCCGAAAGAAGTATATATTTTGCTTACAAATGTTGGCAATATCTCAGTTTTACAGTTATTTTATTTTTATTTTCTGTAGCAAAGATATATACAATGGTATGAGAAACCGGGTACCTATAATAAAAATGCATGATAAGCTCCCTGTGGGTTAATTCACAGAAAAGGGGGTAAGTATGGTATTCATATAAGAAACAAAATCAACTGTATATGGCGAAAGAAAATTCTTTCACCACTGAGTTAACACATATAAATCGTAATATTACATTTTATGTATACTGTCGAATTAAGAAACGAAAAGCACAACACACACCCGGAAATAACTGCTCTTAGTCTGCGACAGTCCGCAAGGTGAACAAGTAAATCAGCAGGCTTGCTATCCCCTCCACGCGCAACAAAATCAAGCAGGGGCTCGCTTATAGGAAAAACATCATGTGTTGGGGGCAAGTATCCCTGATCGCACGGTATATAGCCGATAGTCACTGGACGATCTTGTAATATTAAATTATGTGCTTTGTTTTCCTTTGTTTTGAAAATATTACAAGGACCAATGCTGTGCCCATATCACATTTAAACGTATGCCACTATCCTTTTACAGTATTATAAGACCCGACTTAATCCCTCTAAATTATTGATGCTATTGATTATTTTATCAGCTGCTTTGATGTAATGCAGCAATGTATGAATTTGAAACTTCCAATAATCCGTTTATACTTTAGGGCAGTCTTGTGCCATAAAATAATTATTTTAGATAAAATAGAAATCGATCAGTGGTGTTGCATTATGATCAACCGTTGTATTGAGGTATATCATATGTGTTATTATCAGTTTACATGGAGAAATTTAAAAGGCATACAAACAAGTACACCCACCTAAGTCTATAGGTACATAACTCCGTTAATCAGCATTATCGATGGCTATGTAGTAGAGAGTAGCAGTAATAGCATAGTACGCCTTTTTTCTGATTCAGAACATTAACGGGAAATAGTGCTTTCATGTCTGCAAACAACCAACATGCGCAAGAAGAGAGATAGATCTGGAATAGGTATAGCATTTGCGAGACCTTCCATTTCCAACAATGTATCAGATTTTATGCGTCCCGATAGCAATGATTTGTTGCATTATGCTGATACAAAATGACACAATGTGGCAGAACTCCGGGCTGCTTTATCACGCACGATGGGTACAGCAGGATTTCTCATTCACTGTAGTGCCACTGTTGGTTTAATACAAGCCTACTGAAACCGAAGAACACCACATGTACGAAGATCATACTAAAAGTATTGAGCAATACTTTTTAAACCTCTTATTATTTATTTTTTAGATAAACCAAGTACATCATCACTTATCAACTAGTCTCCATTTCTTTGCACACATTAAAAATACCCTTACGATAGAACTCCATTACAGCTGCACGAAGACACTGACGCACTGCTTTCCGAATATCCTCCACCGTCTCGTAGTGTTGGCCTTGCATCTGTTCCTTAACAGAGAGAAAAAGATGGCAGTCGGAGGGTGCCAAGTCGGGATTTAGGGAGGATGTGAAAGAATTTCCCACCCAAATGTTCTGATCTTCTCCATTGTTACATGGGCAGTGTGAGGGCGTGCATTATCCTGTTGCAGAATGACCTTCTTTCCACAGCGCTTATCGCGCAATGCACGACGGAACTTCCAAAGTGTCTGGATATAGCGGGCAGCATTTATGGTTTGTCCAGGTTCAAGAAAATCAACCAGAATGCAACCCTGTGCATCCCAGAAGATGCTACCCCAAACCTTCCCAGCAGACCGCACTCTCTTGGCTTTCTTCTTCGATGGCGAATTCAAATGGTGCCATTCCATACTCTGGCGTTTTGTTTCAGGCTCGTAATGATGGAACCAGCTGTCACAATACTCGTCAAAAAATCATCACCTTCATTTTGAAATCTCTGAAGATGGTTTTGGCTGAAGGTTATTCTCTGAAGTTTGTGGTCTTCGGTCAATAAATGAGAGATCCAACGGGCACAAACCTTTCGATAACCTAAGCTTTTTATCATTTCTCACACTACACTATGTCTTACTTCAAGTTTTCCAGTGATTTCATCCACAGTAATACGCTTATCTTCTCTAATGAGCTCATCAACTCTTTCCTTGTTGCGTTCCTTGGAGGCAGTTCACTGGTGATCGCTACGAGGCTCATCTTGGATACTCGTTTTCCCATCTTTGAAATGTTTCACCCATCTTCTAACACTGCTAGCACCCATGCAGACATCTCCATAGTTTGAGCTGAATTTCAGGAGCAGATTTTCTCTCTTTATTAAGGAATCCAATGATAATGTGCTATCGAAACGAAACTTTGATGTCCGCGATGTTGGAAATGCTGTCTGTGATTACGTGATAGAAGCTAATGACGTCACAACATATAAATATGTGCTGTAAAGCGGGTAGATTACGATCCTGTAGTCCTTTTTGTTACATTATTCGAATATGAATTTTAACAATGGGTTGCTTACCACTTTCAATATGGACCTCGTATAATCCTGAATGCTCGGTTTTAATTTTTTCCCTACTGATTTTTATTTTGAATATTATTTAAAATCTAAATAAAAGGAATAATAAAATTTAAAAAAAAAGAAAAAGAAAGGAAAAAGATAATCATAATATTTTAAAAGACAGCGGATGAACTTCTGGGGAGAATAAAATTTCATGAATAAAACTGTAATATAAATGAACAGAAGAATTTTAAATTGATTCTGAAGGAAATATAAAACCATATCATAATTGTGTACAACTTAAATCATTTAAGAGGAATGAAGTAAATACAAACTCAAGGCACTAGAAGCTTAAAAAAGTATGAAAATTTATCAAAAATAAATTTGGGATAGATATGCATTTAACGTTGAAGATGATGTTCACAAAAAAGCATAAGGATACAGAATTAACAGCGTACAGTGAGTGGTTGCTATTGGCAGGTAAAAATAATAGAACAAAAATCATAATTCAGTTTTTGGGCTGCCATATATCGTATCTGGTTAAAAGAGATATTGAATGATAATGTCTTACTATTAGAATGAAATTTAAGAAAATTAGACTTGAAATCTATCGAAATTTTTAAAAAATAAAATTAACTGTTTATTTGACAACAAAAATTGATACGCATTGAGAAGCCAAAAACAAGAAATCAGTCACAGGAAATTATATTTATAAAATCAGTTAATAAATTTAAATGCACGTATACATTATTGAAAGTAGAGAGCTTAAATGATATGTTATTAACTTAGTGGGAAACATCAATGGAACCCATAAAACGCATGCATCAATCTTGACATATAATCTGAAGGTTGAAGAGAAATTAATCGACTGATAAAATTATAGGCTAATTGATTTAAGTAGCCGCAACGGAATTGATTCGTAAGGTTGGAGTACATCAGCTTTTAAATATGATCCAGGAATCTTAAGTTCTCTTTTCTCCAGATCGATAGTGAGAAGGAGAATACCGGTCATAATATTAGTAAAACTTTTGTAAAGAATCGTTGTTTATTAAGATTCACAATGAAGCTAAACTTCCTTATCATGATATTCCAACATCATATTCTATGGTCGTATATGAAATTTAATAGGTTTCAACGTCTGACTTCAATGTCTCTTTGTGCCTAATGTGGAGGGTTCTCTTTTTTGCTGATATTTTTAAAGTATTCACACCAGTTTTTTTTTTTTTTTTTTTCATAATTATACCAGGGACCTTTTTTTGTGCTTCCCCGATCCAAAAAAAGTCCACATTATTTCTATGTATATCATTGGTACTTTTCCCTTTGTGAATTCTATGAGTAAACATTTATGAGTGGCTTGTGCCTTTAGGTCCCATCGTTCTTTATAAGCCCTATGTGATCTAAAGGCATAGTAATGAAGATTCGGACATGTAACGAAAGCGTGGTATTATAAAGTAACATTGACAAGATACCGAAAGCAAAAGAAGGGAATGTGAAGGGATCTTTCACAAATGATGCTATCGGCGTTTCAAATAAATGAATTAAACGAAGTGTTTCATAATAATAAAAGGATTTCCCTTACATGATGAGCTGGGGGTGGCTTCGAAGGCTCACAGGATACTTGTTGTTTTGTTCACAGTTTTCCCTCGACTACCGTCGCTAAACTCAAGGCAACCATTACACATAAGATATTGACCAATCGCCATCATCCACCTCTATTCTTATTTTAACGAACTTGGTTAACCTTTTAAACAAACTGTCCCGAAGCACTGTTACTGACATTGGCTCTATTACATTGTACATTGCTACTGCATTGTTAACGTCTTATTGTTTGTACCATTTTATAATTACCAGAATAAACTCGATGAAATTTTGCTCGATACGACCAAAGCTAAGTTTTACTGATGATGGTGTAATACCGCCTGCCGAGATGCCACCAGGATGTTATTACAGGAAGTCCAAGCTGTGATATCCGTCGACTGACTTACAACTTGGTGATGTTCTTCTGTTTAATGCGGTGCTACAATTTCCCTATTCAATCTCGATGGCTAGTACGAGAAGGGATGTTATATTGGGATAATAGACGTCACTTAGGGAAATCGAGCTAAGTCGACTCCTCCAGGAAAGACGAGGTGTTTACAGACGAATGCTGAATAACTCAACCAACTCTGTTAAAAGCATAAGTATTTATTAAAGGGTTCTCTTATACAGTGGGACGTGGATCCTGCAAACACCAAGGCTTCTCTCCTATCTCTGAATAAATTCAGGGCCTAGTCTAGACATAAGAGTTATTGTTAAACTCTTCCCACCACTATGAGGTCAACACAGGTTCTGATATCATAAGTTCTAAGAAGTTCATGATTTGGATTTATTAAGCTTAAAACTAAACAATACTTCATCGGCACCATAATTCTATCTATCTATAACATGCACACGTAGACATATTTTAAGTCAGTGGAAAAGAGGGTTGCTTTTTGTTTATGCAAGTGTTTCTCTGGGGACCCTTTCAGATCAGTCACCTCTGGGATGCCCAGTCTGCAAAGGCAAGGAACCCTTAATATTTATTACGCCTACCTCTTACTATGTTTGGGTTTATACAGTATGTTTCACTAAGATATACAGAGTGCTCTTATACAATATCATGTTCTTATTATATCTTGTCAACGTTACGATTCATTATGATATCACGCTTTCGTCACAAAACCGACTGTTCATTACATAGGATACCTCCCCGGCATTTACCATTTATGAGGACTGAGGAAAACCTCAAAAAAAAAAAAAAAACCTCAGTCAGGGAGGACAGTCCTAGCGGGATTCGAACCCCAGATCTCCCACTCACGAGTCCGCCTTAACGACCTCGGCCACCCGTGGAGGTCTAAATTCACTGTATGAAATTTCATCCCCCTACACAGCATATTTTTTTAACGCCGTAACCAATAATGGTACAACAAATGTATACTAAAGTAATGGAAAGCATAATATAGACTTATTATCTGTTATTCTTATTTAGAATGGGTATATCTGCTAAAACGAATACTCTTTGTGGATTAATAAACCAGGGAAATGCACATCTTAAACATTTGCTCTAATTTTAATATCAACATGTAGTTTTTCAGTAAAAAAGCAATTTGCTGCTCTGCTAAGCATTTTATATTCAGTTGTCAGAAGATGAAAAGTATGTAAAGGGGAGGGAAAAAGAACTACAGAAAAATGGTCAAGAATACTTAGCAAACGAATACTAAAGCCGTGGAAATCCGCCACTGATTAGACATTGTGCACACATGCACAGACTTACAAGAGCGTTGTGTTTTATGTGTCAACAACAACTGTATAAACACACTCCAATGTCAGAAGCAAGCGCCCTTTTCTTTTTTCTTATTAGAGCAAGGCAAACAAACTGGTTGATGCTCTTGTTCCCTTCCTTTGTTAAAAATCCTTTTGTTTCATCCACCAGCTTTGCTCTCTATTATATAATGCATATGTTCATTTTTACGTGACAAGAAGGCATCTGTATCATTAACAACAACAAGATTAGTAATGTGTAATTCATCTCATCATGACAAACGCCCTAGTGACTTTATTCTGCCTTTGTGAAAGTAAAATATAAACGGAAAGAATGCGAACAAGTTAATTTCTTTCATTTGTATAGGAAACCGAAGTACTGTTTTTATTTTAAGAATTAATTTCAAAATTGTTTATCTATGTAGTCAATATTTGATTTCATTTATGCCATATTTCATTTATGATACAATGAAGACTGACACGTTTACACAGGTGTGTACACAATTTATGCATATGTATAAATTAGATGTAAGAGGTTAATATACCGACTTTCACAGTAGATATCTATTTAATATATTTCCCAGTCGGGCCGAAAAACAACAGTAATGTGTAGTTTGATGTTCTGTAAACAGACGTGACTCACATTACGTTATGCTAGCGTTGCTACAACAAAATGGAGCCAAGATTATCGCTTCAACAGCGGAAAGCAATTTTGAAGTAGTATTGGAAAACTGAGAATTTTGTTGAAGTTCAAAGGCAATGGAGAGTGTGTACAGAACGAGCATTCGAGACAAATTTGAGACTCTTGGTACCGTATGCGATGTTCACAAGGGCAGATCTGGGAGACCTCGCACAGCAATAGCCCCGCGTTTTGAGCACTCACC
Organism: Metallyticus violacea; assembly: GCA_030762175.1. Taxonomy (NCBI): domain Eukaryota; kingdom Metazoa; phylum Arthropoda; class Insecta; order Mantodea; family Metallyticidae; genus Metallyticus; species Metallyticus violacea. The sequence goes on along the minus strand of CM060837.1, from coordinate 47,269,784 downwards.
GCAGATATCTACAAAGCAATTCCGCGTGAGACAGGGATTAGCTGAACCAGCGTACGTCATATTATTAAAACAGCAAAGTTGAAAGTTTTCATCCCAAGACTTTTGCATCATTAAATGAAGATGACCCTGATCGGAGAATGCACTACTGTGAGTGGTTTCGGAACATGGTGCAAGAGGATGAGGCCTTCGTAGGGAAAGCTGTTTGGTCCGATGAGGCACAATTTAAGCTGAACGGAACTGTTAACTGCATAACTGTGTCTACTGGTATGCAAACAATCCACATGCTATTTTAGAAAAGGCTGTTAATTTTCCTGGATTTAATGTTTGGTGTGGGTTGTCATCTAGGGGTCTAATTGAACCATTCTTTTTGAGGCAACATTAACTGGCCCAGTGTACCTAAACACGATGCGCACATCCGTCTTACCTGCCATCATATACTCTATGGAAATGAGGAATTTTACTTCTTACAGGATGGTATACCATTACATTACCACCCAGATGTACGTGCGTGCCTTGACTTTCCAAGGCACTGGATAGGACGAAGAGGTCAGATTGAGTTTCCACCGCGTTCTCCGGATCTAACTCCGTTGAACTTCTACCTATGGGGAACTTTAAGGATGTTGCATACCGTAGAAAACCAGCTACACTGACAGCACTTCGGGAAGAAATTGAAACGACATGTGCTACAATCGCTGAGGACACTTTCGCAAACGTTACTCAATCAGTAGTTCAACGTACTCAGAAGTGTATCGACGTCGATGGTGGGCATTTTGAGCAACTGTTGTAATGTAAAAGTCTAAGATGATTAGTGCTCATCATTTTCTATTTGTGTGAATTCAGTGTTGTTATGTTAACCCGTTTTTTCTTTGTTTGAAGTGTGTATACATTTTTGGCCTCGTCTGTATATTCATTATTATATGTAATTTTGTGAAAATAAATATAAAATAGACATATGTACGTTAAAAACCTAGCGAAAACTAAATTCAAAACCGTTCACTGAAGTCCAAAACAAAACGTTATTTAAATGATTGTTTTAGTACATTTTAATCAAATAAGATGAAAAGTAGTCTAATGCTAAAATAAATGGATTTTTTACTGAGCGTTACGACTTTTATAGGAACACAGAACTGTTACTTGTTCTGTGGCATATCTCTTTCCTGAAGACGAAAGTACGTAAAGTCTGCTTGCTCGAATTTAATCGGGTTGAAAATCCACAGAAAGTTCCATTCATGCACGAAATCAGGAAAGTTTTAGCTCTTACGATACTTAATTTTTTCCTTTAGGAAACTCTTGCGTTTATTTTGAAACTTAAAGCTAAGAACGGACTCTTTAATTTGCTCTACCGATAATTTGACAGTCAAATGCAAAATTCAGTAAATATAAACTTATTTACATAATACATAGGTGAAAGAAAACTAGAGTCGTAAATAAAGTTGATAATGGAGGCTAATAAGGAGAACGAAAAGTGTCAGTTACTTTTTCACTATCTTTTTTTCAGAAAATCTAAAAACATAGTCAAAACTTCTGTGGTTAACTTATACATTTAGAGTGCAATATTGCAGAACCCAGTATGTGTTTATTTGCATAACTTTTCTGCAAAAACATGTTCTTCTAGTATTGTTTATCTCTTATATATTTGTTAAAATTAACGCTATGTCAATAGCGACTCTGTGATGTTAAAATATGTTTGAGCACAAGTGATTGTATAAAGTGAAATAAAGTTAAAACAGTTTTAGTTTTGAAAAAATAATAAAGCATATTGTTTGTTATATTTCTATACTGTAGAAAAGAACACATTGAAGCATATGATAGATAAGGTAGAATGTAATATTCTTTTATCGAAAAACAAGTTAACGGCTAAAATATTGTTATAAAATTTTGTTACTTTCATAGCATGGAATCATCTAATGGCACTGAATTTCCTTCCATCCCGCATAACAATTTTTGTTTAACTCTCTTAATTTATCATGGCTTTTCACATTAATCCTAATCATCAGTAAGTATCTTTGATGAACAAATGGAATACTTTCAGAAAAATTGATTATAAGTCCTATTACCTTTTCCTGTACTTTTTTTCGATTAACAGATCTGAAAATGTTTGCCTCGGGCCATACCCTTGACGGGGATGTAAATAGATTTAGAAAGACACACTGTAGGTTGTTAAAACGCTAGTGTCGCTTTATTTTGAATGCTCTTCCTGATAACATCAAAATAAATTACAATTTTGAAACTGAAATAATTGGTTTAGATACCCCGTTAATCAATGATAAGGAATAAATCAATCATTGCCTAAATAATATGTATATTACATCCATAGCTATAAGGGTAAAGTATCTCATATATCATAATTGTAAGGTTATTGTTGTTCAACATACTATAATTGTCAGTATATGTGTGTTCCCTATAAAATGCTTTTAGGAAAATATCCCTCTTAAAGGCCTGCAGCCAAAGCCCGTAACCAACGGGTTGGTAAGCTGACCTGAATCGAGTACAGAAAAACTGTTTTATGTTTTGTAAGCAAATACACTCTCGGATACTTCCTGGAGGGATGAAGGCTGTTTCCTGGACAAGCGAGGTTCCTTGTATATGTTACAAAAATTCCTTGATATAATAAACACGTTATGCCTATATGGTTTTTTTAATAGTGTTTAACGCCCAAGGATTTTTTTAAGGAAGGAAACGTTCCAGGCACAAGTTTAAAGTACCTTCCCGGCATTTGCCTTTTATGAGAACTGAGGAAAACCGGAAAAAACCTCAGTCAGGGAGGACGGTCCTGGCGGGATTCGAACCCCAGACCTTCCGCTTATAAGTTCGCGCCTTAGCGACCTCGGCCACCCGTGGTGATGATCGGGGTTGAAAAAATAGGCCGATAACCTTTCAAATAAAAGGCTTTGGCAAGAAGTCGCGTAGACCCTAAGGAATCTGGAAATATATTGTAAAATTAAATACACCAATAGAAGCCCGTATATTGGCAAAGCTGTATGAGATGCTGCTGAGCGCTTAGGTTTAAAAGAATAAAGGTAACGTGGGCAGACCTTAGGAAGTTTAGGCATCAGTTTATTTAAACTGATGCCTTTGCGACCCGAGGTTTTTTTTTTTTCTTCTTTTTTTCAGAGAGAGTTCAGTTCACCAGTTCGTTAAGGAGAGCATTCAGTGTTCAACTGCGCTAAGTTTCCCGCGTGAGAGTTCACTGTTTCTAGCTCAGTTTCAGTTTTTAGTATCAGTGAGTTAAAAAGATAATCAGACCAGAAACTGGAGCTTAAGTTAGTGAAGTTTCGAACTTTTGAACCGTGAACTTTTTTTTTTTTTTTTTGTATTGACGGGAAACGAACAGTGCATCAGGATAAAGTGCCGCGGCCGAAACATCGCTTGTGACGTTATAAGGGAACTGTAATGGTTATGCTAAAGTGATATACATAGCGTCTCAAATTCTCCAGGCAGGAATCTGATCCCCACACAATAGTCAAGGGACAATAAAGTTTAGTTCATCACGAAATACAACTAATATATTTATTCCGTTGTTAACCTCCTAGTCATATCCCTTTCCCTTTTATCTACGGATAACAAAAAGTTCAGCAAAAAGCAGGAACAACTATAAGACAGCGGGTAATTATCGTTGAGGAAGAAGAAAACTCTAAGATAAGAACCACCAATCAAGCAACCAGTCCTAAATATCTAATCATTCAAAATCTTCTCTACCGCCAACTAATAATTATTAAAACATTAATTAAAATAATTAATCCAATATCACTCACCACCGTTAAAATTCCGCTGCAATTTATATTAAAATGTCCATCCAAAATTATCCACGTCTCTATAATTTTTATTTTTATTACTAACTTTATCTTAATTAAATTTTGCTTTTATTCTATACAGTTTTGATTTTATTATTAAATAAAAAAGTGAACAACTGGGTATCAAATAATATTCTTCGCAACGTCTCTAATATGGTGTCCCAATTAGTGTCGTTTTCCTTTGACATTGTTAAATATATAAAATATATTATGTAGGAGGCATTGATTGTAATGCGTTTTCGTACCATAGGAATAAATTCAGGTTTAAAGAAAACAGAATAGCAGCAAATTAAGAAATTCGATTTCTGTTGAGATGCTACAGTAGTAGAGTGCAAACAGCTGTTGCAGCTCTAAAAATCGGTGAAGTCGTGAACAAAGGAGGTGCTCAGTGGTGGTTCCAGCAATTCAATTGCAAATCTTCCTTGTGATGAGATAGGTGCAGAGCTTTGTAAGAATTTTACATTAACAAACACACACAAATCGTCAAAATCAGGTGCGTCGGAAGATGTGTACATTCACATTAAGACTAAGAAAAGCATAAAAAATTATCGATCCCTACCTCATGATATAATTCCCGAAGCTCAGCTCGGAATGTATATCTGTCGTCTGTTTATTACTCATTCTATGAATAAAACTATTTTTAAGAACTTAAATGGAAAAATGAATGTGTTAGTGTAGCAGCCTTGACACTGGAAGCAATGGATAGCTAAGACTGCAGATGGCACTTCGGGAGGAAATCATCTATTGATTATGGAGGGATATACAAATGCAATTATCTATATAATGAACAACTTAAAACAGTTAATTCCTTTTAGTCTAATGTGGCATCCATCTCTAGTAACGGAAAGAGAATTCTATTACATCAGGACAATGCAACTGTTAAATCAGAAAAAATCCATGAAATGAGCGCAATGAATCTCTACCTTACGCGCCACGTACACCCTGATTCTTCATCCTTGGATTAGCATCTGTTCCGAAGCTAATTTACCTTTTCCTGAAAAAATACGTCCAGATAAAGGCGAACGTTTAAATTAGGATCAGCGGATAATTAGCATCAAACAACACTGACCGACTGTGGAACAAATAGAGAGCATATATGCTTGTATCATAGTAATAGTTAAAAATAATAACAATTTCTCAGATATTAGTTAAATGTTGACTTGAGAACTTAAGAACTGAACTGAAAGCTTAAGAAAATGCTTTTAACAGTATAATTAACAGTTCGTTCTAATTAATATGCCCTGATTTTAAATTGGAAAAGATTTACAAGTGAAATCCGTAAAAATGTACTTTTTAATTTTTATTTACTTAATTTCTGTTAATAACTGTACCGATATTGACTTTAGCCCTCCAGTATTTTGGAAAGTAGATTTAATATTTCTTATAATTAATCCTCAAATAATTAATGATGTTTTGAATACTTATTTTATATGATAAATTAATATTTTAACATGTAATACACATAAAGATATTTGACTGCTGATTGTCAAAATGTAGTACCATTGCGATTAAATCCTATTATGCATTAACCTTCTAGTAGGCGCGCTGTTGTTAAAATTACAACACAAGCAGTGTTTTATGATTTATCGACGTTTTAACCTTGAGCTATTGCGTCACCGGTGCAATGCACTACTCGACAATGTGTTGACGGTTGCTATCTTTGCATAACTTTCTCAGTTGGCATTGTGCATTCGAAGTAGTGAGGTGTAAAATGTTGTAAACAGTACAACGCGCGTCTTTGCTTGATTCTAGGAGTCACCATATGCAAAGGTAATTGTAATAATCATTAGAAAGCATTTACTCATTCGTTTCCCGAATAGTTCCATTTATCTATGTGGGGCACGTGCATTTATTTATTAATCTTATTATTTATTTTCATTCAAAGTGTTTTCGGATGAAGAGACTTGCAAATCTGCAAACAAAGTGGTAATGTGAAGATCTGCGTTAGTAGAACATAGGATAAGTAAATCACAATAATGCATCTGAACAGGAAGGGGTAGATGGCGGTGATCTGGTGCTAACAGAAGCGCAGGGGTTCTTTATTGGAAGGGACAAAGTGCAAAGTGGTGTAAAAGTAAATGTGCTAAAACTTCAAATAGGAAGAGAAAAACTATTGTAAAATTCTTCTAGGCCCCAAGAGGAGTATAATGAATACGCTAATGAAGTAGGTGCTTTTCTGAAAATAATTGACACTGACATTTTTGATGAAATTGTAAACTATACGAATATGTATATAAAAAGACAAACGTGAAACACACCAGTTCTCGCTTGTAAGGGATGATGGACCATCGAGACATGAAATAATGGCAGTGCTGGGAATGCTTTTCTTGATTGGAACTATCAAGGGACATCATGCAAGTGTAATGGATCTTTGAACAGCACATGGAACCGGATTAGGGCTGTATGGGGTTATAAAATGTTTCTTTCTTTCTTTTTTCCTAAATTGTAAGCGGGTTCATGGTACAGAAACAAGGGATGGCAGGAGAAGAGCTAATAAATTGCCTGCAATTCATACCGTGTTTGAGGCTTTTGTTGCTAACTGTACAAACTCTTACAACATGAACGGATGCTTCACCCTTTCAGAGGCCGCTGTAAATGGATAACAGTACATGCTCAGCAAACCAGTCAAATGCGGGCTAAAAATGTTTGCATTGTGTGGTGCAAAAAGATTTTACCACAGTAATCTGGATGATTATTGCGGTATGCAACTAGGACAATACAGAATATTTAATCCTCCTGAAGACACAACGAAGAGATTTCTAGTGCCTATAGAAATCTAACAACTGCCAATTGGTACACAAACTCTTCCCTTTCTGAAAATTTGGGAACAACCAGGAAAAACAGACGAGAAATTTCTCCAGAATTCCTGCCTAGCAAGAGAAGAGAAATTGGAAAATCGTTGTTCGATTTTTGAAAGATAATACTAATTTCATGTTTTTTTTTTTTTTTTTTTTTGAACATTGTAGGCAATAAATGCACGCTATTACTAATACGAACGCTTGCAGTGGTCGGTTTAATTTGTTTCTACTATTAATTAAGAATACTGAAAAATTAACATAACTGACTCTCTCTTTATAACAAATGGTATACCCTTCTTTACAAAACTTATAATGTGTAGGTACGCTTTATAGGGGGGGGGGGGCTAGTATCTGTTTAAAGTTTGTTCTTGCAGCACTGGATTCTCTACTCTAATGATCTCTCGGGAATTACTTGAAAGCACGTTCAAGGAAACCTTTGATGTGTCATTGCTGTAATCTGCTTGCTGCTAGTTCCGTACGTAAATGCGCATCCTAGTTAGGAAGATTTCATCTCATAAACAACCCTCTTTTTGTTTTTTCTCCCCAAAACTGATGATGTATCAGCGTTCAGAGACACCGAAGACGCTCATTCACTTTGTGGCGACATCTAGCATAATGAGGCGCGTTCGCCTCTGGGGAATGAGTCTACAAGAAAAACACATTACCTGGAATAGCGGGAAAAAATCTTTATCGAAAACGTTGATTTAGAATTATCTGTTATTTAACCGTAAGGGAGATTTCTGACTGGTACCCTGTGTTGTTTATCAGTGTATCGAACTGTTCTGGATGTATTATCAAATTTATATGCAATATTTCAAAGCCCTAAGACCAATTGTTTAGTAAATATCACACATTTGACATTTTAAATCTCTTAATTCGTGGCAAAGCTTAAAGGCATATTCTGCTGTAAAGGTTTACATTGTGAGATAGTATCCCAAGTGTGAAAAAGTACTAAATAGAAATTAGAAGGGTTAAGGCATATGAACTTATCTTGTTGACTCGCAGATGAAAACAATATAGGAGAATATAATAAGAACTTAATTCCAATTAAAGATCCTGGTTGACTAAGTTCAGTGCGGATGAGAATTCTTAAAGAAGTTCCTAGTATTCTTGCTCATGCTCCAAAAAATGAAGTATAGTGTTCCAATATCCTTATGATAGGTTGATATAAATATTAAACAAAAAAAGATAATGCAATGTGGTTTTGAAGACTTTTACATAGAGGTTGCCAAAAATGTATATACACGTTCACAGTAGATATTTATTTAATACATTTGGACCGAAAAACAACAGCAATGTGTGGCATGATGTTCTGTAAACAGACGTGATTCACATACATTATCATTGCTGCAACAAAATACAGCCAAGATTATCGTTTGAACAGTGGACACAATTTTGAGGTGGTATTGGAAAACCGAGAATGTTGTTGAAGTTCAAAGGCAATAGGACGAAGAGGTTTTCACCGCGTTCTCCGGATCTAACTCCGTACGGATCAATGGGGAACTCTTAAGGATGTAGAGTATATACCGTAGAAAACCAGTTACACTGGCAACACTTCGGGAATAAATTGAAACGACATGTGCTGCAATCGCTGAGGACTCGCAAACGTTGTTCAAACAGTAGTTCAACGTACTCAGAAGTGTATCGACGTCGATAGTGGGTATTTTGAGCAACTGTTGTAACTGTAAAAGTCTAAGATGATTAGTACTCATTATTTGCTGTTTGTGTGAATTCCCTTTTGTGGTGTTAATACAACTTTTTCTTTGCTTGAAGTGTGAATACAGTTTTTGGCACCCTCTGTATTTAACAATACAAATATCGAAAAGGAATATTTGGTATCTAAATGCAATACTGTATATGATATTGGTAAAGACATTAATTGTTTACTCGGTAAATTTAAAATATATTCTATAAAAACTAAAAACTCTAAGAAAAAAGGAACCACATTTAATAAAAAGAATAATTGTAAATAGTTGTAATTACTGTGCCATTTGGAATTAATTTCAGATATTTACATGGTAAGATCTAAATAAAATTCAATCATCTGTAGAGGGCTTGACCAAATGGAAGTGATAGGGTTTTCGTGATGATTTATTAGTTGGGTTATATGAACGTACAGGAAGTAAGAGTGATACGCAGGAAGCATATCCGCTATGCATATCACCTTGTCTGTCCAAGCAAGTGTCCCAGCATGTCATAAATTTATGGATACCTGAGCGAAGAATGCTCGTGATTGACTACGGAACCAATTTTCACTTCCCTCTGCTTGGTAACGCATCAAATGCTCCATGCAGCCCGAGCCTTCTGCTCCTCATAAAGTTACTTGGGGGCCTACTGAACGCAAACCTCGTGGTATCCCAACGGGCGATGGTGTGAACAGTTCGCTTGCACAACGACAATGTTTCTGCAATCTCTCGAGTCTTGATGCGGCGATTTTCCCTTATAAGATTGTCCACGGCTGCAATTGATTCCTCGGTGATGGTTAAGTGAGCTTGACTAGGTCTAGGCATGTCCACAGTGCGCCCAGGTCCTCATTGAAATTCATCACATCATTTTAACACTCTGTTGCGTGAACGAAACATAATTGCATACACATTGTTCATACGACCATATATTTTAGCGCCACTAACATCTGCATTTTCATCGTGTTTCTGCACATGCAAGCAATACATTACGCCGTCAGCCATCACCAGTATGCTTTCTTATTTGGGGGATGACTGTCAAATCTACTAAAACCAAAAGATTAACTTTTAGAATTGATCTACCACATAGTCACTACACTGTATAAAGCCCGGGAGCGTATAGTAGAAACTCTGCGTACACCGTTGTGTATTCCGGCCACACCGGTAAGCGTCGGTCCTGGTGGTGTAGTGGTTACCATACTTGCCTCCTATACCCAAAACGCGGGTTCGAACCCGGCCAGGACCCATGGATTTTTTCGGGCGTAAAAATCCTAAGTATGGCTTCCTTCGGAAGGGAAGTAAAGCCGTGGGTCCCGTGTCGTACATTTGCGGCACGAAAAAGAACCTCAAGCCTAAAAGAGAGGCCTCTGAGCAAAATTTGTCGGCCGTTTCACGCCCTGAGTTGAATGGGACGCTGATGACCTGAGCTGTTAAAGAGCGTCCTTAAATAAATCAATCAAAAAAAAAAAAAAACACCGGTAAGCATTGTGGAAAAAATGTATGGGCTTATGATAAAACCAGCAACGTGTTACGGGTGTGAGATATAGGTATGGAATAAACTGAAACGGTTAGATAAAATTCAGAATGTTTTCTTAAAATGACTCCTTGAGTTGGGGAGAATTGTGGCATTTTAAGGGAATTTGGGCGCTTTCCAGATAAAAACTCTGGCTATAAAATATTGGTTACGAATATTAGAAAGAGAACAATCTTGACCAAGAAAAATTTACTATTTCCATCAAGAAAAATGATATCTTAGGTACTGGGTAGAAAAAAGAGTGGATTAGAGAGAAATGAAATGAAATGGATATGGGAGGGGAGGAGAAACAGCAGTAATATATGAAGGAAAGTCGGAAGAAAGATAATTGACATTAACCGTCAGAATAGAAAAAATAAAATGAACTTGGGGAAGAAATTATGCATACTAACTTCAATTTTCATGACCGAAAAGGTAAAGTTTGGGTTAGACTGAGGGCCTGGTAAGCATGACAAATTATCAATGAAGTATGGGATAGAGTTTGCCTCTTGTGGAAATGTGGAAAATCGGCAACATATATAGGTACATTGCTCAAACAGAAACATTAGCGGGTGAATTATGGTATACAGTTTACACACTGGAACAGAGACCGGTTAGCATTTTGAGACTTACTTGCGCAGGAAGATATTTGGTCAAAACTGGGCGTGTTTCTGTTTAAAGTGCGCTCAATTTTAAGGTGTGTGTATAAACAGGTATATACTTTTTTATTTGTTTTATTTATGGACGCTCTTTAACAGCTCAGGTCATCAGCATCTCATTCAAATCAGGATGTGAAACGGCCGACAAATTTTGCTCAAAGGCCTCTTCTTTTAGGCTTGAGGTTCTTTATCCTGCCGTAAATGTACGACGGGATCCATGGCTTTACTTCCCTTTCGAAGGGAGCCATGTTTAGGATTTTTACGCCCAAAATAACCCATCGCTCCAGCCAGGATCGAAGTATGGTTACCACTTCACCACCATGACCGACATACTTGTTATGTAAATACGTATGAATGAGAGAATGCATGTGCGTTTTTTCATATAATATATTATTTTTTGGTCACTCGTTATATATAAATATTATTCTCTTATAATTATATTGTCCGTCGATGTTTTCAATTATTTCTATACACCTGTTTTAAAAACAAAATATTTCACATATTTAAATAAAAATTTGTCGTAGCGTTGTAGCTTAACTACGCAGAGCTTTGTGTTTGCTTTGGTAGGTGGCGTTATGTGTAGATAGATAAGTGGGTTTATTTTACAAACATTATATATATATATATATATATATTTATTTATATATTTAAGTATATACGTTCTCTGCACCCATATATAATTTAAAATGGAATATATATATTGCGGTGATGAAAAGCTATACACCGAAAGGAAAGAGAGGTACAGACAGGCCCATAAAAGTGGTTGGACTAGCGAAACTGGTAGAGGTGATTAATTATCTTAACCGCAAGTGGAGGAAGGATGATGCATTGTGAAAAAATTGCGTGTGCTAATAAAGCCTACTTTGTGATTACCGAAAACTAGACCAAACTTATTTAATAGAAGTAAAGTTCCTAAAATGTACATTAAAGTATTAAAATTACTTAATGACCTTGAGGTTTTCCGGTTGGCATGTGGTAGAAAAATGGCGGGAAAGCCACATTGTCGGTTATGAGGAAAGAGCGGTAAGGTAGACAAAAGAGCTACACGGTGCAGTTAATGGTTGTAAATTTAAATATAACTAGCACGATTTTTAAATATATGTATTTCTATCATTCTAAGGGTAATACAATTTTACGTACGGTTAATGTCAAGAACGTTGCTGCGTAAACACAGTAACTGACTTGCAAAACCAAGGAAATGAGGAAGTTAATGGATTATGATTGACTGAGAGTTGGTGGCATTATCATAGGCTTGCATGGTCATATCCGTTGACATAGAATTTTCCCTTTCCTAAATAAGAAGTAGCTGTCATAATCCTAATGCAATTTTAAATAAAGTACAGTAATAAACCATAAGCATTAAATTACAAGAGATTAGTACAACTAAGAATTGTTAAGAGTTTGCACAGAATATTAATTTCTTTAATATTTTTATGTATTAATTTTTATTTACTAATTATAATGAATTACTAAAATCTTATTCAAGGCCAAAAGAAACTTCCAAAGGATTAAAACAAAGCAGTCCCTTACATGTGGTTTTTAGTACGTGTTACCTGTTATCTGTTATCTTTTGCCGACAGTCAAAATAGGATTTATCGTTGTTTAGAACCTTCCGGCAGCATACAAGCGTGGGCGTTTTCGAGTGAGATTGACGTCAAGCTAGCGTGACAAATGAGGAAGAAGGGAGGGTTCTACATACTTCACATAAGCCGTAATTTATGTACCTTTATTTTTGATGCCATTCACAATGCAATCTATTAAAGTTGTTTCTGTGTATATGCCTTCTGCTGGCATCTCTACTTGACAGAGCGATAGCATTATGTTCTGCTATAGTCAGAGTGGTGGGGAAGGCACTAATAGAAGCGTATGTAAAATTGGCAAACATAAACTAAATAAAAAATGTATATATAACTTTTAATAAATGTATATTTGTGTAGTGTTTATGTAAACATTTTGGATAAATGAATACAAAGTAGTTAAGGATCTGATATGGACAATGCTTTGTTTTTAATTTACTACTTACTACGAGGAAATGTAAAAAAAATGGAGACTCTGTGAAAATAATTTTAAAATGAACAAAGTAATTTATCTAATTAACGTAAAAGCTACACATGTGCCAACAGTGGGGGGAAGGAATGGAAACCAAATTTGGCAAAACAAGCAAAATGTCTGAGTACATGTCTATAAATAAAATGCAAAATATTAAAGTAGATTAGATAAACTACTATTTTAAACAATGCAACAAAATATTTTAAAATTAAATATTTAAATTAAATTAAACGCATTTGGAATAAAATGAAACATTCCTTTGTTTAATTTATGGGTATTAAATTTTGATAAAGCATAAATTAAAAAAATACAGATGGCTTGGAATATTTTCGATCAAAAGACTGAAAACATAACAGACCAAAAATTAAACACACGCAGAATCGATGAAGGAGATTTAAAATGCCTTGAACTTCTGGTGGGAGTAGAAGAAGAGATAATACTTAAAATAATTTATCACTGGAGACACCCGAAATAAAGATAGGGAAGTAGACGTAAAACGAGGAAATGATGAACGCAATGAAGAACGGATATTTCAGAATGGAAGACAAGTAGGACAGACGGCTTTAGGGGATAAACTTAACGTGGGAGGATGGCGTTAGTGAAATAAGTAAAATGTGTACGCACTTCAGAAAAGGATACTCAAATTTATATACATTTAATATTATAACTTATATTGCATGTACCTTAATGAATATTTTATCAAAGCCTTTCAGTTTATACAATTCTAAATTTTCAAAATTTAAGGGCTAATAGGGAGCTGAGAAATATTTAGAAAACTCCTTATATAGAAATTTAAGCACATAAAGTTACATTGAAAGGTATGTAATCTATGTTGCTTTATAATTACACTTCTTGAATTGCTGTAGACTCCATTTTGGTTCTCCATTACAGTGACAGTGTATATGTCCTCTGGTTTGCAAGTAATTATAGATATTTAAACTAAAGTAAGATTAAATTGCCTCTTTCCTTATGACTTCTATAATTAGGCAACAGAAGTAGCAAAAGAAATAAGACAATAAAAGTACTGTCCACGTCAAATTCGCCATGTTTGAAGTATAGCAGTTTTCTGATTAACGTAACTGTGTTATTAGGTGCTAATATTATGTAAGTTTTAAACATAAATTCGAAATGCTTTTATCTTCTTATTTTTCAATCGGAGGGCTTTAAGAGTATGATCTGCAATCCGCGCTCCTTCTGGAAGTGCGTTTTGATGTTAATGTAGACTGATTTTATGATTGATATAACGTTGGAACTTTTTAAATGAAATATACACTTTGCTTTAGGAAATTTCTCCTAAATTAACCTGCGATACTCAAAGGACTTTGAATTTTAAATTTACATGCTTTGAATTCAGACGATAGGTTAAATATTTAATGGAATTTGTGCGCTTTGAATTCAGACGATAGGTTAAATATTTAATGGAATTTGTGCAAGTTAAGCTACATGTGATTAGGTTTTAATGTCAACCATTATTCTAGCATAACTGCGTGTTTATTATGTTAGATCCAATGGTATGAAAAGTAACAAATGAATTATATAACTTAATTATTTAATAAACGGATAATGCTAGAAAAGACACAAACATGGCACCCTTTAGTAATAGCATTTATATATAAGAATGTTAAAGAAGGAAACCTAGCACAGAATATACTTGCATGCATAGAGTGTATGAAAAGTTTATATTAAACCTCTAGTTTCAATTAAATGTAACTTGAAATAGTCTCGATCTATAGAGATAACTTTGCCTTATGTTGGACTTACTCTAAAGAAAGGCCGTTATTTTCGAATTGGCCGGTCGGTTACTTTCCTGTCTTCCCACTAATAAAATTACTCTAAATGAACCGACCGTAGCTACTTCAGGAGAGCCCTAATCTTCTAGTATATCATGACAAACGTCCTTGGAAGGGTTTATAACGTAATTATACTCGTCACTGAAGGTTTCTTGGAGCACATACGCATGTTAGTTTACAACGCGAATAGCCACACACAGGATATAACTCCGTTAAGTTTAACGAGATGCCCCATTCCGCCTACATATTGACCGGCTTCATTAGCGGGCTTCCCCCTCCCTTATGGTCTGCATCACAATCCGATACAGGCAAGATAGACTGATAAGGCTGCTTGTGACATCACATCGGGGTCTATGAGGGCTATGGAATGGGCTCGTTTACTGGTGGGATATTCACAAATTGCTTGAGCCCATAACCTGTTAACATTGTGTTAAGAAATTACTTAAGTGAGTACTTTAAATGTGTACTGAAAAAAAAGTAACAAGCCTTTAACCAATGAATGATTACTTATGTAATTGAAACCGTGACCATTTCTCAAGCGTACATATCTTTCACTAGTAGGTAGCTCTGAAAACAATGATGTTAATTTAGGCAAGCCATTATAGAAGCAAACTGTATTTCTTGATTAAACTGTTTTGGAACATAAATTCTATAAAATCATTGCTTTTAATAAATAATTCAAAACACATTTCTTGTAACGTTCATGAACGTTCAACACTTTTGTGGTAGAAATTTCGGCAATAAGAGTTTTCTTTTCTTAGAAAGGAAACATAAACAATGTCACACAAATCTGTTAAACATCATCTGAGAACGTTGCACACCGTAACCCAGCTACGACAAAGAAGTTGCCGAACGATAAGGAACCAATATGTAGTGATGTAACAGATCATTAGGAAAATAATGATTATTGTTAACATAATTTTTAATGTTACAGCCATTATTATTTGTGTTATTTTGATTAATTGTGTACATATGTTTCTCTATGTAATAAGTAATTTTATGAACCATATATCGATGTACATTTCTGTATATTTGCAATACATGTGAGCCCTTTTAGAGAAGTTTATTGTGTTTAGTGGCTAGAGAAGTTTATCGTGTCTAAAGGCCACAGGTTGAATAAGTTACGTGTAGGAATTAAAGAGACTAAGTAGGGTGAGATTTTTAAACCGACCAAACTTAAATAAAAAAAAAAACTGTCGAATTTCCGTAAGAAATAATATGAATCAGACCCTATGTCACAAATTTGTAGTAGCCAGTCAGAAAGATGAACTTGAACCAAACTTCTAGAATCGTTCATAAGGAAAGTTTTTTGCTCGGAAAAATAGCATCTGAACAGTTCTAATTCAAATCTTGTATAAAGAAGTAGTTTTCGAGCCTTCAGAGTCACTTTTGCCACCACTCTGTCACTTTATCAAGTTTCGTTCAGTGAGTCAACTTTCGTTCCGATAAGTGCTGCGTCATTATAAGTCTTGACTTCGACGCCAGTAGACAATGTTATTCTAAATTCTAATTTCGAAGCCAACAGATTGTGCTTTCTAAAGTGTTTATATCGAATTTTATAAGCACTGTAAATTCCTAATTAAAATTTCAAAGACGACGGGATGCGTACGTGTTATAATGGTGCCTAAGTCGATAGGGAGTGTTAAAGATCTCAAACCGTCAACATGTTGCTCAGCTCATCATTGCTATTTGATCAGCATAAACTCAGTGCTGCATCATACTCAAATTTCCAACTCTTATGACGAACAGCACAGCGTTCAATAGCATTGAAGTGTTTCATATAATAACTTGTGAACTAAACCTACGTCCCGATGTATAGTCAACCAACGAATCCCATCTTCCCTTCGATCTAATGTCAATTAAACAGTTAAATGCACCCTGAGAAACCTATTCCGCTCTATTGGAACGAGAGCTGGTGAACATCGAACTTTGGAAGCGGAGGCATCACAACAAGAACATCATCAGCGAGAGACACCAATTACATCGCCACACCTTCGTAAACCGACGACATCAGACGGGGCCATAAAATTAAGCTAACCTACACCCCCCCCAAATTCTATATTAATACTACACATATATTTTATGTATGGGTCATAGACCGTACCTGCTTAAGTATGATACACAATTAGAAAGAGAAACATAATAACACAAAAACATTAATAATAATTAAAGAAACATTAAAATGGAAAGAACCATATTTACAGGTATATAAATGGAAACAAAACACATTATTTGTAATTACACTAGTTATTGTATTAACCAGAAAATACATTGCTTCTAGCTTTGCGCACTTTGGCTAGGAAAATGCCCATATTCAACCTATTAGCAAACAGGTCCCAACATACCAATGGCCCTCTAATTGCCTTAAGAAAGTTTTCAATAAACGCGTTTTCCTCAGGTGTTCTCAGTAGGTACATTTGGCCAGAATGTGTACCTATCTCTCATCTACCTCCACAAAATAGGCAGATTCTCCTACCGGAACTATCCGCTATTTTTTGAGCCTTCCAACTTCCCAATATAAGAGGCCATTCCTGAGCTCGTCTTTCTCCCTAGAATGAGCATGTATATCTCTTTACCTCAGGTTAATTTAATTTCATTCCATAGGCTCAACGAGTGTTTCGTATTATATTGTGCCTCGATTTCCTGCCTGCTGATATCCTCTAGCCTTGTTCTAGCCTTCTTCCGTACCTTTTTATTATTTTCATTATATAAGTTCAAGCTTATTCATCCAAAGTCAATCACAAACTCGAATTGTCTCTCCTGGTGGTTTAGTGCCAACCATACTATTGTTGTAGGACCAAGTTCAAACCCGACTAGTTTTGACGGATTTTTCCGGACGTAAAAATTCGAAGTACGGCTTCCTTCGGAAGTGAAGTAAAGCCCGTCCCGTATTGTAGATTTACGACAAAGAATCACAAGCCTGAAAGAAGAGGCCTATGGGAAAAAATTATGAAAGAGAAGAATTCCATTGGTTCACGGCCTTACAGCCCCTAAGACTCAGTTTCCACAGTGACACCGGTCGTGAAAGCCGACAACTAGTTGTTTAGCTAAATGAAACAAAACGGCACTAATGGTGTAATTCCATTTACATTAATTATTAAGTACAAAATAGATAATTTTTTATATTGTGGCGAAAAATTATAGTTATAAATGTGTTCAACAATTTGCTGAAAAGTATTTCACAATGGCAATAAAATTTTGATTTCATCTAACGGTACCCACAACGATTGTAACAGTTTCTGCGTAGCTCTCCGTTTGGCAGCTGTCTCCTTTATGCTAAATCCCATAGAGGTGATAGGGAGTAAAGTGAAAGGCTACGAAAGGTTACGAATAAAATATTCATACTGTAGGATGTTTGGTCTTTGGTGACGGAAGATGTTGACTTGGCCATTGCTAAGTGGAAAATGTACTTTGAACATGTTGTGACAGAAGAAGAAAATTATCCTCTTTGGTTATTAAATTATTATTTTCATTACAAATTTTATTAAATTACTATCAAAATGTTTTCTTGTTGTACATTTAGTACAACTTATGCTATATGGTAATGTGTTAAATAATATACCATTAGTTGATTACTCGGAACTTGTTTGAATTTGTTTGTTTACATTAGGGCCCATTCCAAGATTGAACGAAGTTATAGGTGCCGTTGGGAAAACTTCTCCTGAATTGAAACAGGTCACTTTGGCCTAATAATGATGGCGATTTTGCATTTCTTTAGCTTTTACCATAGTTTATTTTAGTTCTATATTCGAAAGAGGATAAAATCACTTTTAAATCCAACTTACGCTAATGTTATCCTTTTTTTTGTAAACCACAGTTTATAAAAATATATTCAAGTAATATTTAAACTTATTTAGTTTACAAGAATATATTCAAGTAATATTTAAAATTATTTAGTCTTTTACATCACTACACTTTCATACACTAAAAGATTGTGTGTAATTGGTTTCTAGATAGAGCTTTTGCCGATTTCCAATACAGAGTGTAGGACTGAGTCTTCCATTCCTATTGCAGTATTTCATACCCTGAAATGAGAAAAGCAACTGATTTTATTCTCTTTATTATTTCATTGTTTATATTGCTGCATTGCTTTTTCTTTTATTTTTATCATACAGTTTGTTGCACATTAATTTAATTCCTGATATTTTTACTACTTTTTATTCTGCCTTTATGTGCCATTCTCTATTGACATTTGTCTTTGTTGTCGTGGTCTGCCTGAGGAGCTTCTCTCTCTCTCTCTCTCTCTCTCTCTCTCTGTCGTTTTTTCTCGACTGTTCTTTCAGTTTCTCTGTTTCTACATTTATAATGAGAGAAACAGCTCTTTTTAATTATAATTTTTACTTTTTAGACTCCTTTGTGATAAAATCCAGCAATAACTGGTTTTTGCACTACGGTGTTACTTTTTGTTATTAATATTTATATTTAATTTATACATATCTCGCTTGAGAGTTTATAAATCTTCGTTACTTCTAACAGCGCGAAAACTAGTGTTTTGATTGGTCATTTTGCTTTCAATTTTATAAATTCTGTACCATGATATGTTGTGCATTTTAATTAAAAGTAGATTCAATAACGATATTCCATGTAAAGACAATTAAAATTGCATACAATAATTTCTTTCCACGCCAATTTTACGTGTATGTTGTTTTCCTGAATTTCTCCGTGGTTAAATGAATATCTTAACATGTCTCGGCTATTTAGGAAGGTATAGATATGCAAAGCAGTAGTTGTATGTTTGTGCTCTAAGATTATCCTTCTAAAATATGTTGCAGAAAAGAGTTTTACGTACTTTTGAAGCTTTAGTTACAAAATAATGTAGTTATTGTCCTTCAGACACCTCATCTCTTAAAATATGATAGAATCAGTCGAAAAGTGGTCCAGGGTTATCGATTGATTTGCTTTTGTATAAACACCAGCATTGATAGCAGTAATGCAGTAGACTACGTAATTTGTGTTTGTATCTGTTCTACTTATCACGGGTGTATGCCCAGCGTCATTTTTAACAATAGTCTGGACAGAAATATTCAACGTATTTATGCTGTTTTAACCACTTACTCCTTTCTATCCTTATGTTTCTAACACTGAAATGCTGGTTAATGCAATATAGTGCTTGAATTATACTCCCAAACAGCGTTTAATATCTAGGTTACCAGGCGTGCTGGTATTTCACCATTTTGCCATGTGCCTGAGATCGCTTTCCAAATCTGTTCTCTGCCAGTCCCACGGCAGTATACATCCGTTTGCGATTATGTGTTAACATTTGACTATAAAGCAACGTGTTTGTGAGTAAATTTATTTTAAAGAATCACTTCATCGTGTGCTTGAGGAATTTATTCAGAAATTTCCTATTCAATTCTCTCTTTTCAGAATTTAATTTACGATACTCTGCACATATTTGAATCTATTGTTTAACACGAGAAAATTCTTTTAATAGACAATTTTGGCGCGAACGTTTTCTGATAAAACTACTGCCAAATTAACAAAAGTAGAATGCTGGGAATATATAGGAAAACCACAGAAATATATGTCTAAACTTATTCGTATCAGATGTAATGTATTTTCCAGATACACCGCCTGTTTAACCGAGAGAATACGAAATTTAAAGCCTTTTCTATGAAATAAAATTGTGTCTAATATAGGTTTTAGAAAGTGGAGTCGAAGTAAAGGTGTTGCCTAGTGCAGACGTAAACATTTATGAGCTATCGGACAGATTTTTAAATAAAGAAGGTTTATCTTTCTTATATATACATAAGGAAATCCTAATGTAATTTTGAAAGTAGCTTGGGGTCATACTGAACCTTTAAACGACCATGCTACTCAAAACATCCCTTGCTAAGAATTCATTTTCACGCACCATTTGCCTTACTTGCCCTAATTTGGTTGCATTTGCCATTTAAAAACTATTTTTAATAATAGCACTTAAGTTAACGTGGGTTAGCTCTCCACTGACTTGAAAAAACTTGGCTTACGGCCTGTTTGCTGGATTCTATGCACGGATATAATAACCATGTGGCCAAAATTCTCTCAGTTGCAGTTTGTGTTATATATCTTATAATATTTATCACCTGTTAGAAATGTGTGGGGAAATTAAAGTGGGCCTTTTCTTGGCTCGGATTTGAAATAAAGCTGTTGATAAAGAGAATACGCGTATGGAATATCGACCTAAGAAGTCGCTTTCAGAAGAAACGTGTGACCACTCAGTGCTTTAGAGACATCTTTACTTTCAGTTTCTTACATTAATTCCTCGAGAATTTGGTAATTCTAAGTTACTCTAAGTTAGCTTTTACTATTAATTACCTGTCCTTTAGCTTGTTTTGAAGTATTCAAGTTATCTGAATTGAATATAGATTTATATTTTTTATAGTTTTCTCTATTTCTGCCTAATTCAATATTAAAAGTGATATAGATAGTATAGTGATAGTATAGAATAGTACATACACATAATGCCAATCATCAGAATCAAAACACAGTACTCGAAATATTTATTGCATCACCAACAACAAAATATTTATTGTAGAAAATGTATAATTGTATTTCTAGGTATAATTTGAATATTTTGAAGTCAAAAAATGTGAAAATTTGATGCTAACAATGTTTATAACTGTTAAAATGCCATGTGAAGAGTAAAACTGGACAAAATGTCCAATTTTACAACTAAATATCCACAGTTTTCTAATTAAAATTACATAAATGGGTGGGTTCTTACTTAATAATTATAATACGAGAATATTTTACACACATAAAGACCTTCTCGTCCTAAAAATGCTGAATAATACTTTGTTTTGCCTTCCCGAGCATCGTCTGGGCATTGAAAGAATTACATTTTTGACTTGGTCAGGTGAAAACTCACTAAACCACGTCCTATGGCTGGTTACAACCATGCCATTCTCAGTATTTTCTATGCTATAGCATTGCCAATTCTCTTGCAATAGTTCTCAATGGGGTTGAGATCTGGGATCTTTCCTGGCCACGTGAGGATGGAAAACCCTTGTTCAAGAAAACTTTAAACGTCTAGCATAAAAGTGTGCGGATGTAACATGACTTTAGTAAAATAGTAGCTTAGTTTGGTAAAATTAATGACTGAAGTAAGGCACTCCCTTTTCTTGCCCTATCATATGGTGCGGAGTCATCCTGGAAGGCGCAATTTTCTGGTGATACAAATTGCTTTACACTTATTGGCATTGTTACTGTCCCCTTACGAAAATGTAATGCATTCACTTCTCTGCTGGAAATACAAACCCAGACCATTACACTTTCTGGGAACTTCACTATTGAGTCCAAACATTCTGACACGAATACTTCAACGCTACGACGACGGATAAATATTTTTCCATCGTTTACTCTGACATTAAATTTTGATTCATCTGCGAAGACAACTTTATTTCTCATCTCTTTAATCCGTTGGGCATTTTCCTGGGCTCATTCTAATAGTGCCTTTCATTTTAATTGCTAAAATGCTTTTTTCCTTGGCCGTTTAGCAGGTAGATCCATTCTATTGCAAATCACCACACTAGAAGCTTTTTCCTACTCTCTTTTCAGCTCCATTGTGTTCATACGCCGGTTTTACAGACTGACCCGCTTTAAAGAAGGATCATTAGCAGCAATAGAATACAATTTTCTACCTCTTCTTTTATTTCTGTCCATATTTCCGATAATCTTGATATAATAAACTGGTTAAATCCTATCTTTGATGGAATGTGTCGAGTTGAAAGGCTCTCAGAAGCTATGCTACAATTACATCTTTTTGCGATCAGTTAATTCAATTCCTTTGCCCATTTGGGTAGTTATTAAACAACATCACTAACTACCACATAAAACCAACAATAAAGGTTGTAGTATCACAACACTTTGTTAATATTGTACTCTTTCTAATCCTCCCAGACAGACCCGCCGTCTCAAGGCGCCAAGTGCTATTACACTCTAACCTGAATACGGCTAGAAATATGAACTAAATCGGTAACTGTGCTTTTCCTCAAAAGAAATACCGTATGCAGAAACACGTGTTTTACTGAAACCAGGATCTTATCTATTTCAAAGGCAGGTCGCATATATGGACGAAGCGCGCTTTATCGCAGACTTTAAATGTAGGAATCTAAAAAGGGCAAATGTCTCCTTTTTGTAGCGTGGGAATAGCAGATGTATCCTTTCTGGTAAAATCCTAACTCAGGAGAGGAAAACTTACAATGCAACATATTATAAAAACCTAACGAATAAAAGCGAGCATGTAATAAACTAGTGTGATTCAATAAAATTCAAGAAGGAACCAAGTTCAATAATATTTAAAGGAAATACATTTTCGCGAGGAACGGAGTGAATTCACATAATATATTTATCATTAAATTAAGAAATAAGTTTAAGCATTCGAGAGTTAGTAGCAGTTATTCAGTATCAGCATCAATCGTTAATTATTCAGTGTCATAGTAGAATAGTTAAACCGTCGCGAAGAGTCAAAGTAAATCGGTCGGTCAGTGAGAGTCAGTCAACCAGTACGAGAGTAATAGTAAGAATACGAGCTACGAGGTCATGCCGAATCATTGCTAAGGTATAGCGTCCATGTGACATCACGACAAAGTCTTTACAGCAAAGGGAGTAGTGTGATTATAAAATGTTAACGCAAAATTATAGGTGACTATTCTGATTTCATAATTGTGTTAAACTGAGTAAATCCACGAGTGAAGGCAGTGAATTGTAAACCGAGGGTAGATTACAAAGTACAATAGGACCAGAACAATAAGCACACGACAGACGCACAGCATGTTCCTGAACCCTTCAGTTGCCCAATGAATTAAAAGTCCAACCAGAGCCTAACCTTATATTATTACAGTGAAGAATCCCCTTCCTTCCCTAATGACACAGTCCACAATCCCCTGAGATTCCTATCCTCTGCATTGGAAACAGTGAAATTAGGAACATCGAACTCTTGACTTCAAGAGCCGAGGCAAGACAAGAAGGACATCTAATCATCTGATTAAATAAATAAATTTAATCACCGTCCATATTTACCCCTGCCCCCCACAATGGAAACCATTCTAAGTATGACTTCCCAAAGTGCGGCATCAAGACAGTAAACTTCATTAATTCATCAAACACCTCATTAACAACAGTCCCACTTTGATATAGAAGTGATTTGCAAACCATTAACATTCAAATGATTAAGTACTAAAGCGGAGGGCAGTGTGCTTGCAAATTCTATGGGTAATTAGAAGTGATATTTAAAACAAAGGTCATTTGATTTCTTTATCTAACACATTTTTGAAAATTAATGAGTACAGAACTTAAAACTGGCAGTGGTATAATAAATGAATGAATAGTGTTTAACACCCGTTTTTGCTACAGAAACACCACAGGCAATGGACATTGATGATACATGAGATGAAGTGATATATTGGGAAAGGATTTATTTTTACGAGAGGAAACGTTCCTGGCCTAAGTTTAAGGCACCTCCCTGTCATTTATGAGGACTGAGGAAAACCTGGAAGAATCCTCAATATGGGAGGACGGTCCTGGCGGGATTCGAACCCCAGACCTCCCGCTCAGGAGTGCGCTCCTTAACGACCTCGGCCTCCCATGGCGGTTGTGGTAGAATAGTGTCATAAATAAGTAACCAATAGTCCCTAAACTTTTATGCATCATGCACAACACTGCTTGGTATTCAAGTGATTTGTCATTTGTCTGCTTAGATGACAATAGGATATAGAAATATGTTTTTCCTTCTGAATTCAACAAAGTATTACATTTTCGGCTCCATGAGTTCGTTAAAAAGTGTCTTCCAATAACCCTACCAAGGTCAGTATTTTCAGACAAATTCACCGTAATAGAAAAAGATGGCAAAGGGTACGGTGTCTATTGTTAGCCTTTCTTCCCAACCTTTCACCATCTCAATCCGACACGGGTGTCCGAAGTAGATAAGGTGTGTCTCTGAACGAGAGGTCAGTGATTCAAATCCTGCAAAACTTGAAACATTATTGAATTTTTTTTCAGGTTTTCCTTAGCTCCACTTTACTTACAAATTTCTGTAAAGTTGTTAGAGAATAACTTTAAAATTAGTCGTTTTTTCACAAAATATCTTTCACAATTAATATTTATTTAGTGTATTATCAGTACCCACCACCTTAATGGTATAGTAATAAAAATGAGCATAAAAACTATTAAAATCTTTTTAAGCAAGAGTGATCCATTTATTTCACTAACTCTCAAGTCGGTCTTGGTGGTATAGTGGTAACCCTACTTGTCTTCTAAACCCAAGATCGCGGGTTCAAACCCGGTAAGGTTCGATGGATTTTTTTCGGGCTTAAAAATCCTAAGTATGGCTTCCTTCGGAAGGGAAGTAAAGCCGTGGATCCCGTGTCGTACATTTACGGCATGAAAAAGAGCCTCAAGCCTAAAAGAAGAGGCCCATGAGCAAAATTTGTTGGCCGTTTCACGCCTTGAATTGAATGGGACGCTGATGACCTGAAATTTTAAAGAGCGTCCGTAAATAAAACAAATCAATCAAAAACGAACTCTTAATTTTATAATGCATATGTTATCTCATTTATTGTAGTTAAAACCTATTCTACCTCTAACGAATGGTGTAGCCTGTGGCTATTGATTTCAGTTAGCTGTTTGTTTATTGATTATCGGTTGTATCGTTACCAACATTCAGGAATTAAAATACAATTAATACGCATTACTAATGTTCATCATTGCTCTCCTGTCTATTTACAAATCAAACATGTGTTTAACAGAGATACTCTGATAAGATGCGCATAGCTTATGTCTGTAATACAACCCGAAAGTTTACACGTATGGTTTTAGTCCCGGATAATTGCATTCCTTAGAAAGAGCAGGACAGAGGATTGAATTGCCTTATCAGGAGTAAAGAGGAAAATTCCATCATTCATTAAATTGGGAGCCGTTAACGCCCATTTTTAATTGCGTAATTACCATCATTTTTCCTGTCACCAGCAAAAGGAACGCTTTTTATTTTTTTTTTCTCTATTTGGAATGTTCTACCTCACCACACAGAAGGGTGCTCGCTCGCACGCATTCCCCCACACATAACGCACACACACTTCTCTTTCATTCAAACCCTCTCCGATTCTCTTTTTGCAGCAACTCAAACTCTCATTTTCAGAGACGATATTCTGTTTCTTCTTTTGACCTGGTTCCTTTTACTAAAAGGAATGGATGAGAGCTCTTAACATTGCTCTGTTGGGGAAGAAATGGCGGATTCAATTGTGGACCACAACCAAACACTGCCTAAAACACGTTTCGGTTCTCTATTTTAATTAGTGCTCACAGTTTTAAACCTTAACCTAACCCAAAAACTACAGCGTGTTCTTAATACGTGCTTACGTTACATCTGCGATATGCATTTGTTCGATCATATAACACTTTCCTTAGATATGCTGTTTTGGTTCCGCTTGAAAGACCGAAGAAACAATAAAAATTATCCATACATCTTCTCAATTTTATTTATCTTCTCGTTTTCAAAATCTCTCTTCCTCTCATAATCTTAACACACGTTCTGAATCCCAGCACGTACTTTTATTACATTGCACCGAACATCATTCACCGTAACCACTGCCCGTCTCTGGGATGCATTGCCACGGGATGTCAGAAGCTGCCGAATTTTAGGAGTATTTCATAAGAATTCGTGTAATATTATAAATAATCAATAACCCTAAATGCATGTATTTATTTGTTTTACCCTGCTGTAAATTATTCATTATATTATTTTATTACTATTATAAATGTTCCTATCTCCTTTATAGCATTGTTAGGGTTTAATTTTATGTTTCGCTTGTATCTTTATTTACACTTTCAGAATTTACGTAGGTTGATATATGTATAAATTGTCATTGCTGGTGCTTTTTGTATATTCTTTTTCTTTTGTTTTCTTATTTTTCTTCTTCTTAAGTTAATATATTTAATTTTTCATTATCAATATTTAGGTATCAGCATGCGTTTATTTATTTACTTTGGTTTATATGTGTACGAGATTGTCAACTGTCATTGTTGTGATTGTAATATTGTCGCTATAACTTCATGTCATTATTTGATTGCTAGAGCGGAAGAGAAGACATAATAAATATGTCAGTGCTTATTTTATCTTATGATCATTGTCAATCCGTAAAAGTATTTGAAATATTTGTACTGTGAAAAATGAATGAAATTGAAAGATTTTTTTTTGAATAGTGTTTAACGCCCGTTTTTACTACTGAGGCACCACAGGCGGTGAACACTGATGATACATGAAATGAAATGATTTATTGGGAAAGGATTTTTTTAAGGAAGGAAACGTTCTAGGCCTAAGTTTAGGGTACCTCCCGGGCATTTGCCAGTATTTAGTTACTTTTTTATGATTTATGGTAATATTGTACATTTAAAAAAATATATTATATGAACCGAATGTTGAAAATATGTTACAAAATACGCACAATACTCAAAATATGCAATATTATTCTAAACAACTCTTCATATTTGCGATCAACCTGTTTTGCACAACTTTCAATGAAAACGTAAAATATATATCGTTTTACCAGTTACTTGAAACATCCGAAAAAATGAAAGTCGCAAGGTCAGGGCTCCAGGGTCACTATGCTTGGAAAATCGTGGTCATCTTTCTTGTGCCGGCATGGATGTTTCAGATATAAACCCAAACGCTGGTTCATAGGTATTTCAGTCAGCATTGCAGACAAACTTTTCGATACAATAGGACATGTAGAAGGGACAGTTTGCTGATAACTTATCCGAAAAATGTGTGTTCCACCCTTCACTGTTGTCTTTGTTGCTATATATGGCATTCTTGTGACATTTTCATCTTTTCGCTTTCTAAAATTGAATTACAGCACGTTGATTCACTTTTGACGAGTTTGAAATCGTTACTATATTTTCTGAGCACTCTCAAAGCCAAAGTACGCTAGCCAGCTATTAATGATGATCTACATTGTTGTTTTTTTTTTCCCACCTCCATAATTTTCATTATTTTATTGTTGTTTTCATTACACATTTAGCATTTTCTCTGTTGCTTCTGGAAGGTGCTAAAATTTATCTAATATGTAATATGCATCCCTGAGATTTGTTTACATTGCATTCTAATGAAATATATTCGAGAGGGTTTATGCCCAATAGGAGTTTGTATCTCGCATATAAAAAGTTGCAAGTTGCTGCATATTTATTCGTAATTGATTTCGTATTATGAGTGTCTATATTTGAGGATGTGTTGATAAAAATTACTTGGTATTTGTGTGTTTTATTTATATTTTGTACCATTAATCAGTACTTATAATAAAAACTGTTTTGAGGCAATGACATTTTGGGAAAAAAATTATGTATTTTTCCCATGCTATATTATAAATATTTATAGCATTAGATTTAAGGACATCATCATCATCATCATCATCATCATCATCAACACCACAGTAAGGCGTATGCTAATAAGTCATTTCCGGCTACGTTCGAATATGTCCATCTCTTTCATGGTCTCCCCAGCATTCTACTTTGTCTTAGATATTTATGAACTGTGCCAATTTTTCTGATAGGCATGCATCTTATCTTCGATCCTTTCTTTGTACATGCCGATCTTATCGTATGACTTAGTTTTTATTTTTGTCCTTGCGTGTACATCTTTTAACATTTTCAGGTACATCATTTCCACAGTCTGTATTCTATTTACCTCCTTGGATCTAACTAACTATCCACATCTGTTGGTATATTTTCACCATTTCACATATGAATTGAACTTTTGATAACTTTCTAGAAATGCCAAAATCTATTTGGTAACTTATATCATATTCCAGATAGGAGAAATGTGGCACCTGTTGAATAGATTAATTCCAATTGTTATTTTAGATCATATAGAAAGTTCTTTAAATGCCATAAAACTGGTCTTCTAAATAGATATTTTCTTATTATATTTTTCAGAGACTAGCTGGAATTTATGTATTTATTTTAGAGATACTTTCCATTTTTATAAAATATTACAAACATCGTCTGCAAAAAGTATAATATTTCATTAAGATTCCTTCATTTTCAATAAATTACGTATAAAAGCTTGCCTCTTAGTTCGCTTCACTTTATTATATTAGCAATGTTTACCATAGTTATTTTTAATTCTATATTTACATGCTTACTAGTATATAAGAAATAAATGTAGCGAAACAAAACAGGTCTATAGGGAAATTGCGTTATTAAAGTAGTTTTCAAACTATTCGTATGCAGAGCGTTACAGCGCCACCAAACAAAGCGGTTGTTCTTTGCGGTTTTGTTTACGACAGCGTCTCTTTTTTAAAACTTATACTATCTGCCTAGGGAAAACATCTGGCCCAACTTGTGCCACCAACTTTGAAGAAACAAAACTAAGTGGGAAAGTTACGATCGCCATACTAAGCTCTAATGCGATAACGCTATTCTTAGGCAAGAAAACAAATTCCTCAGCGCAGAATTTGTATGTAGAAATCTTAATCAACGGTCGATATGATCTATGTCCACGGAGTGTGCTCTACTCTGATAAACGCTTCTTCGCTAATTTGAACTAGAGAGTAGTGACAAGTTATCACAGTTCTAGGAAATTAAATGTTTGCTTAATGCTATAAATGTGCCGTTCTTTTAGTTCACTTATTTCAGTTTTGCCATAAGATTTTTTAAAATATTTTTGTTCATTATAATTTTTTCTGTTAAGTCCATGTCACCTATAATCACTCTAGTGGAGTGGAAGGGCTTTCTCCGTTTAGTTCAGTTACTGGAAAGCGGTAGTTAGTTTTGAAGGAGTATTAAGTGGATGAGCTTTATTAGCTAAGTACAATAGTGCAATAGTTTATGTACAGTAGTGTATGAACAATAAAATGTGTCATCTTCAATAACGGAGATAACAATTAATAATCTGCAGACTCCTTCCCCTATGGTCACAGGGCCATAAAAGTATCCAGCAGCCGTGGCAAAACTGTAAGACAGTGGTAACCATCGTCATAGAAGAAGAATTATTTACCCCTGATATTACATCAAAAACCTATCAAATCAAATTTCCTGTTTCCAAATCTTTCCCTCAAATCTACATATTTAATTAACATACCCCTTTCTAATTAAATAACGCTGCAAGTGCATTCTTAGAGAGTTGAAAATATTATTTAAAACTCTAACCTGATGTTTGCTCGTTCATTTAACTGCTGCTGCCTCTATCTTAAGGACAATGGATTGGTGGTTATGAGCAGGACTCAGGTTTTATAACCTTAAAAATTAACTAAAAATACCCCTAAAACTTAAAAAATGTGGCCTAATATATCATAAATGACATAAAAATAAAAATACTCCATAAATTCTATAAATCACTATTAAAGATTTCACATTACATTACCAGCTGCTCTGTGCATTACAGTAAATGATAGTACATGTACAAAGATTCAGTAATGTAAACGGCCGGTGACACATAGATGCATACTAGATGAGGGAAAGCTGTTTCTCCAGGGAATGCTTTAATGGCTGCCCATACACATTTGCACGTGCTAACTTTTGTTTTCGCTGGTGTCAACATTCCACATTCTTAACCAGCGATATGTAACTTTTCAGGACTGTATCCCTCTCTTGAAGATGTTTAATGGTTGGTGGTGTCATTAAGGCTGATTTTTATTTAATTTCTGCATCTTTTAAAGAATTGCCAAAACTGACAAAATTACGCTGCCTTCTTTTGTGTCAAGTGAATTTAAAACGAATTTTACTGCTCGTCAATGTTCATTACTACTGGTATTGGAGATAAAGAATTACACGAGAAAAATATTTGAGGTATACATTTTTAAATATTTCAGCAATGCTTCAAATACAGAACACGATCTTGCTTGTTCCATCACTTTTTGCAAACTATGCACCGAGTAGGTTCGGTATATCAGATTTTGCTGTTGTAATCATGTGTACGGCAGCATATTTAATAAAAATACTGCACAACCTTGTACCGGATCTCTTCTGTCCATGACAGTTGTTGAATGGAATACATGTACTGTAATCAGCTTCATTTTACTTGGCCCTTCCAGCTCAAACGATCCCACTATGACAGTCTATACATCCTCCTTCAGTATTATTGGCTTCTCGATGAAGAAGAACATTTAAAATTTGACATTGTTCATTCTTTCCATAATATAAGCGCAGTACAGAGAAATGCATTGTTTTCTTAGTATTAAATGGTCTGGAATAGGTTGTTCGATTATTACGTTCCAAAATACTCTTGAACGGATATCGGTAAACAAAACCTATTGACAACTACTCGGTCGCTCGTCAAGTGTTCTTGTGTTTTATGTGAACATACTTATAGCAGCCCAGAGAAGTTTTGCGTCATGTTTAACATAAAATAAACAAACATTCGCGGTAGCTATTCGGATTATTAGGAACATTTTCGGAATAACAGAATCAGTAAATCTCAGAGAGCATTGTGATATAAACATGATTTAGAGAATACTTGTATTTAGAGGTTGTGTAGAAAATTTCAGAAAAGCTGATGATATTAATTCTTTTAATATTACATTTAAACCCAAAAAATCATCTATAGAAACTATTAGAGTCCCTTCATATATAAACTTCAATAACTTTTTGATTTATCTATAATTATATCAATTATTAGGCCAAATATTAATAGAATACTATGCCTCGTATCACCCGAATAGAAAAACTCAACAAATAACAAGCAAATGTTAATAATGAACTACTTGTACATATTCCAGGGCATAAGACTAAGAAAGGACAATTTTCTCTAAGGATATCCCGTCCAAGAAAGTGCTGTCAAGTACGAGTATTTTTTTGAATAGTGTTTAACGCCGTTTTTACTACTGAGGCACCACAGGCGGTGGACACTGATGATACATGAGATGAAATGATATATTGGGAAAGGAATTATTTTTGAGGAAGGAAACGTTCCAGGCCTAAGTTTAGGGTACCTCTCCGGCATTTGCCATTTTGAGGACTGAGGAAAACTTGGAAAAAGCCTCAGTCAGGGAGGACGGTCCTGGCGGGATTCGAACCCCAGACCTCCAGTTCACGAATCCGCACCTTAACAACCTCGGCCACCCTTGGCGGTGAAGTAGTAGTATGATCTAATCTATGTTGTCATTTTTTCAGGTCGTCAAGTGTGGTCCGTTAAGAGAATGCTTATTCTACTCAGATAGCAAATAAGTAAACTTAGGTTTTTCATATATGGTGCAAACTAGAAGTAAGGGGCGGATATTCATCACAGAACACACCAAAATAAGTGACTCTCGCACACAAACATATGCTTGGTGGTCCATGGACATCTTCAAGCACACTCCACAAACATTGTTCAGTGTAAAGAAATAATGCTCACAAAGGTATTTTTATTCGAATATTGATCGTTCTTCATGGAACACCCTGGGTAATTGAAATGCACTATAACTTATTCAAATTTTTCTAATTATCTTAGACTTTTACAATTACAACAGTTGCTCAAAATGCCCACCACCGGCGTGGATACACTTCTGAGTACGTTGAACTACCGATTGAGCAACGTTTGCGAAAGTGTCCTCAGCGATTGCATCTCATGCCGTTTCAATTTTTTCCCAAAGTGCTGCCAGTGTAGCTGATTTTCTACGCATACGGTACCATGAGTCTCAAATTTGTCTCGAATGCGTACTATTGTTACTCGCGTTGACTGTTCGGTTCTGTATACACGTCTCCATTGCCTTTGAACTTCAACAACATTGTCGGTTTTCCAATACCACGTCAAAATTGCTTTCCGCCGTTCAAACGATAATCTTGGCTTCAATTTGTTGTAGCAACGCTAGCATAACGTAATGTGAGTCACATATGTTTACAGAACATTATACGATAATCATGGCTTCATTTGTTCATTGTTAATTTACCTGTCACGTAGCAAGGCTATTATAATGTAATATGAGTCACATCTGTTTACAGAACATCATACTACACATTAGTGTTGGTTTTTCGGTCCAACTTTGAAATATAATAAATAGATATCTATTGTGTAAGTGTGTATACATTTTTTGTATTGATATGCTTCACTCTGTCTCTGGCAGCGTAATTTATATTTGATAATATTTGATGTTTCTAAATTGGTTTCAAGCGAGAGGAAATGTTCCTGACTGTACCAGAAAATTAACGCAGTTTGCACTATGATTACTATCTCGTCCGAAGGAGTGCTGACTGCTAGAGGTCGGCGAGACAACGCACGGAATTTCAGCTTGCAAAGCAATGTTGCTTCCACCTTGCGCAGGATAATAGCACTCTGTCTCAAGACAGACGCGTCAACACATTCTGAAACCGGAACGCAGGACAGCAACTATTCCCACAGAAATCCTCCTGATTTTCTCGCCTTTCTGAGAACAATCACTCGGTTTCCCCTCAAGAAGTTATTTCAACCAGCATTGTTTGAAGAACTATCTGCTCCGAAGTTGTTTAGGGAAACTTTATCTATTATATAAAATCTACAACATGGGACACAATAGTTTTGCGTTACCTATAAATGTATATTTGAAATAAATAGATATAATTGTATGATTTTTTATGTATGTGTAATGAGTATTTGTTATTATCATAATGATAATTTCTTCTTTAATGTATAACCTTCTCTTTATAGATTCACACTATGAATGTAGGAGAGGAATTGTTTGCATTGATTGTGGAAAATCCCATAAATAACCAACATCCCTATCATATTTAATATTTATTATAGGATTAAGAAAAATGTATAACTATTATATGAAAATGCAACACTATTGATTTTTCACTTTGTCTTTGTCTATGTTTAATTTATTATCGCTTTGACTGCATTGGTTATATGCGGCGTGTGGACTAAATACTGTGGGGATGAATGAAAGGAAATAAAATGATGGCGTAAATGAGCTCGGAGTCCTTTGCAAGCTCTATGGCTCTCACCTCAGGTCAAGAGAAAACTCCTAAAAAAAAAAAAAAAAAAAAAAATCTTACCCAGACAGCTTGACCTGAGCGGGTTTCGAATCCAGAACCTCCAGATTACTAGTCGCAAACACTAACACTAGATCAAGTATTTAAAATATAAGCGATAAGAAATTGTGAAAATTTGCCGCAGGAAATGGAAAAGGAAATGCAGTAGAATGCGGCCATGCTATAAAATCAATGTCCTCGCAAGAAAAATAATTTTATATAACAAATACCGTTCTCAACTAAGCGCTTTTGGCACCAGAACAACATCGCCAGAAAAGAAAAAGAAAGCCAGACAGGCAGCCGAAGACGATAAGTCTGTGCTGGTATAAAAGAAGAGGAAATGGATTTAAAGTCAACGCTAAATAACATGAGCGAAAATTGCTGCAACAAATGTCCTTGCTGCAATGTAATGCAAGTAAAACAATATCGGAGATTCTAACAGAAGATTAAAGGATTTCATACTAAAAACAGATCATAGTAATCGCAGTACAATATAAACAAACTCTCCTGCCCAAACACCAGCGTAGAAATTAACATGCACCGCAGAACAGTCGCACATCAATAAAAACTAGACAATCGAGGAGCGTCTAAAAATTGCACGAAAAAAAAGTGGCTAACATCAGAGAGCGTAATATGCTTCACTCTGGAATTTGAATTTGGCCTTTAGGACAACAAAACAGTGCCATAGACACACTATACGAAGACTGAGTAAAAGAAAGTAACTTAACAGCTTTATGGATCTGACTTAATAGGAAAGGATTCTATAGATACAATGACATGATTTTATATACCGTAAATCTACGACAAACTCTTCAATTAATATATTATGATGATCAAAAAGTGTAGATAAAGACTAATGAGGTATATATATACTCATAAAAAAACACTCAGAGTGCAATATAAAAAGGTTCACATAAAATTTCACACTAAAAACCGTAAAATTGAACACTAAAATCACACTACATTTCGAGCTTGGCTCTTGGTCACGTGATGAAAATGAACTGACCATATATATATATATCTACCAACTCTTGGTAAAAAAATTAATAAAATATACAATAGAAAGGATGACAATTGAAATAAAAATACATACAAAATTAATTTGAGACTTTAGAATGAAAAATAAACTAGGGAATAAGCAGAAAGCTATGAGATATTCCAAATTATGGACATTATCAATTAGTAAACAAGGGTGCTTTATACAAATAGTATGAACATAAAGTCTCATGTATAGGGGAAGGGTAAACGTTAGAAAACATGACATATTGAATATTTCTCCAACGTGTGCCATTGACCACTTAATCGATAATACCTAGATAAGAGAGGAGAAAAAGAAAACCGTCTACCGTGAAAGGACTAAATACAAACTAAATAATAATACCTAAAAAAATCGGATTAATAAAAGGAGAAATGGTTTTCTAAGCCAAGAGAAAATAAAACACATAATTTCAAAACGCCCAATGAATATGGAAGAAGTAGAAAAAACATAGAAATCAAAAGATAGTAAATTGCTGGTTCTTAGCAAATGCAAAACTAGGAGGATTCCTAATCAACCACTCTGAAAGGGTAATTATTTAGGATGTCCTGTAAAAGAATGTTATTATCGATGGGCAGTTTTCGTAAGATAGTATAAAAGAAACAGGCTCACAAATATAATACCAAGGATGCCAAAAATGGTAAATCTGTATTTAATATATTTCAAAGTTGGGCCGAAAAACAATGATGTTCTGTAAACAAATGTGACTCACATTACTTTATGATAGCGTTGCTACAACAAAATGAAGCCAAGATTATCGTTTGAACAGCGGAAAGCAATTTTGAACTGGTATTGGAAAATCGAGAATGTTGTTCAAGTTCAAAGGCAATAGAACGAAGAGGTTTCCACCGTGTTCTTCGTATCCAACTCCGGACTTCTACCTATGGGGGAACTGTTAAGGATGTTGTATACGTGGAAAACCAGCTACACTGGTAGCACTTCGGGAAGAAATTGAAACGGCACTGCTGCAATCGCTGAGGACATTTTCGCAAACGTTGCTCAATCAGTAGTTCCACATATTCAGAAGTGTATCGACGCCGATGGTGTGCATTTTGAGCAACTGTTGTAACTGTAAAAGTCTAAGATGATTAGCTCTCATCATTTTCTGTTTGTGTGAATTCAGTTTTGTTAACGCAGTTTTTTCTTTGCTTGAAGTGTGTATGCCTTTTTTGGTATCCTCTGTATATATGGAATAATGAAAAGCTATATTTTCAATATACCTAAAGTTATGCTTTTTAAACAAGACACTGAAAGAATGACCTGGACATTTTTCTACTAGAATTATCTTGTCTTTTGCATCTAGTACAAACAGTAATTGTGATGCAGACATGAAAATATTTCCCTCCGGATATTTAGGTAACTATGTACTCCATCAGATTTGCTATTATGTTTTTTGTTTATGAACATAGCAGCACTGAAATTCATTCTGCACTTTTGTAGGTTAGCCTTTCATTGACTCCGAAATGCTATATTGTACGAGTGCTAACTTTAACTCTTTGTTGCAGCTTTCGAGATTTCCTTAATAAAAAGCCTATCCTATGTACTAATCGTGGCCATTAAAATTCTTTACTCTGTTATGGGAACCTCTTGGATTATAAAACGATTAGGAAAAAATTTGCCTGAGCTATTTATTTCTTTAAAATCATTTATAAGATCAATAAATCGTGTTAAATGCAGTTTGAATTGGATATTTTCTTGCCACGTTTTGGCACTGCTTATAGTAAAATTGTTGAAAGTTACTATAATTAGATAACAGTATGACCTTCTTAGTGACAATGACTAGTATAAAACACAAAATTTGAAACCAGTTAAGTGTTGCTTATATCAGATGAAGCAGTAAGGAACAACGATTAGGCTCAACACTGTGTTTCGGTGTAGGCGTTGTGCAGCTGACGGACCTACCGTGTGAGCATCGTCTTCAATAGCTGTACGGCCTGCCCTGAACCGAGCATGCCACTCAAACACGCGTGTATGTCTTTCTGATCGAACAAGTCTTCATGTACAGTTTTTGCATTGGTGATGTTATGAAAGGATATAACTTTGGCTGACATAATGTTTTCTGGCTAGTTTTCGTACATGCAGAAATTTGTTTGAACTGCTTGAATGAACTAGTCGATCATTGGAGGCCATGGCCACCTACTGGAAGTGACGAATGGAAAATGGGTATCAGAAAGTATCAGGCTGGCGGTTTAATGTGAGTCATTGCATTTTTGACATGATATAAGAAAATCATAAAGGTGTGTTGAGGTATGCCCCAATACCCCCGAGATGCCCATCGGCCGAAGTTTGTAGAGGCCGAGACGTTCGTCAAGGTGCATCGTCATTCTTAATGCCGAATGCCTCAGGAAGACAGCTTTTTTGTTGAACGTCGCCAGGTATTTCTATATTTCACTCATAGAATTAATGGTGACCTTCATTAGCTGAATTGTTGTGGTTAAGATTATGCCCTCTCCAGCAATATCAGCAGTAACGTCTTTCTAATAAGCTGGAGAAAATGTTTAATTCGCAGAATGTTAAGTCTTGAGAAAAGTAAAACACTATTACCCTATTCACGTTCATTTATATCTACTGTGTAATAGAATGTTTGGAATAATAAAGGTCCGGAAACTTGTTGATTTGTTTTAATTATGGACGCTCTTTAAAAACTCAGGTCATCAGCATCCCAATCAATTCAGGGCGTCAGAGTGCCCATAAATTTTGCTGAGGCCTCTTCTTCCAGGCTCGAGGTTCTTTTTCGTGCCGTAAATCTACGACACGGGACCCACGGCTTTACTTCCCTTCCGAAGGAAGCCATACTTAGGATTTTTACGCCCGAAAAATATCCATCGACTCTGGCCGGGATAGTATCTGCGATTGTGGATTAAGGTTCGGAAATGAATGGAACTTAAATACACTGTACTCTTAGTGAATGGAAATAATATATTATATTTCAAGAATTGGTGGCCAGCAATTTAAAAGGTTCCCTTTTCTATTTAGACATTTCAAGAATAATCAAGGAGGCTCTTAATATTTCAACGTTTCATCCTGCAATGCACCAACACCAGGGGATGTAGAAAGTGCGGTATTAATTCATCAATAACTTAAAAGATATTTCTCCTTGAAATATTATCAAAAGAAGAAGCCAAGGTTGCCAATGGAGTAGGTTTACAAGGATAGGAAGATACCTATTGGAAAAATAAAATTGAGGACATTAAAACTGTCAAGGTCTCATGATGGATCTGCCAGAAAAGCAGAAATAGTGTAATAATCAAGCAAACACCAATGTAACATTAATTTTCTTCCTGAATATATTGTAGTCTATTAATTACAAACCTGATTGAAAACCAGGCATAGAGTACTAACCTGTAAGTAATCACTGTTAAGTTGCTATAATGTAAATTATATTTTCATCAGGAAAAACATTTTTATACTCTTTAAAATATAAACTTTTATGCCAAGTGTTACTAATTTGCTTGTTACTTAGATAAAATTCTACTTCAGTCCATCAATTTAGCTTAATATCTATAATATTTCAATCAATCTTTCTTTTGCCATCAGTGTAACTATCACGAATTGAAAAAAAAAAAATTGAAACTAATTATAAAGTAGTTGAAATTGAAATAGCATATTTAAATTTCATGCTAGACTATTGCACATTATCCATCTTATTGCTGCATGCCTTGAGCTATTGTCGATACCTCTTTTTAAACTACCTAAGTTCTTCATTTCCTCATAGGAAAAGCAAATGAGAAACCCAAAAAGACGTCAAAACAG
The DNA here is from genome assembly GCA_030762175.1 of Metallyticus violacea. Lineage (NCBI taxonomy): Eukaryota > Metazoa > Arthropoda > Insecta > Mantodea > Metallyticidae > Metallyticus > Metallyticus violacea. The sequence goes on along the minus strand of CM060837.1, from coordinate 47,231,807 downwards.
GAAACTAACCAACTTGCAGGTTCTATGAGCCCAATTCAACGTTATTCAAACTCCTGATCAATTTATTTGTAGCGAGTCTTGCACTATTCACCGACAAGCATTTAATTTCTCCTAGATTCAAACTGTATGTTTTTATACATTTTTAGAAGCTCACCTTTTAGAAATGTGACATAGTTATCACAATATAAAGTTGAGAATTAAACCAAGTTCTTGTCGCACAATAATTACTCATAAATATGAAATCAACACGCGTGTATTTCAATTTTAGATATAAATCCTACCTTGTAACAAATAAAATTTCCATCAAAGTTTCTATCACAAGTAATTGCAGTTTGTTAAATTTGGGAAGGTCCCTTATCATCATTTGTCCCTTTTACGAGAAGTTAATAGTTACACTATTGAGTAAGATTTGAGGTGACACCTCAAAACTTTCTTAATTAGAAATATGGGATAAATACTGAAACTATCGTCCAATTTATTTAATTTTATTTAGTAAAATACTTTTGGACCATAATCGTTGTCCTATTCAAAAACATACCTCTGTCCTAATAATACATGTACCACCGATTTATAAACACTATAAATGGACCTCTTCTTGCTATGTAAAATGGACTCAATACTTCATTTATACTATTAGAGGTGATAATACTAAGCGATTACTAGTAAAAAGGATAATATCTATATTTTATGTGGTGATTGAAATGCCACAATCAATGACCAACTTTAATCAGTTGGGATTTACAAAACAAAAAGGAACCTTGCATCAATAAATGTGTGTTAGACCATATTACTGGAAATATTCAGACCCATCAAAGGAAAATGTTAAAAATGTTATTCAGCACTTGAAAATTACATCTAAGCTTTCGGCTCAATCTTCGAATAGTGTTTAACGCCCGATTTAATTGAAACATCACAGGCGGTGCACTTAGTTGATACATAAAATGAAATGATAAGTTGGGAAAGCAAGTTTGGAAATTAAGCCTTCCAGGTCTTTAAGTTTAACATTTGTCACTAATGACACCTAACGAAAAAAGCTTAAGCCAGGGAGGACGGTCCTGGCGCTAATTTTCGTGTATGTGACCACATCTTAACGACTTCCGCCACTTCTGTGCATCTTCTTCAATGCAATGAACACATTTAAACTTATATCAAGTTTATAAGACATGGTCTGAAAAGATTTTAAATTAAAGATGGAATATCAAAAACATGATCATAGTCGAAACTAGAACCTATCGGCCCAAGCATTTCACCTATGCCACCTTGGACTTATACAGAGCGTTCATTTGGGCGTGTGGCCGGGAATTTGCCTGCCCGTTTCTAACCGGTTATGTTCTTCCAATTCCCGACATCTCCATGTGCCGACTAATCAGTTGAAGCAAATTTTTTGTGCTGCACAGAAAGTTGAATGTTGTGAGACCACGTGTTTCATTGTTATAATGTGCTAGTACTGTTATAATGCCAAAAAGTCCTTATACTTTAGCATATAGAATATTCATGTATGATTTCTATGTGACGAAAATTTTGTAGAGAAGCGAGACTGCGATATTTATAGACAGATTCCTTTCTGATCGTGCGCCTCACAGAAAAATAGTTCATAATCTTGTAAATAGTTTAAGGAAACGGAATCTGTTCTTGATAGAAGAAACCGAAAGTAAAACCCCATGTTATTACAGAGGAAAAATTCGCTGACATCAGAGAAAAGTTAGAACGAAGTCCAAAGAAATTTCTGAAAAAGCTTGCACAGGAATCAGGAATGTCGGAAACCTCGGCTGGGAATACCATTAAATTTTTAAAACTATAACCCTATAAGGTAACTGTAATTCATGAATTGCAATCATGCGACAATGTTAATTTCTGCAACTGGGTGTTGAATAATATTAATGTTCGCTCTATTGACCCGCGTTTAATTTATTTACGGACGATGCATAATTTTATTTACATAGCCATTTAGCGACACAAAACAATAAGTGCAAATAAAACCGATCACGTACATAAAATCCCGTCGTATAACCTAAAAATTGTATTTGGTGTGCAGTGAATGCTTACAGAAATTTATGCGCTTGAATTTAAGGGACTATGATTATCCGATTCCGAAATATTCGCTGGCGACATATTAAGATCAAACAATAAGGTGAGCTTCTGAAAATATCAGCTGACCATAGCACTGTGCAAGTGAATAAATTGTTAAATAAGAGCATACATAACAGTCTAGAAAACAATATAAATATGTGTAATTGCTGTAAGTAATACAATATACAAAGACTCTAAGTATAAAAAGGGCAAGAGTAGTTCAGGGAACTAAATCCTATTTAAAATATTTTTAACAATATTTAATGCCTATTTTAGCTGCTGAGACATCACAGGTGCTGGATAGATGAAAGATAAATTTGGAAAGGATTATTTTAAGGAAGGAAACGTTCCAAGTTTACGTTTAGGATATTTAGAGGAAAACTTGGAAAAAAAGTAATTGAGAAAAGGCCTGGCGGGAATCGATCCCTAGACCTTGCGGTAACGAATTCGTGCCTTAACGATCTCGGTCACCATAAGCGGTTCTTGGAGGATTAATGAAATAATGATATGGAATTTTAACATAAAAATGACAAAGTATCTAATCTCAAATTTTCGCCTTCAAGAATAGCGTATGAACTTGATTTAATGCATAGGGCCTGGATTTTTACACAATTTTTTAATTACACGAAAGTTACATAAATGCATTTAAGACTTTTGAAATCAAATAGTGAATAATTTATAACAATTTAAATGTATATTTGGGATATTAATGCAGCATATGTCGTGTAACTTTCCTCCAAAAACAAAACTTTTATTGAGAAAATTAATGCTCATTTAGTAATAGACTAGAATTGTAGGCATATTTCACATGATTTGCTTTGTTAGCACCGTGAAATCAAAGATAAAGACTCACAAGAATAATTCACCATGTATGGAGTGCAATACAATGCAATAATCCTTTCACTTCTCTAATACTGATGTTGCAGAACGAGAAACGAATTAATGTAAAGCAGTGAGACCCAACGAATGCATCAATTGTTTGCACTGTTTCGAAAAGCCTGCTGGCTTCTCAGTGGTTTGGCATTTCAATTATTTTGAAAGTAAATCCTACCAATCTGTGTGGATTGAATCGTTTACCAACTCATTGTATAATCGGAGGCGATATCCATCATGGATAAAAGGTGGTAATACACAATCAATCAAAGCATTATGTATGAAAAATAGGAAGTGTTGCAAAGTAACTGGTAGATTTAAAGAAATACATGGAAAAATCCATAAATTTTCGCCCAAATGACCTCTGAAATAATACCAATTTTTTTATTTCAATGAGGGCTAATAATTATGCGACATAACCTTGGTGTCATTAAAATTAATGTGTTTTCGATTATACTAGATAAACTAGTAAATCGGTTTCTGTGGAATCAGTATATGAAATAAATCTATTTTATTTCAATTGACTATTATTCAGTTGTAATGTAGTGATAACTCATATCTTAGTCACTGATTCAAGATTGCGAAAAGTACGTAAAGGTGTTCTTTTCTAGTATTACGCACATACTTTTGTGAAAATATGTGTCTAAGTTTTTCATTAATAGAAGTAAGTAGCTAGCATGAAGAGCTTGTAAACCCTCCTTCAGAAAAAATGTATTTACACATTTTGCACCTGATGCATTAGTTTCATCTTAACCACTATTGATATGTTGGAAAAAATAAATTCTTCATCACTTTGTGCATTGATTTTATAACACTTTAAAGATACTGTGCAATAAATTGAAAGCAAATCTTGTTTATATATTAACCCATATTTACGAATAGGAATAAGTAAGGGCAATTCAATATGTAAACCTTTTTCCTCGAACGCTTTATAAGTTCCATAACTTTGAGCCTCGTTGGTGGCTGCTTCTTTTGAACAGCGTTTAACGCCCGTTTTCGCTCTGATGTATCACAGGCGGTAGACCACGATGAAATGATAAATTAGGAAAAGGATGTTTTTAAAGGAAGGAAGCGTATTAGGCCTAAGTTTAGGATACTTTCCCGGGATTTGCCATTTGGGGACTGAGGAAATCCATGAAACAAACCTCACTCACGGAGAAAGGTCCTGGCCGGAATCAAACCTCAGACCTCCCGCTTACGAGGCGACCTTAATTACCCATTTTGGTCGCAAGGTGTTGGTGATGGAGGTGCTTTTTAAAATGAAGTCTATAAATGAATGCATTATAAAAATTATTAATTTAACTTCTTTTGGTAATTAACGCAATCATCATGAAAATATTCTGAGACATTTAAGAAATATATCTGAAATAATAGTCATGAATAAAAGCATCGCCAGTTTATAGACGACAAGCTTATAATCATCGAAAGAAGGTTGAGACATGCCATTGGTTATCCACGCTTAGGTCAGCCGTACACTGCAGTCACACCCACAAGGGAGATCGCATAAATATAACTGAATAACTCCCTGTTCAACTTGATATCTTTATCAGCAGTTTAGCACATTATTACCATTTAGAATTACTTAACTATCATTGTAAGCAAAGAACCATAATTTGTTACGGAACTAAGTTGATAGTTTCTCTTGCAACCTCATAAAAAACTTAACACTAATTCATCACTTTGAGCAAAGCTCCCCCCCCCCAAAAAAAAAGCAATCCATTACACAATTTATGAAAAATAATTCAAGACAGACGACAAAGTTATGGCTAAATTCTTCTGGCAGTCTGAAGAAACTATTTTAATCAAAATATTTCTGATGGTTAAACCCGAATTATGTGTCAGATTTGATGGATTTTTTCGGGCGTAAAATCCGAAGTATGGGTTCCTTCCGAAGGGAAGTAAAGCCGTGGATCCCGTGTCGTACATTTACGGCACGAAAAAGAACCTCAAGCCTGAAAGAAGAGGCCTCTGAGAAAATTTGTCGGTCGTTTCACGCCCTGATTTGAATGGGATGCCGATGACCTGAGATGTTGAAGAGCGTCCGTAAACAAAATAAAGCAACATTTGGAAGTATCCATTCTGATAAAGGTCCCATCAAAGTTCTTCACAACACGAAGCACAAGTCTGCACACCTGATGAGAGAATACAGTGAATTGCATTTTCTGATTCAAGCTACAGCACGAAATTTGCGTGTTCAGATTTGCGTCCCTTTGTTTCTATAAACAATGCAATCCGTAGAAGAAGACAAGGAAGTCGTAGCCGCAGTGCAAAGATGACCGAGACAGAGTAATGCCGCTATGCCATACAGTGTCTCTGCTCTGACATCTAGGTGACGCAAAGTCTTATATTTGCAAGGAGATTATATTTTAAATAACACTAAAACCAAAGGATTGGGAAATAATCTGGTGAATATGAAGCTAAAATAAAGCCTACACTGAGTGCACCTCATATATATATATATATATATATATATATATATATATATATATATATATATATATAGCAAATCCCTCTTTTTAAAATGCAGTTTTTTTTAATGTATCACTAAAAGTGTTAAATAAAAGAAATACCTACTCTAAATTCTTGTCTGTCACAGTTTAGAAATAATTCGAAAGGACAAGAAACTGACATAATATACTAAAATTCTGCTTTCGAATACATGTACATTATTGGAAAGTGTATACGATAAATTTTATATACCAGGGTAGCTCCATAAGTTTCCGAAGGACAAAAACTATATCTCTCTTTTTAATATAGTTACCCTTTATTGCAACGCACTTCTCATATCTTTGAATTAATAATTCAATCCCCCCTCAAAAATAGTTATGTCTTGTGTGCAAAATGGGTATAAACAGCATCCATCACTTCTTTGTCACACTCAAGTTTCCTTTCTGCAAGATCCTTCTTGAGTTTTGAAAAGAGGAAATAGTCACTGGAAGCGGCAGAGAACTGGGCTGCAGGGTAGATGGTCCATCTCCTTGAAGTCACATTTCTTCACAGCTTCCTTTGCAACAAGAGTTATGTGCGCAGGCGCGTTGTCGTGAAGAAGGCGCACACCACCACTCAGCTTTCCTTGCCTTTTCTCTTTGATGGAAGCACGTAGTCTTGCAATAGGCCAGCATAGTACTCCTTCACGGTCCCAAAAGTTTGTGGCCACGATCTTCTTAGTTGACTGAATGACTTTGGCCTTTAGAGGCGGTGCTTTGCCAGGTTTACGCCACTCCATTGATTCTCTTTTGGACAAGGGATCATAGTAGAGAACCATAGTTTCATCTGCTGTATCAATGGTTTGCAGAATTTCTCTCTCGTTGCCACGGCAGAGCTCCAAAAATGTCTGACAACAGATGACTCGCTGCTGCTTTTGAACTGAGGAAACAAGTCTAGGCAATCTATTTGCACAAACCTCATTCATGTTTAAATGTTCATGAATAATTCGAATTGTTGTTTTATAAAGGCCCAACCTTGCTATTTCTGTAACTTTCAGCCGCCGATGTCCCGTAATTTCTCATTTCACAAGAGCGATGTTTTCAGAAGTGAGCACCTCCAAGGGCCGACCTGCACGCTCTTCGTCTTTAATGCTTTCTCCGCCCTTTTGAAAACGTTTAGCCCATTCTTTTACGGTAGAATATGAACGAATGCTTACCCATATACCCCGTCCAATCGTTGTTTTATTTCATTTGGAGTAAGCCCTTCATTTGTGAAGCGCTTGAAAACAGCTCGACATTCTGTTTTGAACATGTCACAATCTTCTACACATAGCCTTCTTAATGCTACTATATCTGAACTACTGAACACAGGGAAGCTGAAGTTACAGCTATTTACTTAACAAATAAGGTATGGCACCAGATAAGGGTTTTGTGAAGGGGATAATCCTTATCGGCGAGGCCGGAAATTTATGGAGCTACTCTCGTAAATAGAAGTTAGTAATTTACAATACTGGCCATTAAAATTGAAGCAGATTTTACAGTTCACAATAGCCACGCGGAAATAATGTCTATTGGTTCGGTTGTTTGACGGGGCCTTTGAAATCCTTCACATAAGCTTGTTCGTCCTAACTTGATCCATTGATTTCATATTCGTTTCGCTTTCGACGCATTTCGTCTAACACTGGCACATATTTCTGGGAATGACAACCCGTAATCTGGATATGCCACAATTCCCCCATTGATCAATTTTGACATCTACTAGTATTGCTGTCTTTTCGACGTGCCGAAACTTCAGAGAAAATGAGGAATCGATTAAATGCCTCCCTTAATGTCCAACAGTGTATTTTGGTACAGTTATCATAATTTAAATAAGGTCCTTGTAAAGTGTACCTTGAGAGAAGTTCAAATTCATTTTCAAGCACTACAAATGTTCCTTAACTGAGCATTATTGAGCGTTATTGTTAATTGTAACTTCTTTCGGAGACAAATTGTTTGCTTTAATCATCAACGTGTTATATGTTGAATACCGTTTGGTTAAATCAAACAACAACATTACTACTACATAAGTGCATACATTTTTGGTATATTTTCAAGGTTTAAGGGTACAAGAGCATGAATATTTTGCAGATTCTTAAGGCATAAACTTCCGAGCTCTAAGTTCAGGCTGATGGTGCCATCTATCCAACAGGAAACTAAATTTATTACAAGAAGGAATAAAAAAAATTTACAAAAATTTAAAAATGCATAGCTATAAAAGGTGGAATATGAACTGGACTGAACTAATTTAGCAAATTACATACTCACTGTATTCAATCAAAATTAACCCAACTTAAATTGTGATCGACATGTGCGTAATGTATATGACAATATACCAAGGTTGCCAAAAATGTATACACACTTTTACAGTAGATATCTATTAAATATATTTCAAAAACAACAGTAATGTGTAGTATGATGTTCTGTAAAGAGGTGCGGCTTACATTACATTATGTTAGCATTGCTACAACAAAATGGAGCCAAGATTATCGTTTGAACAGTGGAAAGCAATTTTGAAATGGTATTGGAAAACAGAGAAGGTTGTTGAAGTTCAATGGCAATGGAGAAGTGTGTACAGAACAGAATCGCCAACGCCAGTACAATTGAATGCATTCAAGACAAATTTGAGACTCATGGTACCGTATGCGATGTTCACAAGGGCAGATCTGGGGGACCTCGCACAACAAAAAGCCCCGCGTCCTCGGCTGTTGGAACGTTTTAAGCACTCACAGCAGAAATCTACAAAGCAATGTGGACGTGAGACTGGAATTAGCAGAACCAGCGTACGTCTATTATTAAAACAGCAAAGTTGAAAGTTTTCATTCCAAGACTTTTGGATGCATTAAATGAAGATGACCCTGAAACGGCACGTGCTGCAATCGCTGAGGATACTTTTGCAAACGTTGCTCAATCAGTAGTTCAACGTACTCAGAAGTGTATCGACGCCAAATGGTGGGCATTTTCAGCAACTGTTGTAACTGTAGAAGTCTAAGATTATTTTCTGTTTGTGTGAATTCAGTTTTGTTATGTTAACACAATTTTTCCTTTGCTTATGTGTGTATAGCTTTTTTGGCCCCTTGTATATGTTACAACAAGATTTTACCAAATACTGAAATGATTGCATCAAGGTGTATCGTTAAACATTTCTATGCGCCTGTAACTGCCTTTCCTCTAAAATCTTTCTCGGTTCGAATTAAATTAATGTATGTCAATTTTACTAGATGCTAATGGGGACTTTAGAAGTTTCTCTCCGTTTTTTAATCATTATCCCCCCCCCCAAATACGTAGCAGCAAAAATGGGGAAACTATACCAATATAGATGTATTTACATATATGAGTGTGAAACTAAAACAAAAATATTTTGTTCGCTAGAGATGCATAAAGCCTGTTATGATTAGGCATACTGCTATAAACCATCAAGGGATGAAGTAACGGAAAGGCTTCTTCACGAGATACCCATTTTTGTTGACAAACGAAGCTAATGTCCATTTGGTTACATAAGCCTCTTTCATTTCCATAACCTCTCTCGCCAAGCTTGAATACCATAGTTCATAACGCACAAACAAACGAGCGTGCTTCTCTGCATGCCTAAGCACACAATTCAACCTAAATATTTTGGTTTCAACGGTTTCTGGTACGAAATGTCTTTGATTGGGTTGCGATACTGCACTTTCTAATATGCAGATATTATAAAAATCTTGAATGTTTTTAAAACGTTGACGGTTTCCGCGATATCGATAATCCAGATAACATCGGACGTATTGTCAATCCCCATTAGTCTAATAGGGGAATTACCTCACTTGGACAAGTGAAGGGAAACCTTTATTTTTATGACGTAGTTGATTAGAATGTTACTTTTAACCAACCGTTTATAACTGAAGGCGCAAGTTTTAATGCTACTGATGGATATATTTACTTCGGCTAAATAATTATATATTGCGTTTATACGATAGCTGTTTTGTAAAGAATGATACGAGCATACTTTTTCGAGCTAAAACTTAAATTTACAACATTTTGTTAACTCAATGGGTAAGCGTGGTTATTTTATTGCTGTAACTTCCGGTTCCCGCCTGTGAGAGAGATGCAAGTAGATTCACGTTTAGTTCCGCTTATGCAAAATGGAGGTTACACGCGACGAACAATGCGTTGCTCTGAATATCTTACAAATCTTCAGTTGAGGCCTGTGCAATGTTACAGGAGGTCTATGGCGAGTTCGTTCTTTCCTATAGCATAGTTCGAAGAAGATTTAAAATATTAAAGGAGGGGAGGAAATGAATTACAAAGGTGGAACCGGGGTCCCCTTTTTCTTATTTACGGAAACTGTTTAACATTTCAGGTCAACAGCGTCTCATTCAAATCAGGGCGTAAAACGGCCGACAGATTTTGCTCAAAGGCCTCTTCTTTTAGGCTTGAAGTTCTTTTTCTTGCCGTAAATGTACGACACGGAAACCATACTTAGGATTTTACACCCGAAAAAATTACATCGGTCCTGGCCGGGATCGAACCCATGATCTTGGATTTTGGAAGGAAGTATGGTTACCCCTACACCATCAGGACCGACTTCGAATTTGTGCTTCAACGGAGCTGCTGTCATTCTGAGAGATCATGGAATAACATTAAGTACACTTTTATAAATTCTGAAAATTTCATTGGGTGCCATATACACGATGGTAAGAGAAAGGAATATGCGGAGTTGATTTCAACAGTAATTACTGCTGATTGGTTACATATTTCGATTCTGAGAGCTAACAGCAAAACTCTGTGTGGAAATCTCCATGGGGGGGGGGGGCAAAAGTGGTTGCTTCTTTTGGGAAGTTATCGTCATATAATTTTTTTGATATACAAGGAATGATTTATCAGCATATCGCACCTAGACACACAGCTGTAACTGAGAAATACTACAGAGACGTAGTAAGGCTATATCACATGCAAAAGGCCACGTTATCGCGCAACAATAGGGATGCTGCAGCACAATAATACATGGTCACCCATCGCAATTTTTTTTTTTTTTTTTTTTTGCTAAATATCTCACAAAAATCAATGAAAAGGGTCTCTCTCATCCTCTCTATAGCCCTGATTCGGCTTCATCTGTTTTTTTTTTTTTTTTTCCCAAATTAAAATTAACACTTGTGGAAGGCATATTTTGGATCATTAGCAGCGGAAGTGATTCTGAAAGATCTGTCAAAAATGGTATCTTTGAAGACTGGCAGAAACGCTGGAAAGGTTCATTGCATTCACCGGGGAATGCATTAAGAAACATCATTACAATTATACGGATGAAAAAAGGCCCGTTATCAAAAATTAAACTTATTCTTTATTGAACAGCCTCGTACAGTATGAAGTTAATTTGCTTTTAATCCTTTATTTTGTAATTCTAAACATGCTATATAAGGAAACAAGGATGGAATAATATAACATGTTGCAAAAGATAAAAGAAGTAATTTGGAGAAATCTTAAATAATATGAAAGAGATCTCAAGACCCATCCTCACTAAAATATAATTTTCATCTATATTTATACAAGCCCAATCACCATACCTTAGCATTGTAGTAATTAGTAATATAAATATTAAATATATTTGTGTCATATGCTGTAACTATGAAAGCCTTTGGTGTTTTTCCGTTGCAATAGCTTAAAAAGTCAACAGGGTAATAAAACCATACAATGGAAAAGGGTCGGTTTTTAGAAGGAGTTTAAATATATTGACGGATATTTAAACCGTTTGGGTCTTTGACCTCGACCGGGTGTCATACTGTTAGTGCTTTAAAAATAGCCAATAAAAGTCAATGCCAACAAAGCATTGTTTTAAAACATTAAAGAAGTAAAAAAAGTATCGAATGGCAGGTAGTAGGTGAATTTAAATCAGACAATAGAGAATGTATGTTTGAACTTTTAAAGATAGGCGCGAAGATTGCGTGTGCCTGCGTAATCCCGGGACATTGTTGAGACCAACTATTTTTGATTTGAATTTAATTTATAAAGGAGAGTTTGCTCAGCTGAGGCATTCAGTCTTAAGTTTTACATGCGGCAGCAAGATACACGGAGTTTGCAGTAGTCATTATAAGTTCAATTTTCAGTTATACGCGCCTCGGCACTCATCTGTAAGTTTCACACGCGGCAACTAATTTGATATTCAACGTACCAAAGTTTGTCATAGGCAAATTACCAGAGGAAGCTAAAGAATTTGGACATAATAAAACACCATACGTCGATTGTGTGCATATTTACACTACTGAACTCCTCTTCCCTACAGTATTTTGATGGAAGATTGATTGTTTCGGTTTCAGAGACGTCTGCATCTCAAAGCTATTTTATTATCATTGAACCTTCGTAAATACAAAACATTCATTTTCTTTTCAATGACAAGTTAAGGATTTCAATTGTAACAAACTTCAATACACAGCATGCCTAAACTAGATGTTCAAATGCTGAAATGCCATTGAGGGGCAAAAATCACATTACAGCAGTCGTTGTTAAACTGAATTGCATTCTCCAACACATTCAAAAGGTATATTATGCAATTTGCCAAGATTTACATGTACAGAATATTCATTCGGTTCAAAACATGAAAATAATGGAAATTGTCTGGTGATATAAGCTGGAGAAATACTTTCTTGTTATTATAGTCCAGTCTAGCAGTTATATCATTTGTCAGTTCCTTTTTGTATTATTTTTATATGATGCATAGAAATTTGAATTAATTTATTATAATGAGTGAATATTTTCGGTAGAAGATTTTTTGGAGTCCAGAAATATTTAAATTTACATTTTTAATGTACATTTTTTTAAAAAAAATCTCTTCTCTCATCAATATACTTATTATCAAGTACAGCATTTGGTGTGCTTTGAGATCGTGTTTTTTGCAGACATTTTCCTACATGTTTTCGGTGGAATATGATTGCTCTTAAGTGAAAGTATAAAATAACCCTTGGGGACCGTGTTACTCCCTTGAGGGTAGGTCCCCCAGTGGTAGATCTGGAAATGACTCCCAGACTCGTCTAGCAGAAGGGAAATGAAATACTTGCTTCGGACTAACATTGCCAAAATACCCAAAGGTTGCAGCAGCACAAATTGATTTACTTGCGTGAGGGTAGTCATGTAATACGTGTATTCAGAATGTTTACATTTCAAAGATGAAAGGAAACCACGAACGTGGTTTATGCTTTGATCTCAACGACGAATTTCTGTTATTGTTGCAGGGACCAAACTATGTTGAGGTTGAAGAAATATAACCACGGCAAACGACGTTTTAAAACCGAAAAATGAAAGATGTAAAATGCTTCAGTGCTTCAAAATATTTATAAACACACCTTAAGATAAGACCACAGGACAAGTTCTCTTGAATAGAGTACCAGATACTTCATTAGAAACTATTTCTGTACCAGCCTCTTTAAAAAAGAGCATGACTGCGTATATGTGTGTTTGAACTTTATTGAATTCAAGTTGGTTATCTTAAATCAACATTTCATTATAAATACCACATGAATAGAACACGAATTATATATGCACTTTTTTAAGAAATTAAGTACGATAGCTCAGGCGGTAGCGTTTTGGACTCATAATTGGAAGGTTACGGGTTGAAATCCTTTGGAGCAGTAATTCTGACCATTCGGTCGCTTAGACGAATGATGGAATAGATCTTTCCTTTTCTCGCAATTTGCAGTCTGTTATTTCATCTCATTTAAATCCGTTTGTTCCGTTTCAGAGTCGAAAATATCAGAACGAGGTGTGTCGGCGGGATGTGACGGTGACTTGCGCTTTCAGAAGATTTGGAAGTTACCTTCTGAGGAACTCTAACTCCTTGAAAAATAAGAATAATTAAGTACTGGTTACGGATAATACGGGGGAATCAAGCCCTTTTTCGAGCAGACTGTCTAAGGAAGCAAATGAGGGAAGGGTGGGATACGGGATGGGCATCAAAAATAAGGAAATTCTTAGACAAAATTGGATTCGGGTATATTTGATTAAGGGTAGAGGACATTACACGAAATAATTGGAAAATAGTTAACAGATGTTTGCGAGATATAGATAGGGAAAATACTGAGTCTCAATGCGCAGAAAAAGTATCGCTTAACCTGCAGGCTCAAATGCATCCGGTGTGGTGGACGGGGATTATCTAGATATCTGTGGCAGAGAAGACAGAAGTGATCTCGCATGGTTCAGAATAGGGGTGTGGAAAGGAAACAAAACAGTTAATGCTTTCGGGGAAAGAATTTGCCCATTGGGTGGAGAATGCGATACCTGGAGGTATATTTTGGCAGAGTGCAGGGAAACGGAGATTTCAAGAAATAAGCACTTATCATCGCAATTTCTGAATTCCAATAGAAATTTGAACATATGCCGGGAAGTGTTGGTGCATGCGAGATACTCACACTTTCGGGAATATTTCTAGAGAAGACCCGACAAAGAAAGTTAATGACTTAGTGATAAGGAGGAGTTGGAGAGGCGGTGTGAGTAAATGAAAGGGGGAGGTACAAGAGTAAGGGTTCATTCATATTTATGTACTTATATATAAAATATTAATAGAAAAGGTAAACATATCGAAGTATTTGTATATTTGTATGTATGCAGGAATGTGTGTATGTATGTTTGTATATTTTGATTGTTATAAGGGTAATATTAGCATGTACGGCCGTAAGGCCCATGCGATAGTTGTATTTATTTGAATGTATTCTAAACCCTTGCCGGCGTCGGATGTTCTATAATTGGATATATTGTTAGGGGTTTCATCTACCCCGTGCCTCACCTCCCGGTGTCTCCCTCACTTCGTCCTGGTCATGGGCACAAACGGCTAGTCGTTGAGCAAGGAGAGGTACCTAAATATTTTCATCCGTCCTGAACAATAGAATCCAATAAAGAAATCTCGGAATAATTACAGACGAGCAAAATTCTTGCACATTTAGTTAAATTATTACATAGAAGATTAATTGGTACTATAGGTCACTGCTTCTGAAACTTTTTGGCTAAAGTACACTGTTTTCGCCTTGTAGATATTAAGTCTAACAGCTATATAGATAGTGGCAACAATGCGCTAGAAGCCTTAAGAGGTAAAATAATGTTAAATAGATGTACATGCCACATTAGGTCGATTTATAAATATTCTACAGTAACATGTACCAAAAACTGACTCAATTGTTGCAACGTCTAGAAACACATTTAAATGTTGGAGAATTTTTTTATTTTAATGCTGGGGACTTTTAAAAAAGTTAACTTAATAGAAGGAAAATAAAATGGTCCATATAAACTAATATTGTAAGAAACACATTATCAGCGTGACTAACATTTTTTATTTGGTATTTTTTTAACAGTTAATATTTTGTTCAAAAATACAGTTACTAGTATGTAAAGTACTTGGGTCATTTACGAATATTGGGTCTAGCGAAATCAATCGAAGTAATGCTTAAATTCTGTAAGATGTGGGGGTTAAGAATAAATATTCGAAAATCAAAAATCGCCGTATTTAAAAATGGTATCAGGTTACGCAAGAATGAGAAATGGTATTGGAAAGGGGTAGAAATTGAAATTTGACTATATGGGCATTAGGCTTAATAAGAATGAAGGGTAGAGGAAACAAAAAAGAAAGGTTCTAGCCAAAGATAGGCTAGCTCTGAAAGCTATTACTGTCTGTAGGTATGAAGTACCAGAAATACACAGGAAGTGGTTGGAGAAAATATATACGGTAGTAGTAGAGGCTAGAATTATGTTTGGGGTGGTTATGAGGAATGGCTAAATGAAGACTTGATCCACAGGAATTTCTGCAAACAAATTATGGGCCTACCAAAAAGCTTACCAAATGGGATTGCATAAGTTGAATTAGGTAGAAAAGAATTGTATTTTGTAACACTGTTTAGTGACGCAAGAGAAGGAAATACTTGGTTAGTAGAATCAATGAGATTATGGAAAGAATTCGCCTATGTATGCTGTGGCATGATAAAAAAAAAGTAAAGAAAGAGGTTTTTTGAGAGAAATTAAACAAAGAATTGATGATATGAAAAGACAGGAGATATTAGGCAATTTTAGTAGTAAAAAGTCATTGAGAGTTTATAGGGAGTTAAAGGAAATATGGGTAAGAGAGATTATATGGTTGAAGGTGACAGGTGGACGAAGGAGGAAATCGCATAGCCCCGGACAGGAGTAGTGAATCTGAAAGGAATAAGAGCAGGTTTAAATATAGAGGGATGTCGATTGTGTGGAATGCAAGACAGTTACTGACATGCAATTGTGAAATGTAGAGAAACTAAAGAAATGAGAGCAAAACTTAGGATTGAGGAGTGGGATAACTTACCAATAAAGATAAGGGGAAACAAGTTGGTGAAAATGAAAACAAGGCAGAAAATCTTGGAATTTGGGAATTACTTAGGTAAGGTTAAAAGAAAAGGGTTGACGAAAATAAGTAAAAAACGAGGAACCAAAGCTAGCAGAAACATAATTTAAGTTGGTTTTTGATTGAGTTACTTTTTAGATGTAAGTTGCCTGATAGTTGAGTAACCCCAAAGTTGAAACTATTCGGGCCACTTGGTTACACAGCAACTCGGAAAGATTTACTAGAGTGACTATGGTTGTAT
The DNA here is from genome assembly GCA_030762175.1 of Metallyticus violacea. Lineage (NCBI taxonomy): Eukaryota > Metazoa > Arthropoda > Insecta > Mantodea > Metallyticidae > Metallyticus > Metallyticus violacea. Next base: position 47,215,837 of record CM060837.1, on the reverse strand, counting down.
TTTCTTGTACGACTGGGTGTTTTACAAGAGCACCGTGGAAGCTTGTATGATTAAGTGGAAATCCAATTGAATGTGCAGTACTTGTACAGTATTTTATTAAAGAAAATAAAAGTCATTGTTCCAGCGTCGTATTTCTTATACAACTGTTTTAAGCTTGAAACTACGACATGCGCAAAATCCAGGTTGTGTTTGGAACTATAACATCCTTAGCATTAGTTTGAGGAAAACTTTACCACTTGGTAAAGCAACATGGCTTTTGAACGATGGTATAAAAATAATGAAGACATTCTTCTTGTAATAGAAATGTTAAATAGTTACCAATTGGAGCACTCCTGAGTTAAATCAGAATACACGTAGAAACATTCAGCACAACAATTGACAGAATAAGATTTTGTTAAAGAAATGCCATTCTTTACTTGAACCACAAATGACTAAAAGCACTTACTATAGGTCTAGAATACACAGTTAGCGATAAGCGTTCTAGCACTTGTGCCACGTGAACAGATCAAATTGTGCACAGAAAGGGGAGTAGATGTGAGAAGAAGGAAAAGAAATCGCTGATGGATAGAGTGGAACGAAGTGGCGTAATGGTTAAACGAGATTTAAAAGATGTGATCACGGAGGGTGGCTTGGAAGAAAGAAAAGAAAATGAATACTTAGAGGAGTGATATAGAGAGTAAGAAAAAGAATAAGTTGAGTGAAGGAAGGAGGAAAGTATGTTAGAAACCATTTGAGAAAAAGAAGCAGGGAATAGGATCGCTCTGTAAGCAAAGTACTGCATTTTCATCTGAAGATCATGGGGTTCGCAGCACAGCGCTTTAGAAGTATTTCATAAACTTTGCAGAATATTTCGAGATAATACAGAAGCACTTATTCAGCTACAAATGTTATAATTGTTCTCTAAGCTGGGGAATTATACATAAAACTGATGCAATTTTGAACATGACGTGTACAATAACGACGTTTAATTTTTTCTGCTATGAGAATAGCAAAACCTTTTGTAACCTTTTTTAGGTAATGTATATTTGTTCAAAGTAAAGGATCAATATTCAATACATTTTTTTTTTCATTCAATTTGGGCATACGTTTTAGTTGATGAATTTTATAAATAACTGTTTCTGCTTAATTTTCTAATTGTGCAGTCTACAGTTAGTGGTACAACACACCTTATACATAACAAAATTATATATTTTTATTACCAGCTACAAAAACCATTTTAAGACACTGGAAGACAGAAGAAAATATCTACCACTAACTGCTGTTCCTGAATTACTCCCTCAATATTTAATGCATTTGCTTTCCGCAGAATAACCATCCGTATTTAAATAAGCTATTCTTCGTACACATGAGAAATTAAACTCATATTCAATCTCAGTGGTGTAAAGAGTCCGAAAGAAATTCCGGCGTCTCACGTTAAAAATACACCAAGAGCCTGAACATATTCCATTAAGTTATAGGGTGCGATAAACAGGTTGCAGAAACAATATTCGTCGGTACAAAGAAGTAATAAATAAAAAAAAAAAAGGGAGGAAAATTAGTCTCTACAAGATACAACAGGACATCCAGATTTGATCCCGTACAATTAATTAACTCAGATCAAGATTTAGTCCTGTTTAATTAATTAATTTCCATAGATTAATATTTTATAATGCAATTGTATAGAGCTATGTAGATTGTTCAAGAATTAGAATCATAGCTGTAAGGGTGAAAACGTTCACCTTTCTTTTCATTTTCATAAAGCAAGTCCTTAAAAAAGGCTAGGGTGAATAGCTTTCAACTTGGGCAACCGTCCTTTAAAAAGAGAAACTTTCGTTCCCTTTAAACGTCTCTAAGCATACAATGAATGAAGTCTAGCGAATGAGTTCTCGTATTTCAAAATATTTTTTCGAGAAACTTCTAGCGGCAAGAGATTAGCCAATCAAGAAGGCAATCTGGTGATGCGTCTGCAATGATGAAAAAGTTTAATTCTCGTAGAAGACGCGTAGAAAGTTTATTCAAAGTAATTTTGAAGACTTTCAACACTCAGTTCGCTTAGGGAGACGAGACAGGACGGGAAACTAGGGAACAATTCGCTTCGGGAAGTGAGAAAGGGCAGTTCAATTTAGATAGTGAGAAATATAACTGGTGAAATGGAAAAGTAAAGCTCTATTTTCTTAGAAGATATCAATAGTATAATTTTGTGTATGCGATGCGAACGACTAGAGAATTTGTGAGACAGCGTCAGGAAATATTTTAAACTCTCCCATCTCCTTGCTAATGGTATGGAAGTGTCGCCAAGGGAAAAACAATAATAAAACTAACAGTGAAGTGTGAATAGTGTAGTCAATTGTGAAACTTTATTCTGCATCTTCCACAGTGCTTTCTTTAGTGGTCGTTTTCCCCCTTCCTCCCCTTTCCAGAAAAACCTTCAGCATTCCTGAAACGATCGCGGCAGCAGGAGGGTTCAACGCAGACTTCTTTCGTGGCAGTGATATACTGCATTAGATCCACTCCAATTCAAATGAAAATAAATTAATCCAAAACCTTTGACAATCCACCACAAATTTGGCACTTCAACGTAGAACTGTTAACGAAACACCCTTCACAATTTGCCGCAAAGAATAGATACAAATGGTTCCGGACGCTTCATTGTGGTGAGAAAGGAGCTCACTTCAAAGCAATAAACATGTTTAGACATATCAAATGGACTGAAAACAATAGGTTATCTTAAAAAAACAATTTATACTGAAACATTTAAATAAATACTCATTGGATCACGTGCCATAATGATATAATTGATCAAAGTAAGCCGATTTCATTACTCTTCGCCAGCTGTTCATGCATAAAACAATTAGCCGTATCACTCCCTTCAAACTGCAACAATATAGTCCATAAAGTAAAGGTTACATAATATTAATTAAAGTTCAAATACAGTAATTGTCCATAATGACTACTATAATTCGTAAAACTCCCTACTACATCCACAAACATCAGAGCCTCCACCACTGGCTGCAGCGGTGTATCCGGTTTCAAACTCAGTAAAAATAAAAGCGTAATTACAAACATGTATTGCAATTATTAATTGTACGTTCCTTTCTCTGTAAGTAACTTCATGACCCTCTGATAGTAATGATATTATTGAACTAGTGTATGCACTTCAGAGGAAAGTTAGTAAGTGTAAATAATATGAAAGATTTCACCATGTATAAAAGTTATTATTTCTTATCCCATGCTTAAACGATGTTTGCCTTTTGTCGCCTCGTTGAAGTATTCACAAAATTATTCTGTATTATGATGGAATTCTTCATTGTATAATTTTTAAAATTCCTAGCAGGTTCTGTGTTATATATTTTAAGATAATTTAAGATACTTGTGAGCATAGATTGCTTGATAATTAATTTTATCATCAATACTATCATTTTAGATATTAAAACAAATCCGTGGAAGAAAAGCTTGTAAATTCATTCAAATATAAAATTACAGAATAATGACTATTACTTTGTGGGAGGAAAAAAACGTTATTGTCAATTTCAAGTATTACGCCTAAGATCTGTTTTGAATTCCCTATCGATCACTTGAAACTCCTATTTCAAGCTCAATAATTTTAGCGGGTATGGCACACTTCGAGTATATATTATTATAATTATATTGATATTATTTATAATGTATTATGATTAATGATTAGAATAGTAGTTTTTTTGTTAATTTGATATACTTGCGTCAAATTAAGATATTAAGTTTTTAGTTGCCTATTCTTCTGTCGCTTACATAGGAGTAGTTATTGAAGGTTTAATAATTTTAAATAATTAAGATTTTAATATGGTTTTTGTTTAATAGTTGTTCATGGACTATGTTCTTCAGGGTTATTTTGTCTTGCTAATATTACTTATGAGGAATTAGGTTGTCGTAGATTAATAACTAAAAAAAGTAAACTCACATATTTTTTAATATTTGATTTAATTAGAATTAGAAAAAGGAATGTGTAGGATGAAATGGTTTCAGTTAGGAAATACTTAAGGAAAGATTCCGTTGAAATTATATTTGAGTTTGTTCATAAAGGAATGAAGGAGAAGAGATAATTTCTAACCCTATTCATGCTCCTATTCATGAATTAGAGAATAAAGAAATTAAAATATCTCTTAATAGTGTTAGTAAAAAGAGGATTTTAGTTGAATTATTGGGCATTAGAAAAGAGAGAAGGATCTCTATGAACGAGGTATAAACTCATTAACTTAATGTTCTTTACATTTTGGTGTAAGGTGCATTAGAATTTTTGATATTTTAGGGTTGTAGTTTATGTTAAATGTAGTAAGAATATGAGAGGTAATATTTTTTTTATCCTATCATGAGAACCCTTTAATTAGGCATCTTTTTTTTATTGAAAAGCATTTTTTGTTAGACTATAAATTGGGTTGTAAATCTAAAACCTGTTTTATTGGCTCTAGATGAAAACTTTATAGGATAATGTAATAAGGAGTTAATTGATTATATTTATTTGTTTACATTAAGATCTAAAAGAAAAAGAAATATTTACATTAAATGTATTAATAATAAAGGTATACATATGGGATGTTTAAAACCTAATACAGAGAGAATTAGAAAGAATATTTCATAAAAATACTTAGTGTATAACTATATTATTAGTAACTTAATAAAATCTATTATATTATATTATTTATAGGTTTGTAATACAAGTGGATAAATATATGAAATTAAATTTTTATTATATTATGAAATGCGTGACCCAATATTATTCAGGTCAGTATTATCCATGGCCATCCCCTATTGGACAACACTGGACATTAAAAGCCATCCACATTCGAAAACTCGAAACTGCTACCGTGTTACCAACAGAAAGAGAGAGAGAGACTAATGGAGGAAGACAGAGAAAGGAAGAGAGCTTAGCATCATTTGCTCGCCTTTGAGGAAGGATGTGCTTTTTCTTGCTCAGATTATGCCCCGCTGAATGTAGGGGTTTACACCCTCCAGGACTTACACTCGGGGACAGGCGCCTGTCGGAGAGAACGTACTCTTAACCACATAGAGGAAGTTTCTGAGAGGGGAAGGTTTATTCTAATATTAAGGCCACAACCTAGACAGCGCAAACACAGAAGAGTAGACACACTCTACAAGCATGAAGGAAATGTGAAATCATGGCATAGAGATGTCAAACATAAATTTATCCTTTATGAAGATGTATTGAGAAAAATTGCGGAAACCTTGTCAGATTAGCCGGCAGCGGCGACCTCCCAATAGCAGGCTAAGAGGAATATTCAATATTAGAAATATTAACTATTTTTAACAGTTAACTGTGTTTGTTTTTACTACAGAACATTATCTTGTTCCTATTAGTTAGTACCATCTTTATATAATGCTTTAGTCTTCCTTGACTAGTCGTAATTTAAATAAAAGAAAATTTCCTGCAGTAACATAATTTTTTTCCAGATACAATAAATTGAAATCATCAAAAGTTGCATTTAAATAACAGAATCACACCGATAACTAAATATTATACCTCTTTTAACAGAGAAACCTTTGAAAAGTGCATAGTTATTCGAAGCATTCTAATCTTTATGTGCTAGCTCTCAGTATTAATTGTTCCTTTTATTATTTAGTTATATTAATCTACATGAGCGCTTCATAATTTTCATAATTACGTATAAAATATTTATTTATATATACAGTTTATAAATTTTTTTTTTGAGTAGTGTTTAACGCCCGTTTTCACTACTGAGGCACCACAGGCGGTAGACACCGATGATACATGAGATGATAGGATAAATTGGGAAAGGATTTTTTTTAAGGAAGGAAGCGTTCCAGGCCTAAGTTTAGGTACCTCCCCGGCATTTGCCAGTTATGAAGACTGAGGAAAACCTGGAAAAAACCCCAGTCAGGGAGGACGGTCCTGACGGGATTCGAACCGCAGACCTCCCGCTCACGAGTCGTACCTTAACGACCTCGGCCACCCGTGGCGGTGTTTATAAATATGCGCACGTACCCTGTGTGCCCACACAAGATGTTCCAAAATCGCCGTAATTCAAATATAATAGATATTCCCGGAATAGGCACCCCACATTACGCCATAAGGGTGGGTAAAGCAGGAGTTGATTTAGGAACCATACCGAGAATGCTTTACAGAAATTTCGTGCATGTTTTCCCTAAATGGTTCTTTCTTCGTTTCATCGATTGTCTTTCCGTAAATATCACCTAGGTGAACTGATTCAGCAAATCAGAATCACTAACAGCTAACAGAAATTGCAGTTAATACAAGTAGACAAGTATAGGAGAATTGAACATGCATTAATAACTGTACACCAGAAATTAAAATTAAAATCAGAATAACTAACAGCTAACAGAAATTGCAGTTAATACAGGTAGACAAGTAGAGGAGAATTGAACACGCATTAATAACTGTACACCAGAAATTAAACGAAAGTAACACCATGTCTGATTTTGTGCAGCTGTAAAACCCCTACAAGAGGCAACCACTATGCATTCCTACCACGAAAGTACATCAGAGCTATTGGGGCTAGTTGGAAAATCATGTGTACATTACGTATATATAGGTCTTCAATTTAAAACTACCAATTTACAATAAATTTAATTAAATAAAATTACTAAACTTATATTTTGCGGAGTTTTAATTTAAAAATTAACTTCCAGACAATTTCACTTTTAAATTTTAAATAGAACTGCTACCTTACGTTTAAGTTTAAAAGAGGATTCAATATTTATTACATACTTTGTTTTCTTTCGTTACCTGGCAGCCTGGAGTGTTGTTATTGATACTTAATTTGGACAAAAGAATAAAGAAGTAAGATAGCTGTTGAACGAAGGCTTTCGCGGTCGAAGTTTGCAATGGTAAAATTTGTTTGGCATTTGCTGCATGAAACTTAAAGATGTATTATCATCACTGTAATATTAATATTACAGTATTATATGTATTGCAGTAATACAGCATATTTACAATTTGTGACTAATTCGGTAATACCCTGTTTTTTCTTCTGGAGTACATACCATTTTGAAACAATTTATTTCCAAAACACAACTTATTTTAATGCTCAATAGTTTTTGTAGTTTAATTCTGTTTAAATTCAAACAATACCAATAATAATCCAGGTTACTAAGCAACGAAAAAAAAAAAAAAGATATGACAACAGAATCCTTTTTAAAATTTAAGTATAATAAAATAGGGGCTCTATTTGAAATTCCAAAGTGGAATTGTTCTGAATGACGAAGTGAAACCTAAATTTTAATATACATCTGTTTTAAACTGAATGTGTAAACTTATGCATTTGTTTAAATGAAATTTCTTATCATTCGGCAGTTTTCAAAATAAAACCCCTAAGCTTTTCGTTTCAATTTTCATGTCCTAATTCGTATTTTAAACGAAGATAAATTTTCATGCAATAATTAGAAAAAAATTATTCAGATGTATTAAAATGAAACACTAACTTTACACACGAATAACACCATACTTGAGGTAATTAAATACAGAGTGATTTATATAGAACTAGCATATTTCTTTCTTTGTTTATTTAAAAACGAATTACGCTAGCCACAACTTATATACCTTAAATATAGAGTATTTGGGGAGATTATTAACCTCTATAGTAAATGTACTTTTTCCTGCATGAGACCTATCTCCAGACGTCGTTCCCTGGTACTGACTGAGAACTGTGTTGTCAATATCATAATCTCCTATGTAATGTTGTGCTTCAGGTCGTCTGGGGGCGTATGGCGTAAACTCTCTCTTTTAAGTAAACCCACAGGAAGAAGTCCTGTGTTATCAAATCAGGAGATTTCGGTGGCCACAGGCTCTTGGAGATTATCCGGTCGCCAAATACACTTTCAATTAACGCCATGAATTGGGTTGATGTATGACATGTACCGCTAATTTGTTGAAAATAACCACGACCCAGCTTCAAATCATTCATTTGCTCAATAAACTCCATGAAAATTTGGCGGTACTCTGCTGCGTCCACAGTCTGGTTAAAAGAAGATTCTCTGTGTGAATATTGCGCACAAAATTCCGACTTTAACTGGTGCATAGGTGCTTTCATGAATGGCTTGTGGATTTTGGATGACCCAATAGCGTGAGTTCACATAGCCCCATAAATGAAACCATGTTTCATCTGTGAACCTTGTGATGGCAATATGCCAGGATTTTGCACAATGAACGCCTGAAATTAAAGTAAAGACGGTCTTTATCTGGTTTTTGCAACTGATGTACACCTGTAACGCTACATGGTTTTAGGTGAGCACTTTTCGCGGCTCTCTGACGCATTGATTAGGTATGTCCGGTCTCCTGTGACAAACGCCTTAATAACCACTCCAGACCTGCTCAGAAGTTCACAGCAACCATAAGTAGTCTAGATGAACAATGTTTGCCTTTTTCATTCGCCAAAGATGCAGTAGTTTCCAATTTGTTTACCGAGGTCAGTATTGTATTTTTTCGGGGGTATTGCCAACACCAAATTCTCCCTAATATATCCTTCGAGTGATTGTAATTAATTCGTAATTCAATATTGCTTCATAAGAAAGAGTTATTGATTTGGTGTGCATTGGATTTTCTCAGCGATTAGGAAAAAATATCGAAAATATCGCCCAAACATTAAAGTCAACAATAAAGAACAGAGAAAAAATATTGTACATTTCGCGGCTCAAATATTCCGCCTAGTTTGACATTAAACTTGGGCACTGGGTGAATTTCTAAGCGAATAAATAAAGAAAGGTGAAGCTGTATATAAATCAATATGCATTACCCTATTATTTACAGAGAAGCTTATGAAGTATACGCAATATATGTGTCAGCTTTCAATATCTAATTTTTATTACTTCTGCAAATTTTAAAAATCGCAGCAAGACCTTTTCATTGATGACTCCCTTCAGTAATAGAAGGATTATCATGAATAAACTGTTTTATAACAAAAATCAACATAAAGCCATTCTAGGTATTAATCTCAATAATTCTTTATTAATTATTAATCTACGACTGTTCTTACGTTTAGTTATACAGGTCTATAAGAGGCTTTGTAATAACTGCATAATATGTGCATATGTGCATTCACAAGCTGGCCAGTCTGTGCCGCACGAAAGCAGACACATAAACACGCAGTACAAGGTTTTCAATCGAATTAAAAAGAAAGTATATTCGTATCTAACGACAGAATATATACAGAGGGGGCCCAAAATGCATACCCACTTTCACAGTAGATATCTATTTAATACATTTCAAATTTGGACCGAAAAACAACAGTAATGTGTAGTATGATGTTCTGTAAACAGATGACTCACATATATTATAATAGTGTTGCTACGTGACAGGTAATTCAACAATGAACAAATGACGCCAGGATTATCGTATGATGTTCTGTAAACAGATGCGACTCACTTTACGTTATGCTAGCGTTGCTACAACAAAATGTAGCCAAGATTATCGTTTGAACAGCGGAAAGCAATTTTGAAGTGGTACAGGAAAACCGAGAATGTTGTTGAAGTTCAAAGGCAATGGAGACGTGTGTACAGAACAGAACCGCCAACGCGAGGAACAATTGCAAGCATTCGAGACAAATTTTAAGACTCGTGGTAGCGTATGCGATGTTCACAAGGGCAGATCTGGGAGACCGCGCACAGCAACAAGCCCCGCGTCCTCGGCTATGGTTTTGGAACGTTTTGAGCACTCGCCGGAGAAATCTGCAAAGCAATGTGCACGTAAGACAGGGATCTAACTGTGTTGGACTTCTACCTATGGGATGTTGTATACCGTGGAAAACCAGCTACACTGGCAACACTTCGGGAAGAAATTGAAACGGCATGTGCTGCAATCGCTGAGGACACTTTCGCAAACGTTGCTCAATCAATAGTTCAACGTACTCAGAAGCGTATCGACGCCCATGGTGGGCAGTTTGAGCAACTGTTGTAACTGTAAAAGTGTAAGATGATTAGTGCTCATCATTTTCTGTTTGTGTGAATTCGGTTTTATTATGTTAACACAGTTTTTTCTTTGCTTGAAGTGTGTACACTTTTTTTGGGCACCCTCTGTATTTTCATTGGCTCACATTAACGAACTACAAGTAATCTGTGTCATTTAAAATATTATCTTTAATCGAAATGTGAGCTCATCAAAAAACTTTGGTTGTACATCGGAATATATCAAATGCTGATTAGTCTATTTGGAGATATTCCTGTGTATATCACGTACCTCTATGCCAAAAGGAAATCCGATGATCAACTACAAAACACAGAATGACTGACGACTATTGTAATATCTAACATAATTCGTTATTTAGACTCAAGATGACTTGCACACAACTTCTCCTTCACGAGAATACACGAAATTAATATCTATCTTCCGGCGACCCATTCGCTTGGCAGTTCCTTAGAAGTCAAAGCTGGATTTGATGGCAGTTAGCAAAGCTTAACATGTAACTCTTGTTGGACTTCAGGCTATATGCACTTAGAGTTGTTCGGCTTGTGTTATCTTGGCTTCTTTACGGGCGTTTAGTTATCTATTACTATATATTAATGACAAGTGTTTGTTATAAGCATTTCTGCGCCCAGTTCCTGTCATGCTATATTGCAAGTTTTGGTTCTTTCCAATTAAAGTTATTCACCTTTGGTGCATTAGTCGATATATTCTTTACTTTTAAGGAGAGCTGTATCGTAGCTTTTAATTCTGTTTACCCAAGTCATAAAGTCATTGGAATTTTTAGCAAAAATTCCAGTGTTTCTGCGGCCTGTTTCTCTTTTTCTTCTTTCAGAATGACTGCGTCTTTGATAAACAATTTCTCGTACTTTAAGTCAATGATATCATTTTCTCTTCAGTGCGCTTGTGACATTTTGATCCAATGACTGGACAAATAACAGTTGAATTGAAAGAAATAACAAAACTTCTATATCATGACAAAGACTCCAACCACGAATCATCAGCTTACCGTGCCGATGTTCTTACCATCTGAGTTACCATGCCCTGTCCCGCCACAATCGCGGCTTTGTATTATCTGAGTCTATATACCTTAGACTCCTCTAAGATGTCGGTCTTGGTGGTGTATGGTAACCACTACCATACTTGCCTCCTAAACCCAAGATCGCGGTTTCGAACCCGGCCATGACCGATGGATTTTTTCGGGCGTAAAAATCGTAAGTATGGCTTCCTTCGGAAGGGAAGTAAAGCCGTGGGTCCCGTGTCGTACATTTACGGCACGAAAAAGAACCTCAAGCCTGAAAGAGAGGCCTCTGAGCAAAATTAATCGGCCGTTTCACGCCCTGAGTTGAATGGGACGCTGATGACCTGATCAGCGTCTATAAATAAATCAATCAATAATAACACCTCTAAGATTTCCCCTCATTCAAGTGAACCTTGGTTGCATTCATGGTATAATCCAATAATTAAAATAGTTACAAAGAGTTTATCCCAAACAAAATCCTAGAAGTATTGAATAAGCACAGTTAAAGCTCTATAAATGTTAATTTATACTTTTATATATGTTCTCCACGCAAGGGAGTGCGTTTACTTGGATTTCCAAATATGAATCAGAAAATTTTGAGATATGGCTGCGACTAGAACCACAGATTTTCGGCTTTTCCTACCTTTGATTACCATTTCAGCTACATGCCTTGTTTTGTTTGTGATTTTCAACTTGTTGCATGACAACTGTGAGTTTCAAGGATTAATTCCCGATTGCACAAATTGCAGATCAGAGTTCTGTTTGTTGTTGACACACGTCTTGTGGCGAATGAAATAAAAGACTTTAAAGTAAATTAACGACAGTGGAATGAGTAACTTATTACTATTAGTAGAAAGTATTGCAAGCGCTAAAAGTAATTTTTATTTCACATCAGAACTTAGGGGAAAAGAGGAAGGTCAGGAATTATGTTTGAGGATCAGGTTAATGAGAAAGTCAGAACGTATGAATAATGAATGAATGGTGTTTAATGCCCGTTTTTGCTACAGAGACATCACAGGCGATGGACACTGATGATACATGAAATGAAATGATATATTGGGAAAGGACTTATTTTTAAGGAAGAAATCGTTCCAGGCCTAAGTTTACGGTATCTCTCTGGCATTTGCCATTTATGAGGACTGAGGAAAACCTGGAGGAAGGGGGGAAAAAATTCAGTCGGGGAGGACGGTTCTGGCGGGATTCGACTTACGAGGTCAGAACGTGATATGTACTGGAATCTTAAAGGACTGCTCCAGTAATGACAAGGTATTTAGTAATTGAGTTTAAAATCCTCCCACAGCTTCAGAACTCAAAGAATTTCTTTCCCTGTGATGGGGCATTTTGGAACTAACACGGAGCGGCCTGATCATTGTTTAGAATCTCAGATTGTTAAAGAATTGTTGCCCCAGCCACAATGATAAGCTAACATTAAGCAAGTAGATCCTTAGAGACCCGGGAACAAGCAACGGAGGAATAGTTTTATACTCCCACCGGAGTTTGCAGGGTAAATCGAGCGATCTCTTTTTCTCATTTATCATCACATTCAGTTTCGGGTCCCCTGAAAAGAAGCGATTTGTTTTCCTTTCTCATGCTCCAGTGACAAACAATCCATAAGTTACGTTACTCAGAAATAGAATTTATTCGAGCTTTACTATAAACTTCTTGTGACATCACAAGCTGCTGGCTCTTCCCAACTTATGTTCACGGTGAAGTGCCTGAGAAAAATTCTACCCACCACAATCTGTATACAGGTGAACTTTGAACTTGAAATCTCAAATGCGTATTTGCACACGTTTCCATTTTGTTATTGTGCTAGTCATTTTCCACAAACACTTCGAACGTATTTTAAATTTACATGATTTGTAACAAATTGACATTTTCTGTATTACAACGATTAGAAAAAGGCAAATTATCTGTTGGTTTTACTCTTTCAAACATCATCTTTTAATCTTATGTTTATCTCGTTTTATTACACAAATATCTTTCTTTAATGCATACATGTTGCATTGACGTACATTCTTTGGGCATATTATTTTTAATCTTAATGTTAATATGCTTGATGTCATATATTAAGCTTCTTTACGTTTAATTTTAGCTTTTCTCTCTCTCTCGCGAAACACAGAGTGCAAGAAAAAAATCAATAAATGCCACAAAAAGAATTGTATGTAGGTTAGTTACTGAATCTCTGGGGAACATTAAAGGAAAAAAATGTACGCACAGTAGATGAACTGAAAAAAAACATTCAGGAAGAAATTTCTTCCATTTCTCAGATTAAACTGTAGAGGGTAATGGTTAATTTCATAAGCCGATGCCAGAAATGTATGGAAAATATAAGGAGATAGTTTCATTCATTCTTGCTTGATAATTGCGAGTTGTACCTTTTGGGTATTTAAGTGTTAGAAATGACTTATGAGACAATCATAACTGTGGATTTCACTGCACCTAACAACCGACAGACGGTTCCGGGGAGGAAAAATCACCCATTAGATACATTTAACAATATTCTCACACTTATTTTTTCACCCTGCCCGAAAGGGCTTAACCGAAAGAATAATATTATATGCTTTGGACCCTAGCCTTTACAATGACTGGTGCTTATATACAGTTTTACAATTGCTTTATTACTTGGAATGTTACAAAACAATTCATGCCAGAACTACTTCACAGCTGGAGCACCTTACAAAAGTCCAGGATTTGCAACCTTTAAGCGGTGGCTTAGATCGGATGGTTTTTGTACTTAGCCATATTCTCAGGCAAATGCATGTCATACTCTTTCCTTGCAGTCTTGTGTGATTGGCATTATCCTTCCCCCCCATTTTATTGCCGCATTTTATGGAACAGATGAAGAAATTTTGTTGTTAAAGACAATAAATTCTTATAAGCTGTAAAATAAATTAAAGAAGTTAACTTCATAAAGCCCATTTCTCTAAAAAAAAGTTTGAAATGTGAAAGTCTCATTAGTGCAGTAATTAATTTATGAACCCAATAACTTACCTACCTTAACCTCAAACATGTTTAAAAAAAAACTTGAAAAACTTGTATATGTAAGTGCTTGTAAGAATTTTGTTAACTTGTTCTTCCTACTGGAGCTAATGCTGGTCGAAATTTGCTGAGATATTTTTCATTTGAAGATTCCAAGGAAGAAATAGCCTTACCCTATCAGGTGTTACATTCTCACCAACTTCATCTTCACTGTTCTCATTATTAGAATCAGAGAGATCTGGATCTATGTCATTGTACAAGCTATTATTTTATACTCAGAGTGTTCTCCAAGTTAGAGGTTAAAATGTCAAAACAATTTAAAATATCAGCATTGTTACGTAACACAACCATAGTATCATCTATGATACATGTTCATTTTAGGCATATGTATTCTAATATAGCAGTATTTTATACCACTAATATGATTAACAAGTATTTGAGCCTAATTATAATAAAATACTATTAGCTTTTCTCTAAAATAATCAAACATTTTTTATCTATTTACGTCTATAGAAATGATAGGTGCGGCATTCTCCATTTTGTGTGACTGCCACCTCTAGAAGGATTATAGAACTACAAAACAAGAGACAAAACAATTTCCGTAAGATATGCTACAGTTTCCAGACTTCTGCATCCAGCCAAAGCGACGAAATTATATTCCGAACTGAAGTATTATATATGATACTTTGGAATCGAGGAGATATACTGGTAGTAGTCTACTCTCTGTATGACTTTTTCGCAAAAACATATGCTGTAACAAATTTACAGTCAGTAAATTTTTCATAAATATCTTTTAATCTTTTATTAACATGTTACATACTGTGTTCCTTACATTGAAGAATAGTGTTACAGTGTAATAGTGTAACAGGCTTGAAATATTTAACTTTAGTTATGTTGTGAGTTTGCTTACTTATAATAACACCTAGTTCGCAACCCTTTTATTCTTGAAAAATGAACTTTATTTTAATTTTACTACTAGTAAGTTGAGAAACATATGTAAATATATACGTACATAGAGAGAAGCATTCTTCCTCGTAATATTATAGAGTGTTTCATTCGCTTTCGGTCCCTAATTTACTTATGTTTTTCAAAATAAACGATATAATTTCAATTTTACACGGATATACTTGATTGCATTAAGAAGGGTGGTTACGGGAGAACACGAGACTGATGTTACTCTTTGCTACTCAAAACCTATAAATTAATTTCTGTGGGGATGCCTTTAGACTGTTTTTCATCCACTGCATTGTTACCTTCTTCCTGAATATTAAACAATGTTCCCGAGGCCTCCCGTTCCTAAGCCAGATACTAAATGGATTACTTTACCGACGGTTCCCGAGTATATATTGCTTAATTAATTGCCTTTGCAAGGTACCGGTTCATACTGTACTGTGTGTACTGTATTGCTGTATTACAAAGCAAAATAACTGTTGCAATGCCAAAACAACAGCAAATCCTGCTAGGGAAGGGAATACGCAATTGGTCTTATAGGGGCATGAGTGACACACCCGTGTCAAAATTCACTAAATCAGGAGCTGAGGGCAATTGAAAAACCAAACAGTATTTAAGTGTTTGTAAATATATAGTTTCTTAATGACCTTTACTCCTAGAGCTTAATTTTATTAGCTAATATACCTAATGTAAGTACTATAAAATATACCGGGGTGTCAAAAATATATACACACTTTCCCATTAATACATTTCATAGTTGGATCGAAAACAAACAGTAACGTGTAGTATGATGTTGTGTAAACAGTTGCGACTCATATTACATTATGCTAGTGTTGCTACAACAAAATGGAGCCAAGGTTATCATTTAAACAGCGGAAAGCAACTTTGAAATAGTATTGGAAAACCGAGAATGTTTTTGAAGTTCAAACGCGAGTAACAATTGCAAGCATTCGAGACAAATTTGAGACTGATGGTACTGTATGCGATGTTCACAAGGGCAGATCTGGGAGTCCCCGCACAGCAACAAGCCCCGTGCACTGGATCCAAGGCATTATCCTAGGCACTGGAAAGGACGAAGAGGTCCGATTGAGTTTTCAACGCGTTCTCTGGATCTAACTCCGTTTGACTTCTACTTATGGGGAACTCTTAAGGATGTTGTATACCGCAGAAAACCAGCTACACTGACAGCACTTCGGGAAGAAATTGAAACAGCATGTGCTGCAATCACTGAGGACATTTTCGCAAACGTTGCTCAATCAGCAGTTCAACGTACTGAGATTGTGTATCGACGCCGGTGTTGGGCATTTTGAGCAACTTTTGTAACTGTAAAAGTCTAAGGTGGTTAGTGCTCATCATTTTCTGTTTGTGTGAATTCAGTTTTGTTATGTTAACGCAGTTTTTTTCTTTGCTGGAAGCGTGTGTACATTTTTGGCGCCCTCTGTGTATTTAAGCCCATTTTAGCCACTGCATCGCTTGTCATAATAACCAGCATTTTCAGGTCAGATGACTGCACGTGGGCAGTTAGTCACCGTTTGCGGTTAGGACAGCAAGCATTATTTCAGTTTGAGGTGTGTTATCAATTACTAGTTACTTACTTTTTGGATTAAATGTCTATTCATAAAACTTTCGTTTTGAACGAGAGCATTGTGAGTCAAGTCATTTCAAGCTATGGGAGAACTGTGTAAAGGAGTGGATGAAGCCAAGCAATACACCATGCACATTAGACTGTTGGGGATTTTCGCAGCTTCTCGGTGTCCAAACGCAAGGCTCCTAAATGCAGTATGTTGGTGAGGTAAATTTTACTGCAGTGTACTATGTTGAATTGATACCACTCAGAAAATACTAAGTCTATAGGAATAACATACGTACTCTAGAGAAAAGCCCGTAATCACTCCAATAAAGCATATTTAGAATTATAAGACCAAATAGCTGACATAATTGTATAAACCCGTATTCTCATACAAATTAAAAAAAAAAAACTAAATTAAAAACAAACATTCCTCTGAAATAAGGCATTAATAATCGCAAAATCAAAGATACAAATAAAGAAAAAACAGAACAAATATGATACAACAAATAATTATAACTAAAGTAACTCTATGCTCCTTACAAAATAAGTTTATTGCATCATCCAAAAATTGTAATAAACCTATATAACCATCTTTATTAGGTCCTTTACGAACATGAATATATTCTAATACCTTTCGTTCTAATAAAGTAAAAAGGATAAAAATAATCACAACTAAGCTTATTATTAATAATAAATTATATTAAAAATCATTTTACTACTTAAGATAAAAATACCTTATACATTGACAAACGCAGGCCAAAAATAAATATCTGTATAACTGCATTCAATCATACTATAGCAATTATAATTTTATGTTCTCTTCTAACACTATTCTATTATGTACGAATAATATACCTATACCTACGAATACAAATTTCGCTATACGAAACTTACTATCAGAAATAATTTTATAATTCGGGATAAGCTAAAAAGTCTTTACAATAGCAAACTCTTTGTTGAAGTAATATAATATTCAGGACATGTAATACATTATATTCAGGTTTATATAAGTAGGTCCGGGTATTATGTTTAAATTATATGTGCGTAAAAATAATTTGTTTTTGTGGGATGTTTGAAAGTATTTTGTTACTCTCACTACCTTAGAAAGAACTGGATGATTTGCATTAATCTGGCTTTTGTCGTCCCTATTTAAAATGAAAAAACACTGCTAAGGAAAGTATTTATTAATACTACTACAAATTGAGATGCTAAAGGCTAGAATGGGAGGCTTTGAATTAAACAATAAAATTCTAATATATCTGTGCACAATAGTAAGCGCATTTACTTATTTTCAGCCATATCTTCATCAGAGACCTATGACGTCTATTTGAACGTAATTACACCACTTAACCTATCATTATTATTCTGCATATACAAGCATAAACATAAACAAGTAAAGTTTGCGCACGTTAGAGGAAACAAACTTGACCCGAGGGTGAGAGCATAGCTTTAGAAATGCATAGTGGTGTTCTCAGTACTTTAACTCTTTGACTAAGATTATTCAGTTGTGTTTCTGTACTTAGCCTCCCGTTGGCCTTTTTCCCCTTCTTCCTCCGCTATTCGTTCACTTTATTCTCTCATTTTTCTAGCCGCTGTATGCCACGTTGCCGGAGGCACTTGCAGGCATATTTTCTGTTCAGAGTTTCTTTTTACGTCGAAAGGACTCGTTCAACTGGAAACAAAAGAGATACAGTCCGCGCTTGATACGTTACCATTCTCTTCTGCCAGCTGCACCTTTTCTAGATATCCTGCTGCATTCTCCACGTACTGAACAGACGTCATGCCTATCAGGTTAGGTAATGCAGCGTGGACACCGGGTGACCCATAAAAAAGACAGCTATTAATTTTTTTCCTTTTTGTTTTTCTTTATTTCCTATCTCCCCCGAGTTTCCGCATCTCATAGCGTTTCTCTATCTCCCTTTCTTTGGTGTTTTGTCATTTAATGTTCTCTCTTCTTTTTTTCTTAATTTCATGTCCATTTATCTGTTCATTCTTCCCCTGCTGTCTTCCCTACTTTTCGTTTCATTTCTGCTTCTATCTACTTTGTTTTGACCACTTTTAGTTTCTTCTGTTAATCTCATTCTATTTATTTGTCTTTACCCTTTCTCACTCTCTTAATCATTTATTTTTCTTTTCTTTTAATTTCGTCCTGAATTTTCCCACACTTTTATTCTCACTTTTTTAAGTGTTAAGAAAGTATCAGTTAATTAAATTAAGTATCCTTAAGGTCCATAAGTTTCCGGCCTCGCCGATAAGGATTGCCGCCTTCAAAAACCCTTATCCGGTGTCATACCTTATCTGTTAAGTAAATAATACCAGATGTAGCTTCCGCTCCGCTGTGTTCAGTAGTTCAGATATAGTTGCATAAAGAAGGCTATGTGTAGAAGATTGTGGATTGTGACATGTTCAAAATGGAGTGTCGGGCTGTTATTAAGTTCTTCACTAAAGAACGGCTTACTCCAAATGATTGGACGGGGTACATGGGGAAGCATATCCCTCATATTCTGCCCTAAAAGAATGGGCCAAACTTTTTCGAATGGGTCGAGAAAGCATTAAAGACTAAGAGCGCGCCCTGAAAACATCGCACTTGTCGAAGGAGAAATTATGAAAGACTGGCGGCTCAAAGTTACAGAAATAGCAGCAAAGTTGGGCCTTTCTAAAACAACAGTCCTTCGCAATAATCATGAACATTTAAACATGAATAAGGTTAGTACAGGGTGGCTGCCTAGACTTCTTTCCTCAGTTCAAAAGCAGCAACGAGTCATTTGTTGTCAGGCATTTTTGGAGCTCTTCCGTGGCAACGAGAGAGAAGTTCTGCAAATCATTGTTACAGGAGGTGAAACTTGGTCTTCTATTATGATCCCTTGTCCAAAAGAGAATCATTGGAGTGGCGTAAACCTGACGAAGCACCGCCTCTAAAGGGCAAGGTCACTCAATCAGCCAAGAAGATCATGGGCACCAGCTTTTGGGACGGTGAAGAATATCCTTCATTGACCTCAAGGAAAGGAACACCACAGTAAATAGGGAGTACTATGCTGGAATACTGCACGGACTACGTGCTTCCATCAAAGAGAGAAGGCGGGGAAATTGAGTTATGGCGTTCTTCACGACAACGCGCCTGTGCACAGAGCTCTTGTTGCAAAGGAAACTGTGAAGAAATGTTCTTCAAGGAGATCGATCATCAACCCTACAGCCCATATCTAGCTCCCAGTGACCATTTCCTCCTCTCAAAACTCAAGAAGGACCTTCGAGGAAGAAAATTTAAGTGTGACGAAGAAGTGATGGATGCTGTTTTGGCTCATTTTGTTGACAAGACTTTTGAATATTTGGGGGGGGGGTTGAAATGTTAATTCAAGGATGTGAGAAGTGTATTGCAATAAAAGGTAACTATATTGAAAAGTGAAATATAGTTTTTGTCTTTATCATATGTAGAACAAGGTTAGGCCGGAAATTTATGGACCTACCCTGTATATTGTGCGTAAAATATTTTTAGAGAGAAAAACTAAGATTTGCAACATAATTAATACGAGTGTTAACATCCGTTATCACAATGCAATCAACACTAAATGATTGTTTTTATATTAAATGCTTAATTCTATATTTTATTTAATAAAAGCATTTAAAATTTGGGCTATAACTTGGTGTTAAGTTAGGCTTGCATAATTGTTTAAGTTTAAACTTTAAATGTTTCCCAAATTTTGTGGTGCCTAAACCTTAGGTTTGTTAATACAACAGCTTTGGTAACTAAAATAAACAGTAGAAGAATTTTTGTCCAAGTCATATTTGTTAAACCTTTTAAGAACTGATCTCAATTCTGTTGCATTGTATCAAGAAGACACACTTGAAAGACACTATGTAACTTTTTCGTCGTTTATATTTCTACTAAAAAATACAATCAACGACCGGAGCATAATGTAATTAAAAAGACGGTTGTCAAAGATTTTAAAAGTATTAAGATTTGTTCTGGTTTTGTGACATTGCACTTTTCCGTTAAGGTATTCCTTGAAAAAAGAAATGTTACAGCTGTCAACACCGTCGGATGTAACACGTTCAAGTTATTTTTCTCCAATTTTGAATGCTAAATAGGGCTTCATTTGAACTACTTATACGTGGATCGCAAGTATACGCTAAAGAACACTTTAGAAACTATATAAACATGTTAATCTGTACACATATTCAACAGAAAAGTATGTAGGAATAGTGTTTTAATTTTTTATTTACCCTAAAATTTGTAGACACGCTGTGAATTATATACCACGAACACTAGCCTGAAATATCCCTTGTTCTGTAGGAAGACGCAAAGCCTGCCCTTCTCAAGATAAGCTCGAGGGAAGTTGACAGTTGGTATTGTCCAACGTCCAGGCTGACCACACTTCCCTCATGAATATTAAAATTAGTGGTCAGTCTTGTTTGCTTAATGTTGGGTGTAAGTACAAGAGATTTAGCACCGATTTGCGTCGAGTTAGCGGTCTTTAGGGAGAAGGTAATACTAAGCTACCCGTTTAGTTTCATTTATAAAAGAAAGTTATATTTTTTAAAACATAAATCAATATTTATTAAAAGTAGGATCGACGGCTGTCTATTATTATTATTATTATTATTATTATTATTATTATTATTATTATTATTATTATTGTTGTTGTTGTTGTTGTTGTTGAAAATGCGCACAGTGTGCAAGAATAAATTTGGTTACATTATTCTAGATCTAGTTTTGGTATTGATATGTCTTTTTCTACAGATTTGGGCGTAATACGTTTCACAGTTTTTTTTATTGCACAATTCACACACGCATTCTTCATTTAGCTTGTGGAATACATGTTAGGCAGTACTTGTGGCGAAAGACAGTTGTCTTATACGAACAATTATTCTGTATATATCGTTTTGAATTAGCTTTTTGGTTGAGTATTTTACATTTTGTTTTTAATAAAAGCTCGGTTCTTTAGAGGATGGTGTATTTGTAATTCTTACTGTAATAATATAATCTTCTGGCAAGCGATATAGAGGTACTACCATAAACGAATATATTAATAAATTTATTGTACTACTTTATTCTTAATAAAAGGTGTTATGTTTATGAGAAAAGAAACATCCATTACTTCAGATTAGATTTTGGTAAATATCGGCAAACTCTAAAATATTGGATCTTACAAATGTATGATTCTCAACAATAACCGCTAATTATCTTTTATATTCATCACGAAAAGTTGAACGTGTTCTTAACTTAGTAATTGTTCATTTGGTTTATTTATGGACGCTTTTTTAACATATCAGATTATCAGCTTCCCATTCTGTTCAGGGTTTGAAACGACCGACAAATTTTGCTCAGAGGCCTTTTCTTTCAGGCTGGAGTTTCTTTATCATGCTGTAAATGTACGACACGGGACCCACGGCTTTACTTCCCTTCCGATGGATTTTTACGCCCAAAAAAATCCATCGATCCCGGTCGAGATCGAACCTGGGATCTTGGGTTTAGAACTGAACTTAGTACTAGCAGTAATTTTTGTACACAAATACTTGTAAATGTTGCATGAGCCTTGCTTCCGTTTAACAAACGAAAGATATAACCAAAAGCGATAACCTTCGTATCTAGACATATATTATTGTACACACAAATATACTTTGATGTATACATACATAGGTACGTAGACCCCTTCAGTACATTGTGAAAAGGTAGCATTTGTATTTATTTAATTGGTTTTCCAATCATTATTACTTTCTCAACACCCTGTATATTCGCTAACAGATATGCAACTAGGAAAGCGAATAATAAAAAACAAGAACAAACTTCCAGAGAAGGCCGGATCTTATGTTTTAGAACCCACGTTTCGGCCAATATTTTGCGAGCTTCTTCTGAATTGCCATCCACTGTCAGCATACAATAGGGACAGCTTGGGTATTTCGCGAGACAAATTCTGAGTATGCATGCCACGAAATTTACTCCTATATTCTCCTACAGATGACTGTGTGTGTACACACACACACACACACACATCGATATGGCATTATTGAATACAAACCGAAAACATTTGCTGCTATTTTATTAATACATTAACAGCTATCAGGCAACCATATACTATTGCAATTATAATTATTACCAAATGTAAGCATTACGAAATGCTTATTATTGACGTTCAAGTTTTACCTGGTTGGTAGCAGGTGACGATTATGTTGGCACTGTCTGCTGTTGTGAATTATGCCTGCGATAATTTCTGATCGCAAACTTGCGCAGGCTATGACAATAATACACATTTTAATGTTGAATCAAATTCATGTTATTAATACTAACCATAAAGAAAACACTAAAAAGAGTTACACCAAATAATAATTAATACTACCACTAAAGCAAATGTGTCATCTTTCTTCGTTATTATTTCAGTTATATTAGGCTATTCATCCATAAGAAAATGAATGCAGAAAAATAAAAAAATGAATGTGGTATTTGTGAAGTGAAATTTGCTCTTGGATAATTGTTTATTTTATATATAATTTTGCAGAACTCGTTCATTTGTCTGCGATATTTTTCTCTCCTTCTCCTACTTAAATATCGAGTTATGGGTATTTGTGATAGAGCTGCTGTAAAGTGCGGAAAATCCAATAAACACTTTTCAGAGATCTGTCATTTACCATAATTATAAATCTATGCTACATTTGCCAGATCTTTAGCCTAATTCTTTATATCAGAAATTTGGTAATTTGAAATTTCACATAACAACACAGTGAATGGGTAACATGAAAGCATTCTTTAAGAACCAAAAAAATATAAACAGAGGTTATGGTAGACACACTATACTTCCATTGGCGGACTTTGACCAATGAGAAGCAAGAAGTCGGTACTTTTATCCCGCTCTCCGATATAAGGTATAAAAGAGAACACAGTTGACGACCTCCAAAGTCAAAGTGGCAAGGATGAATTCTTCATTCACAGCACCACAGGCTTGGTCTATAACCCCCAGACCAAATCAAATGCTTTCACTGATTACTTGGAACACCATTTCAGACTTAGAAATGATCCCCATGACCTAAAATGCTCAAGTATCATGTTCGCCGTAGCATGCGCCGGTATTTATGGCGTCTTCCTGGTAAAGATGACTCTTAAATTCCCATCTTTCACTCTAGTGAAGTTTACAGCGCGCTAGAGCGTCTCAAACCAAAGAAAGGCTTCCGGACCTGGCAGGAGAACACACACTCCGCAATCTTTCTTTCAAAGCCGTGCTCTTTTTTGCCAAAGTCTTCCACTCTATGCCGGCTTGGAGCATTTTCCATGAGAGTGGAGAGAGGTTTCGTTGGTTTAAAATCAGGTAAAGATCCGGTTCTCCCTTCAGGCTACCGATCCTTCAGTCACCTATGGGTGTTTCAAAGGTCTTTGAAAGAGCTCTACTCATCCACTTGTCCCCTTTTTGGGCGACATTCAAGCAATCCCACGCCATCAATTTGGTTCCCGTTCTGGGCATTCAACATCTGCTAAGGGTGAGGAAGTTAAACCCTGTGTTTTCAGGACAAAATGCTTACCTCTGCAGGTAGGGCTTCCCTTGGGCTACCAAAAGATCACACACTTCATACACTGATCCTTTAAGGTGACGGCGGTGGGGATAACTTCACACCTAGACCTTTTAAAGGCTGTATCTCAGAAGGCTCTGTACTTTCCTCCATATTATTCAATATACCAGGTGTGATAAAAAATTAACGGCAGTTGTTTTATTTCCCGAGCTTCATAAATCCGATTTTGATTTTTTTTTAGCTTGTTGGTACACACGTTTCTGACCTATGTTGGCGTTTTTGACTGTTTTGAATGTTTAGTTCATTGTTGACAGTCGAAAAGGTTATATGTGTTTTCGCGTGCTCGGCGATTTTTTACTTTCCAAAAAAGTGGATCAAAGAATTTGTATTAAATTTTGGTTGAAAATGGAATCAAGTGTAACAAAGTGTTGGAAATATTCACGGTGGCTTTTGGCGAATTTACTTTGAGCAAGACAAGAGCTTACAAGTGGTACAGATGTTTCAAAGAGGGCCGTGAAGACGTTGAAGAAGACCACCGCCCTGGACGTCCTAGCACATCAACAACCGCCGACAATGTCGAAGAAGTGAAGAAATTGTTTCTGGAAATCGCCGAATCACTATCAGAGAGGTTGATGATGATGTCGGTATATCATTTGGTTCATGCCAAGCAATTTTTTTCGGATATTTTGGGCATGAAACTTATGGCATCAAAGTCTGTTCCGAGATTGCTAAATTTGGAGCAAAAACGCCGTCGCGTAGACGTCGCTCAGGAATTGCTGAATTAAGCCAACAACGATCCAGAACATCTTGAAAAGGTCATAATCGGTGACGAAACCTAGGTATAAGTGTATGACGTCGAAACCAAGGCCTAATTGTCTTAATGGAAGCTGCCTGAAGAGCCAAGACCGAAAAAATTCGACAAGTTCATCAAACGTGAAGGTTGTTCTCACTGTTTTCTTCGATTTCAATGACATAGTGCATCACGAGTTCCTGCCATATGGTCGCACGGTCAATAAGGAATACTAGCTGGAAGTAATGCGCCGTTTGAGTGAAGCAATCCAGATTTGTGGCAAAATCACTCGTGGAAATTGCATCGCGATAGTGCTCTTGCTCACACCTTGTTCGTGATTTTTTGGTATAAAGCAAAACTGTTGTGTTGCCTCAGCCATCACATTAGCCGGGCATGGCCCCTTAGCGATCTCTTTCTATTCCTGAGACTGAAGAGCACCATGAAAGGACAACGTTTTGCCACCATTGATGAGATAAAAACACAATCTCTGAAGGAGCTGAAGGGCACACCGAAAAGTGAGTTCCAGAAGTGCTTCCAAAATTGGAAAAAGCGCTGGCACAAGTGTATTATTTCCGGAGGGGATTACTTTGAAGGGGACTGAATTGATGTTGAATAAATAAAGCTTCTTTAAGAAAAACGCATATTGCCGTTATTTTTTATTTCACACCTCGTATACATGATAGATTTTCCCAAGACAAGGACCTCAACATAGCTCAATATTCAAAACTTCACTCAAAGACACCTACACGTGATCGATAGATGCTGTAATAGCTGGCGAATGTCTATAAACCCGGCCAAAGGTCATGTCATTATATTTAGCTAGCGTCTAATATTCATAGTGTTCCTTACACTTTCATACAAGACCAAAGTATAGGGTGGGAAAATTCCCTTCGATATTTGGGCTTTCAGCTAGATAAAGGTTCAACAAGGGTTTTGCACACAGAGAGCAATTGCTCAACTGTTCCTAGAGTCAGTTCACTATCGATGCCTGTACCTATGAAGTTACACGGCTCTGAAAAATCCCCATCATGCTTTACAATTACGAAGTCTGCGAAATGACCGCAAACAGAATAAAGGACTACGAACCATTTATTCCATACATCGCTGCTTTCTTGCCATGTTGCTACACGAAGCTTCTTCCCTCCTTTATAAGGAGGACGGAATTAGGCGCCGTGCCTACAACTTTTACGACAAATTACCCAACTATATAGTGCTCTCATCCGTCTTTTAGGTATCTATGACCCTAGAACCACACCCCAACCACGATTCAAGGTATCCCGCCAGACCTGCAAACTTTCTGGATAACAATGGTATTTATACTTTCAACGGATATATCCATAAAATAAAAGAATGTGTGGTCAGCAACAAACATATCATTGACAAGCTCTTGTTTAGCTACTGTATGACTCGCAGGCTTGCCAATTAATCAATATCCACACGCTGTACGGACATGTTGAGTAAATCATGTTAACCAGATTTTGCGCATTCTGCTTAAAACCCGGTTAACAGGTGCATTCATTCAGTTTCAATGCTACCTCCCTTCTACATCGATCATAAATCCCAAAATCATCTTACAAAAATGAAACTGCCCGGAGGTAAAACCCGATACAAGGGTACGAACGTAGATGCACGAATACTGGCCTGCTGCCAGTAAGCCAGTTGTACTGACTGACTGACTGATTGACAGCGGGTAGGAAATAAGAAGCTGGCTACATATTGGGTGAAACGTCGACTTTAAATCGCGGGAACTTCAGTACACACTCACACACACCGTAGAAGCCTATCCATCCAGAACATGTCATTAAATTATACATGTTGTTACCTGCGAGAATATATGTAAAGGTAGGTTCACAAGTTTCCGGCCTCGCCGATAAGGATTATCGTCTTCACAAAACCCTTATCTAGTGTCATACCTTCTCTGTTAGGTGAATAATTGCCGCTGTAATTTCCGTTCCGCTGTGTTCAGTTGTTCAGATATAGTTGCATAAAAAAGGCTATGTGTAAAAGAGTGTGACATTGTCAAAATGGAGTGTTGAGCTGTTATTAATTCTTCACAAAAGAAGCACTTGCCCCAAAGGAAATTAAACCGCGATTGGACGGTATATATGGGGAAGCATCCCCTTATATTCTACCGTAAAAGAATGGGCCAAACTTTTTCGAATGGGTCAAGAAAGCATTGAAGACGCAGAGCGTGCAGGTCGTCCCTGGGAGGTGCTCACTCCTGAAAACATCGCTCTTGTGTAAGGAGAAATTATCGAAAATCGGGACTTAAGGTTACAGAAATAGCAGCAAAGGTTGGGGTTTTCTAAAACAACAGTCTTTCGAATTATTCATGAACATTTAAACATGAATAAGGTTAGTGCAAGATGGGTGCATAGACTTCTTTCCTCAGTCATCTGTTGTTAGGCATTTTTGGAGCTCTGCCGTGGCAACGAGAGAAAAGTTCTGCTAACCATTTTTACAGGAGATGAAACTACGTCCTCTACTATAATATCTTGTCCAAAAGAGAATCAATGGAGGGGCGT
Source organism: Metallyticus violacea (assembly GCA_030762175.1). Lineage (NCBI taxonomy): Eukaryota > Metazoa > Arthropoda > Insecta > Mantodea > Metallyticidae > Metallyticus > Metallyticus violacea. Next base: position 47,188,594 of record CM060837.1, on the reverse strand, counting down.
AACTAGGTGAAGCACCGCCTCTAAAGGACAAGGTCACTCAGTCAACCAAGAAGATCATGGTCACAGTCTTTTGGGACTGTGAAGGAATACTCTTCATTGACTTCAAAGAGAGGGACACCACAGTAAATGGGGAGAACTACACTGGCCTACTCATAGACTACGTGCTTCCATCAAAGAGAAAATGCGATGAAAGCTGAGTGGTGGTGTGCGCCTTCTTCACGACAACGCGCCTGTGCACACAGATCTTGTTGCAAAGGAAGCGGTGAAGAAATGTGGCTTCAAGGATATCGACCATCCACCTTACAGCCCAGATATAGCTCGAAGTTACTATTTCCTGTTCTCAAAACTCAAGATTGACCTTCGAGGGAGGAAATTAAAATGTGACGAAGAAGTGATGGATGCTTTTTATGCCCATTTTGCAGGCAAGACTTATGACTACTTTGGAGGAGGATTGAAATGTTAATTATAAGATGTGAGAAGTGTACTGCAATAAAGGAATACTATATTGAAAAATGAAATGTGATTTTTGTCTTTACATACCTAGAAAATGGTTAGGCCGGGAACTTATGGACCTACCCTCGTAGTTCGGGAGGATCGACAGTGTAGGTAAACGCCAATTTAATACCTAGATAACGCCAACTCATATTGGTACATTAAATGGAAATAGGAACAAAACCACAAATGAACACTTTGATTTGCAGAACCACGGCTTGGTATACTGATCCTCAATCCTATACTTCTACAGCATCCCTTTGTATTCATCCATTTAGCGATTTTAATTCGAAAAATCACTAATTTTAAACAAAGTTAAAGTCATTAATGATCATGAATATCACCAAATCCAGGCAGCTCTATTTTAATAAATTAATTTCATCTAACAATGATTTGATATAGAGTCAAAATTTGAAGCGTGTGTTGTTGTCTGATAGAGGACGATGCTAAATAAACGTACTGGAGCTCTGCCAGTATTTCATGGCCTATGGTAGTACCTTAGAAATAATGGCAATATTATTTCGATTACTGTACATTATTGGAGGTTCGTCGCGCAGCAGTGAACACAAGCACTAGAACCAGAATAAATTATTCCTATGCATCCAACCGTTGCATCTCTCAGTCACTTCCATGACACCCCACTTGGATCTCTTTAGCAAAACCGTACCGCTTTGGAAATCTAAGAATTGGGTGTTTTAAGACCCAAAGGTACTACACCATGATGTAGAGACCAGAATTCTTCAAGAATCTATAGGGAAAATCTTTTGATTATGAACTTAGAATTACATAGGAGATGGATGTGAGTTTTCATAAAATTCTACAGGTGTTACGCTTTTTGCGAAAATGTCAGGCAGCCATTAACAGTTTAACTAAATTACTATCTTCCACAATAACACCTTTGGCAGTGACACTCTTCTGTCATCTCTGAATTTTTAAACAGTCCTGCAGCCCATTTATGGTCACTTTCCGCAAATCACGATTTCCGCATACGTTTTCCACCTATTCGGCCGAAGAGATCCTTTTGTGCAAGTTTATGTTATTGTTTACGACGAATTCGTTCACCTAGAGCAACCCATATTCTAGGGCCATGGAGAACCCAGTTCAATCTTTTCCACAAATAAGGTGCGATGCCTAAGATTGAAAGTATAATTTCCTTATTGACAGTTCGATCTTAAAAAATTATTTCTTAAGTTCCTGGATGTATGCTGTTAGCTACTACACATGCACTGAACATACGAAGGCTTAAATGACACGACATAGCTAGGTAAAGTCCCTTTTTATTCTACTATTGTATCAAATTCTTCGTCACTGTGCATTAAGAAAGAATCAAAACAACTAGCAAGAACAAATTTAAACTATTTTACATCTATCTTTAGATTGCATCAATATTTTTTGTTTTTTTTAATTTTTTGGAAAGAATAAAAACGGAGAATTTTCGAACTTTTAGGTTAAGGGTTTAAAATGAAAGCAAAGGCCATTAATATTAAAAAGTGAAAAGAGAGAAAGGAAAGAAGCAGTCAAGCGGAGACTGTTGATGGAACAAAATCGACAAATTAAAGAATTCTCTGAATTCCCAAAAGGAAACTTTTATCTTTGCCATCATAATGCTTAACGCGAATATTCCAGTTCATTATCGTACAACCTAGTACCCTAGCCAACTAATTTATCAGATGCCAACCTATTTTCTGATTTAGAATGAATTTCCGAACTAGATGGATAAATGGCAATCTATTTTTATTCTCGTAGTAAACCTAGTCAGATGTTTGTTCATCACCAATTGACTAACAATAATGGGTGTAAATGAATGGAAAGCACACAACACTGTCGATCTTACTCCAATTATTTCAGTTGTTCAAGATATCCGCTTTAATTGTTCATTATTTTTTTCGCCCATATTTCTATGTGTGGTTTTAAGCTTATACATGCTCCTATGTATGTAGTAGTGTTTTGTTTATTTATGGACGCGCTTTAACGTCTCAGTCCAATCAGCGTCCCATTCAATTCAGGGCGTGGAACGGCTCAGGGACATCTTGTTTTTGGCTTGATGACATGGGATCCACGGCTTTACTTTCCTTCGGAAGGAAACCTTACTTCGGAATTTTACGCGCGAAAAAAATCCTTCAACACTAGCCGGGATTGAAACCTCTATGTTGGCTCTACGTAGCAAATAAGGTTACTACTGGACCGCTAGACAACATCATAACATAAATTGGTGTAAATATTTATTTTTTGTCCCCGTTCTATGAGAGATACAAATCTCAATATATTTGTAGTATATCTGTATCATTTGCGATGTTGCCATAGTGATTCTTGCTGTCTAGCCGTAAGTAAAGGCAATAATGTGCACTCTACCATAGCTCAGGGATTTGCATTTCCCATTTTAATTGCCTGTGGCAACACGCAGCATCGTCTCACTAAACAACACGCAATAATGAAGTCGTAATTTGCTGGAGTACGATAAATGGCATCATTTGAAGAGATATAGGGTCGTCCATGGAGGTCTCTGGATTAGTTTTTCTTTTCAATTGCGGTACACGCGGTGTGCGTGTTGTACGCACAGCTGGCTAGACGCCATGTTGGCCCTACTGTTAATGGCAGGGTATATTTATCACTCTGCTTCGTCATGGCAGTTTCCTTGTCACCAACGAATGTTGCTGGTAATCATTTAAAAAAATAATAGAGCTCTAGTTCTTTTCATATTTAAAATAAGAAATGTTGGTAAAATTTGCTTCTTTAATTTTTGCTAATATTGTCAAAAAGACTAAGTACAATCAAATGAGTTGGTTCTGGTGGTCTAGTGGTAACTACGGAGGGTGCCAAAAATATATACTCACTTCCACAGTAAATACCTAATTAATATATTTCACAGTTGGACCAAAAAATAACACTAATGTGTAGTATGATGTTCTCTAAACATATGCGACTCACATTACGTTATGCTAGCGTTGCTACAACGAAATGGAGCCAAGATTAACCTTTGAACAGCCGAACGCAATTTTGAAGTATCCAAGACATATATATATAGGACGAAAAGGTCCGATTTAATTCCCGCTGCGTTCTTCGTTGGATTTCTACCTATAGGGAACTCTTAAGGATGTTGTATAACGTAGAAAATCAATTACACTGGCAGCACTTCGGGAAGAAATTGAAACGGCATGTGCTGCAATCGCTGAGGACACTTACGCAAGCGTTGCTCAATCAGTAGTTCAACGTACTCAGAAGTGTATCGACGTCAATGATGGGCATTTTGAGCAACTGTTGTAACTGTAAAAGTCTAAAATGATTACTGCTCATCATTTTCTGTTTATGCGAATTCAGTTTTGTTATGTTAACACAATTTGCCCTTTGCTTGGAGTGTGTATACACACCAGGTGTGTTCATAAAAGGTTGAACTTTTACTATAACATCTTTATTGATCATTGTACAGCATTTGAAGCACTGCCCCCCCTCAAAGTACTCCTCTTTACTGGCGATGGACAGTTCCCAACGCTTCTTTAATTTTTGGAAAGCCTTCTTCTGGAACGCACTTTCTGGTATGGCACGCAAGTTTCTTGTCGCTTTGTCCTGAATCTCCTCTATGGTTTGGAAATCACTTTCTTTCAACATGGTTTTAAGTTTAAAAAACAGGAAAAAGGGTGGTGGGGCTAGGTCCGGAGAGGATGGAGCACAATGGGAGTTTGATGTTTTGCCAGGTAGCTGCGAATAAGGAGCGACGCATAGACCGGCGCTTTGTCATGATGTAATATCCAAGTCTGGTTTTTTCATAATTCTGACCTCTTCCTGCGCACAGCATCTCTCAAATGCGCTAAACTTTCCTGGTAGACTTCCTTATTTGCCATCTGACCAAGTGGTACAAATTCCTAATGAACAATGCCTTTGCAGTCAAAAAAAAAAAAAAAAAAAAAAAAAAAACCATTACCTTGATCTTTCACTGACTCATGCGTGCTTATTTTTGGACGAGGAGACTTTTGCCCACCCACTGCGACAACTATACCTTAGTTTCAACATCATTGCCATAAACTCACGTCTCATCTTCTGTTATTGTGTTCTTAAGGAAGATTACATTGTCATTTTCAGTGACAAGCAGTTCCTGACTGATCAACACAGGTCTGTTTCTGATCCCTAGTCAACAAACGCGACACGAATTTCGTACTGACACGATGCATCTCATGTTTGCCACTCAAAATCTGATGGCAATATCCTACGCTAATGCCCCACTTCGTCAGCAAATTATCCATCAGTTAAACGACAATTTCCACGAATCACAGCACGAACTCTCTCGACATGATCGTCCAGGCCTGAGATTCTCACCGACCGAAATTCTGCCGTGTTCAAAACGCTTCAACCACACACAGCACTGCGTATGATTCAAACAGTCCTCCCCGTATGCTTGGCTAAGCAATTGAAATGTCTCTGTAAACGTTTTGCCAAGTATGTGGCAAATTTTCACACACACGTTCTCTTCAACTTTCATTGTGATTTTGTCAATAATCCGACGAACAGCTTGAACATGTTCTCACTTCAGCGGCTGTAGCTCAGCAACTAACGGTCATAGCGAAACGAGTCAGATGGCAGTTTGTTGTCTAAAACTGCCGCTAGATGCGCTTAGTAGTCATAGCCCTTCCTGTGCCGGTTCTCGCGCTATTTTTTTGAACACACCTCAATATATCCCTAAACTTATTTTCTGCGTATAAATTTCTTTCATTTGACAGTTGTAAAAATATTTGGTATGCTTGATTTTATTTTGTATGCTCTTCTTAGGTTTTTATTTCAGTAATATTGATATTTTATTTTCCCCTTTTTACAGAGCTTCAAGAGCAGTCACGCACAAACGCTACTTCTCCAATGCGGTGGGTTCGAAGCTAGAATTCATCCAAATGGATCAAATAGTACGTATACCTAATATCCGCTTGGGTTCTCCTATATGACTGCAGCTATTTTTCTTAACCAATATGATCACTGAAGTTCATGTATATTTTAATTAATTTAATTAAACTTGCAGACTCTTAGGCAGTCATTAGCTATGTATATTGCACATTTAAATTAAGACAAATTAAATGAGTAATAGTTCAATAATTACGTATACAAAATCAAATATATAAAAACGAGAATGGTAATTCAAACACAAAAGATTCTTAGGAAAAAAATAAACAACAATTATCATAATTGTTAGTGTTGGTTTCGTTATTTCAGAATTGTAGAAATTGCTTTCCATTAGCTCTCTTAATCGTCTTTTTCTTGGAGCTAAGACCGCACCTATGCAGCTGTTTATTTGTCTTATGTTTATATTGAATAATGAGATGTGTCAGTGTGCTCGAGAATACAAAGTTGTCACGTACTCGTTTAGTGCTAAAAGAGATCGATTGAAAGTAAATAGTTGCGCTGATTTTGTGAGGGTGTTAATTTATTATTAAGATTGATTAGTTTATCTTGATAGTCTTTGGTTTGTTTTGAAATGGCGGTATATTAATGAGATGGTTTGATTTATTCCCCGCTGACAGAATCTTGATTCTTTCAAAATGCCAAAGCTAGCTCGAAGTTGCACTCACCGCTTACAAATACGGTGATGATCTCAGGCTTTCTTCGGAGCTGTTTTTGGGTTCAACCAAGGGAGAAATAACGTTGGTTGAGAGTTGTTGAATGAATAAACTGCACTTTTTATTTATTAAGCACTTTGATCGTGGTTCCTGAGTAACTGAGTCACCCGCAAGGAATGAGATGAGACGTTTTTACGCTATTATTTATCGGATACAGTTCCCTGCTTCATTCACGCCTCAAACTTGTGATCTAATTCAATGATCGTTTGTTTCCTCGGAACCTCACACTGTTGAATTTTCGCTGTCAGGGTTACAAACAACAAAGTTTATATGATTTGAGCCAGCGATATCTCGATTTACTGCCGTTGTACCAGATTACACACAACACTCTCTTCTTTCTCTTTACTACAATGGATAATTCTTTTGTGTCTTTGACGCGCTACGATTGAGATTACTCTCGTGTGTTTAGCTCTTAGATATACTGAAAAACTGGAAACTGGAAAACTGTTCACTGCCCCGAACGCCTCAGAATTTGGGCTATTTTTACATCACGCTACACGGATTCAAATTTCAGAAACTTTCCAGAAGTATCCTAAACTTTGTTTCCTTATTGGTTGCATAAGTCCGACTACGGAATATTCTAGAAATCACACTTAAATTCCTATTCTACCAGTGGCTAACACATTTCGTTTTTTCTGCGCTTTCGTTCATTGACAGTTATTTCAGAGTGTTTTCTCTCCTTTTGTTGGAGGTCACAGTTCCAAAGGGAAACGCCCCTGCTTTCTATCTTACTTTCTTTCCTCAAGGACTTTTTTAACAGTGGCCATAATAGAAGGGTCTAGCGCGAATATAAAAGACATCCTTACTGATGGCTCCAGAAAGTCGCGAAGGAAGATACAATTTTATACTGGATATACATACAGCATTTCAAGACATTTGTTAATAAGCAATTACATTGTAATATAATTATGGTGTACTATTTCGATAGGAGTCTTAATCTGGATCTTCTGCTAGATAGTTTATTCTTTTTTTCTTTATTTATTGATTAAGACATCTTCACACATTCTTAATAATATGACAGACAAGAATTTTTTTTTTTATTGAATTATTTATGGACGCTCTTTAACATCTCAGGTCATCAGCATCCCATTCAACCCAGGGCGTGAAACGGCCGACAAATTTTGCTCAGAGGCCTCTCTTTCAGGCTTGAGGTTCTTTTTCGTGCCGTAAATGTACGACACGGGACCCACGGTTTTACTCCCCTTCCGAAGGAAGCCATACTTACTACATACTATTTTTACGCCCGAAAAAAGCCATCGATCCTATCCGGGTTCGAACCCGCGATCTTGGGTGACAGACAAGAAATATTCATAGTTGCTGCTCAATCTTTAAGCATGATTGAACATTGGCAAAGCAAAATATTACCAGGCGCCTCGTTTAAGTCTGTCACTGTTTAGACAAAACCGATCAAACTAGACGCTGTTTCTTATGAAATTGCCAGAATTGCTGTTACTCTTCAGAAAATTCCCTTTTAGTGACTTTTACATCTCATTTATTTAACACAGTGTCACTAATGATTCACATTTTTCATCTTTTCTGTTGCCAAGAAATCCTTCCCCCACTACTTTAAAAGCATACCATATCCACATTTGTTAGCTTTCTTTAAATTTTTTCGTCTTCCAAAACTTTCCTTAACGATTATCCAACGAAAATACCCTCCTTTAACTTTGTATAATTCCAACTGGGAAATAAATCACGCCATTTTCTATAGTTTCTAGTAGTTTCATCAAACATGTTCCGCTGTTGCAATATCGAGCTTTAGATCTATGCTTGTTTTTTCCCCAAATTTAAATTCCGCACTAAATACTCTAAACCTGATTTATCGAACAACGGTATAGTGGTGGGAGTATCATTGTTTGAATAACTTGAACTTAAAGGCTTGTTTGGATCATCATTGCTGTTACTTTACACGTTTACGTAAATAAGTCATTCATGTGATCTTGTTATTCCCACCAAACCACAGGCACGGTGAATGGTTAGCATTTCAATTTACCACATAACCACTTTCTCAAATTAGCTGTACAGTACTGATCTCCAATTTTTCAATGAAAATAGTAAAAGTAATCTGTTTTTGTACCTTTATAGATATTTTCCCTTTAGAATTTTGGTGTGAGCTTTCCACAAACATAAGAAAAATTATGTGGTTGAATATGACACTGATATTTCTTACTTTTATTCGCACTGAATACAGAAATAAAGTCACTACATCGATTAATTGACTAACAATAAGCCACTGTTACCCTACAACACTAGACTATATCATCAAACCAAAATTCCAAACAAAAGTGTCACCCAGAACAATTTTACAAAAATATCACTTTTAATCCAATATTTTTTATTTTAAGATTTATATTTATTTTCAATACAAACTTACTGGGAGCTTCCATCCCAGCAAGAGATTTCTGGTAATAAAGTTGAACGTGACACAAACAATAAGTTTAGAAATTAGGGAACTGCCAAGTACAAACATTATCAAGCGTTATAATTGTTTTAAAGGAATATAATTATCTGCAAAATGTTAGTAGCAAAACACTATACTGTGCATGATATTACTTTTGCCATAGTCGGAAATGCAATATAAACAAGAACTAAGCTCATTTAATGGTTTCAACATATCAAAATTGAAAAGAAACAGTCTTTAATGTCCAGGAGGTAAACTTTTGCGTAATTATTAGAATTACTAACTCATATAGATACAGTGCTATATGGAGACGATACTCTATCCTGCATTGTGTCCAACTAGTTTCTTCTGTTCTAGACTTCATATTACATATCATGATCACTCAATTAGAACTTCATTCGAACTCAGTCAGTGGAAGATCATATAACCACAAGCGCATGCAGTTACCAAATCTCATTAAGATCAAAACATTCTATTATTAAAGCACCATCGGCGTTCATAATGTGATGTGAACTTAAGTAAAAACTATACATTTACAGTAAGTTAACTTTCTTTCAAATTCTGCATACCGCTCGCTATGCAGGAAACTTTTCTACTGCATTGATCTTCATCGAAAATAATATATTTTGTTATGTTAGTTTCAAAAATGAGCTTCTTTAATTATCTGTACTCCAGCCACCACTATCTGCTATATTGTCACGAAATTTCCTTCAAGAATAAGCGTTCCATTTAACGTATTTAAACTTTAAAAAAAATCGAGAAAATGGGATAGCCTGATTTTAAGCTAACGGTAGCTCTAGAAGATTGGGAGAGTACAGGATGAAAAGGCACAGAAGAAGTAGTAGTAAGGTAACAAATGCTAGACTGCAGTGAACGTTATTTCTAGCCACCCTATACATATATCTTTTTTACGCTGAATTGGTTCGGGTCCTCAGCTGATGGATTTCGCCTTCCTTTTATTTTTTCCAGTATTCCTTGCTACTGCTACAAAAGAGATAACAAGGAATCAATCCCCGATTGGCCTAGGAAGGTGCTTGCTGGGGCGTAAGACGCGGATTTTTCCGCAGGACTCTCTGCTCATGTAATAAGCTCTTAAGAGCCACAAAGTTTCCGAAATTCATCACCAGAACGCAATTTTTGTTGACAGGGTAATTGTTAAGAAAACAGCAAATCTAACAAAGAAATGCAACAGTCAAACTTGATAATGAAATGCAATAAACTAAATGTCTCAAACACTTTTCAGTGCTCTATTGTAGCAAAAGCGACTTTGTAAATAACATTAAGCATTAGATAGCATAAACTAATGTCATATTTGTCTCCTTCGCATTTTACTTATTTTTCAATCTTTCGCATATTTTCTCCCAAAATCGGCTATTGTTAATGAGTGCTGTTTCTCTGCTTCCCCAAGATAGTAGGAAATGGAATAGAATGGAATTGTAATAAAGTAAAACTTTGTTGCTAATACATATTTAAGGTACTTTAGAATGCAGATTCCAAATTTTCCAAATAAATAAATCCAATAATAATAATGATAATGATAATAATAATAGTTCTTTAAAATATAAATATATTTATTATCTAAATTTCCGATAGGGAAATAAGTCAAGAATACGCAAAAAAGCGTTGTTTTGTACCTCGTAGACTTGGTTAAATTAATTACTACTGGTCAACATTTTGCATTTATATTATTAAAATATTGTGACATTATTGTAATCCATGACAAAATTTTTATTTTTGCCCATTTTTATATCTTTTGTAATATTTAAATCTTCTAATTAAAACCATTTTCATGTTTATAATTATTTGTTTTGTTCAAATGCTGAAACAGTGCGCTACTGTAGTCATTCCTATCATGATATTAATACAAAAATTCTATACGCTGATGTCTGCGCAAGCATTTAAGTTAGAAAACGAGGAAGCCACCGTAAATGTTGCAGGAAACAGCAGTCTTAGTTGACGGGAGAAGAGCTATTGAACATATTGAAAATTCATTTATTATAATATAAAGAAATGAACAAGCAACAAAATTCCTAAAAGTTCTTTCGGAACTACCGTTGCCATTTACAGCTTTGTGAAGCAGCATAAAATTCAAGCAGTAATACAATTAAATGGCTAAGCAATTTAATAAGGTATGTAAAAACTGCATTAAAACTGTCCTTGCCTGCCATTTATCAATCAAGAAATAGCAAAAGCTTAGCAGTAATTTACATCAAATTTTATCATTCACAAACATAGAAAATTGAAAGGCTAAGGGCATTAACAATAATGTGTAATGCAGAAATATTACATAGCACTTGCCTACCATTTATAATACAGTTTAATGGATAAGAAAATTAAGTAAAGTACCATAAAGATATTATATCACAAATAGCTTGACTACCTTTTAAACACATTAAAAATCTTAAAATTGATATAAAATATAATGAAAGAAAAACCTGAAATGAAATTAAAGAAAATAAAAATTTACAGAACATTGCGTACACAATATTTTGGTCAGTGGATAGGACGTGGGGAGGAAGCAACGAACCGCCAAATTTGAATTGCTGGCCGGAGTACATCTAAACTCCAAGATTTTACTCTCACACATAAGTTAGAGACACGCTCACAGTAAGCCCAGTATAAGGCTGTGATGTCATCCATCATTCCTGTTAGATTCGCCACTAGTGTCGGCCTATTGCAAGAAAGAACACTGAAGATCGTTTCAGCATTGATGAGACAAAGAAAAAAAAAAAGGGAAAACAGATATTTTGCACATAGCAACATAAATGTTTGCAAAAATGTAAAAATGACTATTAGAAATAATACTATTATGAAATTCTATATTATAAACTGGTTTCACGCAGAAGAAATCTAAAAGCAAAGTCTTACTTGACTAGACCGCTATGCTGTTGCGGAATTGGAGATAAATCTCTTTCAGAGAAACTAGTGACGGTGTAGTAAATCAAGTAAGGTTTGCAAACAAAGCTTCCAGAAAATTAAATTAACCTAAGCTCTTGCGTGATGTCTCCACGCAAGTGAACACCACTTTCCTTAGAATATCCGAACACCCTGGATGCTCGTTTGAATGATTGGATTTGCTAAACAATCCGAAATAACTCCTGTACTGGCACAAAGAGTTTGAAAGGTGCAATAGGCTAAGCATGCCTATTGCACCTAAAAAGCAGCAGGTCTGGTAATTTAGGGATGTCTCTCTCCGTTCATACAGTTGCAGCGTGATTGAAAGAAAGTACGAAATAGAAATTGTAATACACAGTTTTTGATACCATCCTATAGATATCCAATTTGTATTTCATTTTAGAAATAAATCTCGATAGAATTTTGAGTGAATTACGATGCGCTTCTGACTACCACATTGAATTTGATATACCTTGGCTCTATTTAGCCTGAATCAATTGTTTGCTACTGACTGGATTATCGTATCACACAATGGTTCTGTTTGGGTAGTTAAAACGCAAACACGCTGATGTTTTATTAACAGAATATATTACGCATATACAGGGCTATTGAAAAAGAAGGAACATATTTCAAACATTTATTCCTTCCAAACTACAAAAAATAGAAACACAATTCCAACGTTCCTGGAAAGAGCAAAGTTCATTTTTCACTTTTTATGCATTCAATATGAGCACCATGAGTTACACGACAAATATAAAAACGGTGGCTCATTTCTTGTCACATACGAATCAGGTGGTCTCTAGTTATCGAATTCACAGCTTCAACAATTCGATGTCGCAGACTTTCAAGAGTGTCAGGCATAGGGGAAATAAAAACAGGGCCTTTTACATAACCCCAGAGATAAAAGTCACAAGGAGCGATGAAGTTGATCTTCTGCTCCCCCTCTTCCAATCCAAAGTCCTGGAATGGTGTCATTCAGGTAACGTCGGACGTGCTTAGACAAATGAGGAGGGACACCATCTTGCATGAAGATAAAGTCATCTGAATCATCTTCAAATTGAGGAAATAGCCCGTTTTGAAGCATGTGTAGATCGGTTAGTCCTGTCACAGTGTTCTCCGTGAAGAAGAAAGGTCCATAAACTTTGTTTATAGATATGGCACAGAAGACGCTAATCTTCGGTGAATCTCTTTCATGTTCAATAACTGACATAGGATTTTCACTTGCTCAAATTCTAACGTTATGCCGATTAACTTTACTGGAAAGATGAAAAGCGAATTCATCGGAAAAAAATCAATCGTTCAGAAAAATTGTCTTGTTCCATATCATCTAGCATGCTAGTGCAAAATTCGTACCTTTTGCTGTGTTCGTAAGGATGCAATGCTTGCAATAACTGCAGTTTGTGCGGCTTCAGGTGCAGACGGTGTTTCAGAACTCGCCATACCGTTGGTTGAGGAACGTTAAGTTCCTTGCTTGCTCGTGCTATGGGGTTTTTTTGGGGGGAGGGGCTCCTTTCGTAAACTGTACGAATACGGTCGACATTTTCATTGGATGTGCGTGGACGTCTCGTGCTTTTCCGTTTGCAGATGCAACATCTTCTACGAATTTTCGATGCCACTGGCAAATCTGCTTATACGCAGGCGGTTGTTTATTAAACTGACGGCGAAAAGCACGTTGAATCCAATAATGGACTCTAGTTTTGCTAATTGTAGCACACAAAATGCTTTTTCCTGTTTTGTCGCCTTTTTACTACAAACAATCAAATGGCAAGCAACAGTTCTAATGCGGTTTTACCTGGATGGTTAAAATTTTAAACTTTTGTCTGTCCAGGAACGTTGGAAGTATGGTTCTGTCTTTTGTAATTTGGAAGAAAGAAATGTATGAAATCTGTTCCTTCTTTTTGAATAGCCCTGTATGTTAATGCATTCTTTTACTGTTGCAACTGTTGTTCCGCTTCATAATGGGAGGAGAAATGACGGATATTTTAAAGTCTTTTTTCACATTTATTTTTCAGCATTTTAGAATCGTGCGGATGGTGATCAAAATAATGATCAAGAGGCGTCCGTTGGAAATATTTGCCTTGTGTGCGTCACGGTCAGATTTGTACTATGGAGTAAAACAACGCTGGAGACAAGTTTCCCACCAACTTTCGGTGCTATTGCATATGAGTCGGTAAACAAAAACCTTTATTGCAACGGTTATAGCAAATATTTTCTTATACCTTTGGACCGCTACGTATATAGTGGAGGTTTGTTAGCTAAGCAGCGCATTCTAAATGTATACCTATTTTCATATTAATGAAAATGACTTTAATTTGAACGACTTATAATAAGAAGATATAGACATTGTGTTTAGAAGGTTTGCAATGAAAACAATATCTATAATAACATGCTTAATTGGCAAAAAATAGCAGTAATCAACTTGGTTTAGTTACATTGTTTTGATCTGCAAATACGAGTAAATGAAAAGGGACAATATGACGGCGGATAAGATAGAAGGATGAAGTGGTATTAAGAATAATTAAAGACAATTAATTGAAGTGTTTGTGAAGTATTTGTAATTGATTGGAGTTGTTTGTGAAGTAATCACAATGCGGTTATCTTCCTCCTCCACAGACGATTCTAGATCTGGTTGCCTCGGTGTAGCTGAAATTATGCTGTGGTTTTATGTTCACGGGCCACGGGAAAAGGGATCGAAAACTGACTGGATATTAAGAAGGTTCATTGTTTTGATTAAAAGCACCATTATTAATGTTTATATCTTTTCTAATTCTGGTTGTCGTCGTAAGATCCGGAGAAGACTATGAGTATATTATTTCACTTTACCACTGCCTAATCAGAAGTAGTCATTGTCAACTTTTATTATCTACGTGCTAGATTCAATCAAGGTGCACTATAACTATCTCTTACTAGTGACACGGCGTCAGTTCAACTAATAGTAGCTATAACTGAAGTCTAACCGAATTAGAGTTTCACTGAACTATAATACACCTCAATCGACTGTATTGTATCTGATCTTAAGATATACTGAATTTAAATGTAAGTGAAGTCTAATTCTCAACTGAATGTAAATCTATTTAAATCTCCACTAATCTAAGTGTAACTCTCACTGAACCTCGAGGCCTCAAAATTGCTATATTTTATATGACTATCAAAGTCTGTCGGTCTAGACGCTAGTCTTGGTTTTTCGAAATTTCGCTGTAGAATATTCTAGAATTTTCTCTTATTCGTGTCTTACTATTGGTTATTGAACTTTTTCATACATCTTTCTGTTTGGTTATTACCTTAAATATCACATACAAGTCTGTCTATTGTAACGGTTTCGTTTTCGTCGCGGTTACATCCGTTAAACGTCGCAGACGACGATAACCTGTAAGGCCCGATGCTGCTGTTTCGCGCTCATGGAGTCGCGGGATAGTGGAGAAGAACAGGAATTGTTATAACAATAACTTTTGCTGCATTCGCTGCCTCGACGTCGGTCCTAGTGGTAGTGGTTACCATACTTGCCTCCTACGCCCAAAACGCGGGTTCGAACCTGGATGGATGGATGATGGATCGATGGATTTTTTCGGGCGTAAAAATCCTTCGTATGGCTTCCTTCGGAAGGGAAGTAAAGCCGTGGGTCCCGTGTCGTACATTTACGGCACGAAAAAGAACCTCAAGCCTGAAAGAGAGACCTCTGAGCAAAATTTGTCGGTCGTTTCACGCCCTGAGTTGAATGGGACGCTGATGACCTGAGATGTTAAAGAGCGTCCATAAATAAATAAATCAATCAATCAAGCTGCCTCGACGTTAATATGCGTGGCCACTCGCATGAAATTCTTAAAGTTCAAGAATGTACAGACATTTACTTGAAGTACACCTAATGTAAGTCATAAACGACTATCAGCACTACTCTCGTTGTATGTTTTTATTGCCTTCTTACGAAAAAAGAGTGAACTGCTTGAACTGCCTAACTAATAACTACTTGTAATTCGAAATCCTAGAACACGTCTACTGCCGGAACTGAAGTCATTATATGCGTCACTGAATGTCCAATCGAAATCTGGAATATGCATAAACTGAAGGCTCGAACTATATATTGAAGAATGCACACTTCTAAGGACGTTTTCCTATTTTATATTCATTTCAAAATTGTCAACATATGACCCATGATGCGCTACGGGGCTTCAGGACTTAACTCATGGACTATCTTTTGAAATATAAGATTCTGATTTAAAGCTCTTTCAACGGAGCTCAAACTCGCCAGTTTAAAATACCGAATTCTCATAGGCGAGTTTCTGATCACGCGTTCAGGCTTGCTAAGAAAAATCACCTGCGTTAACGTCTCCTTTGGAATGTTCCATTGTCCCTACAGTATTAGTGTCTTCTCTAACATACAAAAGGGACCATTGTTATAGCCTCCCCTTTTCAGGTGCACGATTCTATTATATTTATCTTGGGTCTTTCGCCTGAGGCCAAGAGCGACTGCAAAAAGCGACATACCGTTTTGCATACACTTGCTTTTACAGGGAATTTTCTTACATAGTTTAACTTATTGAGAATAATTATGCAATGGATATCATACCTCTAATCATATCCTTTTCTTTCTAAAACTCTAATATAACATATGCTAGATATTAATGCTAAAGTTTGCTTCCTTCTATTTACAATACAGACATTGGGCAATATTAATTAGATATCATTTATTCACTATGCAAATTTGTTTCCTTGTGGGTTAGGGGGCGGGAGATCTTCCTTACTATTTATTATTCTTAAATCGTAAATAGTTACCCTGTCCTTCTGAAGATTAAGGGTAGCTACACCCACGCTTCCCCCAGCAACAAGTACTTTACAATTTTTCCTCTTACCTATCATAACAAAGATCGGTTTTCTTGATCTTATATAATAGACAGGTCTTGAATTGGACTTTTTTAATAACGTTCTCAGGAATATAAGAACACATGATGCTTCTGATTCAATGCAAAAATATCAGTTACAAAAGAGTATCGGTTATTATATACATTGTGTGAAGCAAAACATAACATCTTGATATAAATGCGCTCTTTGCTAAAGAGCATTTGGAATATTACAGCAAACCTTCAGTTTGACATAAAACAAGTAAATAATACAAATATGATTAAATCTATACTATATAAAATTGACACTGCCACAATATAAGTTACTGAGATTGCAGCCGATAAACACTGCTTCGGCAATTAATGTAGTAGTATTGATTCAAATATGCTGCCGGTAGAAACTTCTGTTGCTGGATATTTGTTTATCTCAAAATTCTCTATGAAACAAGTAGACGTGAACTGTTCAAAGGGGAAACTGGACCACAATAATGAGAGTTCAAATGTCAAACAGACGTAACTGATGATGAAACGTGGGTTCATAATCAAGATTTGGTAAAAAGAATCATTGCAGTGGAAAGACCATAATTCACTACCTGCATAAGGTTTCAACCCAAACATCAGAGAGATTATCACCAGAGTATTTTAGGGCTGAGTGAATATACTAGTTGACAGTACCCTTCTCTGCTATACTAAACAAGCTGGTATCCACAGTTAATTGCAGGGTGAAAAGTTGTGTTACTATATCAAGTTGCATTCTTTTTAAGAAATTTAAGGAAATAAATTAATGGGAAATTACTTTTCTGATGACGTTTATAAATTGAAAGATATTGCTTTCCTAACAGAAATGTATGATATTATTTAGGCATAATTCTAATTACCAGCTAGGCATTAAACGTATATACTGTGGCACTTAGACGTAAGTAGTGTATGTATTGGCAATATTGTATCATACTTTTAGAACATAACTATGCAATATGCCTTGGGAGGAGTTATTAATATTCGTTGGTTTCAAGAAGCTTGTGAGCATGAAGGGGGATTGTGGCGCATGCGTAGAGAAACACGACGCTATCTATTCGAGATTAAGTGACGCTATCTTCTCCTCTTACGCATTACACAAGTACGGACACCTTTGCAGCAAAATTTGCCGACAATCGAGCTCCGTGATTGGTTCGCCTGCATCAGCCGCCATTTTGGGCCTGGTGTCTGCTTTGTGCCATATGCTTATATGGAGAACATTGTTAAAATTTTATTTTAATTTACTTAATAAGTTTGGGTGTTGTGCATCTGGTAGTACAACTCAAGGAAAGAAAGACATTATGTTATATCGCATTCTTTCAGGAAAACACGGCGTCGAAAGACGAAATATTTGGATTCACAAAATTGAAAGAAGGACTGGATTCCATCGAAGAACTCTCTACTGTGTTATGTATTATGTAAGATTTTTTCTTAGTATTAGATGTTAAATAGAATAGGCTACCTTAAATTTAACGCTTATGTTTTGGTGATTTTATACGTTAAAATAAATATTAGGAATGTCGAAAAAAGCTGCACTTGAAGCCTAAAGTAAAGTTATAAGGTTATAAGTAGTTTAAAACTTGATGCATGCTTATTTCATATCATTGTTGAAGAAGGTTGTAGGGATTAGTGAGACTTTTGTTCTTATAAAATTTTTGTTCTAAATTGAATTTGGTAGGAAGCCCTCTAAGCCCTATAATTCTTATAAGTCATGCTTAACTGACAGATTAACTGTAGGCCGTATACAGTTTATGTCAATACTGATATAATGAATGCATTACAACAAATAATTTAAACAGTGAATAGTAAAATAAAACAAAAAATTACTATTTTAAGTTTCTCCTGTTAAAATGATGTAATTAACAAGGCCTACGTTTAATATTACGATTTCTGTTTTAACAGATGACAGCCTTTTCCTCTGCCGGTAAATGATCCGTCATTAGCCGCTTAAGTTCGGATGCGGTGCTAGGCGAAAGTGCCGTAACTATAACTGACATAGTCTCAAAATTATGCATTTTCTGTCTGACTTAGGTCTTCTAATGCAAAAAGAAGAACATGAATAGACACAGAAGATATCATAGACAGTATAACACAAATATTTTAGGAATTAATTGTATAACATTGTAGTAAAACGACAGAAACTTAACGCGCAGTCTTACGGGAGTTAGAGACAGTTATAGAGCGTGTCCATACTTGCATAATAAGAGCTTTACTCTTGCAAGGTGTGATAAGGAACGGCTGAATAACCATCTAGGCCAGGGATGCCGATTTTCAAACAATATATGTAAATAAGTTATTGGATAAATCAGTTATGAAATATTAAGGCTATTTATCCCTTAATTATTCTCTTTTACAGCTTTTTACGATAGGGATGTGTTAGATTAGTGGAGATTGAGAACTGAGTTGGTCCCTTTTTGAATTCGTCGCTTTAATAAAGTAATGCAATTTGGGAAATTTCCGAGCGTATGTTAATTTGGTTCGCGACAATAATCTCAGTTATTTAATTCTTATATCATTTAATGCGTAAGTACTCTCTCTCTCTCTCTCTCTCTCTCTATTCATAACCTAATCTGCTTTGCACTTATTGTTCACCGCATAGTCTGTCCTGGTGGTGTAGTGGTAACCATACTTGCCTTGTAAACCCAAGATCGCGGATTCAAACCCGGCAAGGATCGATGGATTTTTTCAGGCGTAATAATCCTAAGTATGACTTCCTTCGGAAGGGGAGTAAAGCCGTGGGTCCCATTACTTACATTTACGGCACGAAAAAGAACCTCACGCCTTAAAGAAGAGGCCTCTGAGCAAAATTTGTCGGCCGTTTCACGCCCTGAGTTGAATGGGACGCTGATGACCGGAGATGTTAAAGAGCGTCCGTAAATAATACAAACCAATTCACCGCATCTCCAAAATTAAGGAGAAATTTTATTTATTGCAAACAAGCATAGCCAATTTTGGAAATTGCTTGAGATATATGTTGGTAAGGAATTTTTTTATAATTATTATTTAATAGATTTATTTATTTAGACCGAAAATAAACCTGAAGGTTTAGCATTTCCTATAATTGTTGTGTTGCTATGAAAAATGAAATAGCTAAGTAGTATATTACTCCAGAGGTGGCTTTATATCCCTCCCCCCCATATACACACATACAGGTGTATGTGTAAAGAAACTATATCTTAAAATATAATTCGAATCCGGGGAGTATCAGCCTGCTTCTATCCGGTACTGACATAAAACGAAGCTATAGAACATAAAATAAAACAAAATAAATAATATGTAATACTAAATCCCGGTACCTAGTTCCTTATACCAGAACGCATATTCCAGAGTTTTAATTCTTTATTTGAAAAAGTACATGTTTATATTTATTGCATTATTGTTGTTCAGATTTATCTAATTCTAAAGAATAACTAAAAATAAAAATGGTTAAAATATTATTTTATTTTATTCTTTATTTTCACTTTTTTTTAAAGCTAAAGAACACGAATAAGGGGTACGAACGCACCTCAAAGACGCAGGAGCGTGAAGGTGACGGTTAAGGATGTATCAGTGCAAACGAAACATATACCCCAGTGAACATTAGCTCAGAATCGGCTTGGAAGAAGAATGTTTTCAGGAGATTGAGCGCATCTAAAGCTTTTTCCTTCCTCTTTGCTTTCCCTCGGGATATCACATCTGCAGGTCACTTCCCCAGTCAGAGACAGATGGTTCCTACTCCAGGAACATTTGAGAGGACTGAATATCTCCAAGCGCTGCTTATAACCGGGATCCTGCCATTGACTTTCACTCAAAGACAGCGTTTAAGGATCACCAACTTAACTCAAACAGAAAAACGACTACTGCATTCTACTGTTATTGAACTATAAATGAAGTGAAATTATTGTTGCTATTTTTATTTATTTTTTCTGGTTATTTTCTCTCTCTTTACGCTCATCCGTTTTACGCAATATTATTTTTGTTTCTTAATATTTGAAAGCTACTGTCGTAGAAATAGTTTTAGTTCTATAAGATAACCCATATATTGCTCTTTTATTCCATCCTTGCTTGTTATTTTTTTATACCTTACACAGATTGACTCATTTGCCCGAGGTGTTGTTATCTATGATATCCGCAGATCGCAATCTTATGTTTAAACGTCGTTTAACATAACACCTCCTTTTGCTGTTATATTTCTCGTAATATATTTATTCATTTCTGTACCTAACGATTAACGCTGTATAATTGCAAATAAATTGTGCAAAACTACGCGGGGATCTGAAAGCAGCATGACACAGAAAATTTTCGTTGCAAAGAGCCACAATAAGGGCTAGTGACCACGTGAACTAGCAGTTCGAAAGCAAATCAGTGTGTTGGAAGTTCCTATAGTTCAAACCTCAATAAATCTCAAGTTGAATCATTTGATGGTATGTCTGAATTTCTGCAACTTGCTAAGCAGGCAGGGTTGTATGGATACAAGTCCATCCTAAAAAAATGGGATCCTAATATTAAAAGCTGCAGTAGTTTTGTGGTCAGTTTTATAAACTGTTGCATTACAGTATCATTAATACACACCCCAACAACTCTCACTAAATGAACTCCTATCGTATAGTGTCAAAATTAGCTCAAAAGAAACTCTGCAATTGGAAATCTGGTTGGTTAACCAAGCAGATTCCAAATAAATCGTGTCATATAAAAGATCATGAATACTCTGTTGCATATATATATATATATATATATATATATGTGTGTGTGTGTGTGTGTGTGTGTGTGTGTGTGTGTGTGTGTGTATACTGAGGTGTGCCAAAAAGGTATACGCACTTTCACAGTATATTTATTTAATGTATTTTAAAGTTAGACTGGAAAACAACAGTAATATGTAGTATGATGTTCTGTAAACAGATGTGACTCACATTACGTTATGCCAGCGTTGCCACAACAAAATGCAGCCAAGATTATCGTTTGAACAGCGGAAAGCAATTTTGAAAGCCGAGAAGTTTGCTCGAGTTCAAAGGCAATAGGACGAAGAAGTTTCCACCATGTTCTCCGGATCTAACTCCGTTGGACTTCTACCTATGGGGAACTCTTAAGGATGCTGTATATCGTAGAAAACCAGCTACACTGACAGCACTTCGGGAAGAAATTGAAACGGCATGTGCTGTAATCGCTGAGGACACTTTCACAAACGTTACTCAATCAGTAGTTCAACGTACTCAGAAGTGTATCGACGCCGATGGTGGGCATTTTGAGGAACTGTTGTAACTGTAAAAGTGTAAGATGATTAGTACTCATCATTTTCTGTCAGTTTTGTTATTTTAACACATTTTTTTTTCTTTTCTTGAAGTGTGTATACATTTTTGGCAGATTCTGTATATATACCATTAATGTAGATTTTTGTTTTATTTTGTAAGTGTAAAGTTGGTCTGCATTAATTTGATAGTAATGTACATTAAAATATAAATTATTCAGTTTACTTGTTGCCCGATGATGCCTATAAGTTTTATTACATTTCAACTGTTTTCTGTTTCTTATATTTGCCTTTGCGTCAAAAATTGTAGACAGGGATTTCAGGGCGTCTCTAAAATGAGTGCCAGTTACTGTTCTGATCCGGTACAGGAAACAAGAACTAAATTTAGAATCCCAGATCTCGCTGGGTTAATAAATAAAACAAGACTTCTGCCATGATTCTCTCAGGCTTTTCACATTAGACTTAAACTCCCACTTTGCACTGGTGTTATCTCAAAAATGACAGTTGACGATCATTAGCTGTCTTAACTTATACCCTCGCTTATAGGGAAGTGTTACAATTCCTGTAAAATTATTTAAGCTATAAATGAGTTTGAAGCACGAAAATCCTTAAACATTTCCAAACTAAACTCACAAGGATTTAAAAACCTTAAAATTAGAAAAGAATTTCGGAGAAAATATGAGAAAAATAATTTATTTATCTAATAAAATATTTAAACTACCTTGTATTATAAAAGCGACAGTTGGTTTCAGAATACTATTTTAAAGTGATCAGGATAGGTTTATATATCCTTTATCTTATATAAATTTATTTATTTATTTTAGCATTTCAATTCGTACCGAGGAACTTTACTTTTGATATACAAATTAAGAATGTATCGTACCTAAAAATCGCCCATTACTGTTAATTCCAAGGTTTACAGATCTCTAGGTGAGAAGAATAAATTAATTTTAAAGCTTTTAGAACTTTGTTATAATAGAATAGAAGGCAATTAAAAAAAGGAACATTTATGGCAAAATATAAAAAGTTAAATGCTAAGTGATGTAACTGAAAGTATAAATATAACTATAACCTCTAAACACCAAGGGATATAAGATTGATATTTAAAGAAATGTTTACCTAAAACATAGTAAAATCTGATATTGTCAGCTTCACTTTTAAAATATTCATTCAGTAGCACCAGTAAACTCAAGATTTCTTCAGTAATATTTGTTTTCAATGCAGAAAAACTAATAACTGGCAAAATTAAATAAAATTACTATTGTTTTATTAATTTAAAAACCTTGTCTCAATGAAATTACGTTATTTTTGCCCACTATTATGCTAAATAAATTGTAAAATCAAGCACCTTTGAGTAAATGAACATTTTATAACATATAGGATAAGAAAAGGCCCACACTCTTATGACAGCAACTGCCTTTATATAAAAATATGACAACTGTGCACATACTTTAGGACAAGAACAGGGGAATATGATCCCTGTACTACAACATACACCACCAGGCATCTTCAGTAAATCTGTACAGAAAGTAAAATGGCTGGGAGTAACAGACTCTACCCCAGTTTTAATCTGGGCATTGAAGCGTCCCAGATTCGGAGACCAAGTCCGTAAGGCAGTAAAGGAAGGTCAGAATTGCTGCCTTAGGATTGGCAGGAGACAGATTCACTAAAGCATAAAGATGTCACCAGCCATCAAGATAAAATTAATATAAGAAATGGAAGAGAATGGGAAAATACTGTACGAAATCAGGAGATTAGAAAAACCACACCAAGGTTCTATCCTGGTCTGGATTAGAGTAACGGAACCTGAGCTATCAGAAAAGCTTTTTGCTTGTACATCATATTCCACGAAGGTTTACAAAATTAGTTTTGCCTTAGGTGCTTGTTTGAGAGCGATACGTCTTATCGTACGAAAAACATTTACGTAACGTAGTTTTCACGGCCGCAACGTAAACGTCGTACATTTTGCCGGCTTGTTCCAATACTGCTTATGCAAATGGCACCCCGGAAGGAAGAGAACATGTATGCATGTAAAACAAAGACGACAGTTTTTTTGTCTCGGATACGGGAACAGCCTCGGGCAACATATTTGTATCGCGTGAAATTGACAATTTCCTAGGTTTGAGAGACCAGGGTTTTTTGCGATGCACCCTTTACATCGCCTTCCCAACCGTGGAAATCTGCCTTCTGCATGCTCAGAAGACGCGAGTTGTCTGTACTGTTTCGATAAACACTGGCAAAGGCAGAATTGGTGCAGGTGATAGTGGTGTTAGCTTTCGGTCCTATCTACACATACTAACGCCTTACTTTACTTTTTTCTCTTCCTCACCAGCAATATCTTTCCCTCATAGTTATCTGCTCTTCATTTTCTTTTTTGTTTCCTTCTCCTTCGCACTTTTATCGTCGTGTAGTTTTTTTTTTTTATTCCAGTTATTTATTTTTCTCTCTCTCTTATTACTCCTCTTTTCCCTTTCCTCCTTGCGTAGTTTCATAAACAGAATTACTGTTTACAATCTCTAGATTGAAAGTGCACTGTATTGGTATTGTTGTTAACCAAGATCACCTTCCTAACATGTGAGCTTATAGTACTAAGAAATCTGATTTGATTTTTAAAAGTTTGTAATTTTTGTAATTTGCTAACAGCTTTTATTAACATTAAAAGTTAATTTAATAAATTAATATTCATAATTCCTGTATATGAATAGCAATCATTCGTTAAGTATAAAATTGTAACATAAATTCATTTTCAACTACTGTCCCCTAGAACATACCGTACACTCAGTACAGCTATGATATATAAGTTTCTTAAGCATTTTTTGCAATATTCATTACACCGTCATTAGTTAATAATACACATTTTAATAAAAAGCGTTATTTTATACACTATTAACCATTATTATTGTCATTTCCCCTATAGTTTATTCATTTCATCATTAACGAGTAATCAATATGGTGCATTTTTTGTAACACAACTATTATGGTGGAGTAAAGTGAATCCCATTCCTTTTTTTTTTCAAAATTATAAGAATGAGAATAATAAATCGCAATGAACTAAATATAAATTTAATATTTAGTTATATTTAGAAATTAATTAGGCAACAATTACTATGCATGCAATTTTTTGTAATAGTATTTAACGCCCCTTTTTACTGCCGAGGCACCACAGGAGGTGGACACTGATGATATATGAGATGAAATGATATATTAGGAAAGGATTTTTTTTTTAAAGGAAGGAAATGTTCCAGGCCTAAGTTTAGGATACCACCCCGACATTAGCCATTTATAAGGACTGAGGAAAACCTGGAAAAATCTCAGTCAGGGAGTACTGTCCTGGTGGGATTCGAACCCAACATCTTCCGCTCACGAATTCGCGTCTTAACGACCTCGGGCTACGCGTGGCGGGCAATGCTTGCATAAGGAGCCTTTTTAACGTATATGTAATTTTCAAAAATCCACATGCAGTCGTTTTAAAAATCATTTTGAACTGAAATACTCTGGAAAAAGGTTAGAAATAGCAAACTCAAGAATAAGAGTAACTAATAAAAGTGTTTAAAATTAAATGCATATAACAACTTGACAGAACTGCCGTGGGCGTTTACAAACATCCTTACAAATATTTATTATGCATTCACTACCTATTAGTCTTCTGCAAGCTACACATCATACTTTTTGTTTTGTTCTTTTGCACATGTAACCCATCTTGCTATAACTCCTAATGATTTAGAAATTTCGCATTTGAGCATCCTGGCAACGTTTTGTTTTAACTTTCGTGAGAGATGTGGAAAACTCATGCTTCTGTATTTGTGGTTCAATTAGCTGCCAAGGCAAGAATTTGGTGAACTCAAAACTGATGGTTTTCTGCTAATGCATCATCGAAATATTCCTACTTGTGTAGAGAAAACTGAACGAAGTTTGGTTTGGTAATCGACCAAACTCCTGTTGGTGCATTTTTGATCAAGTGCATCTATTCTTCCTTTTTTGGCATTGTGATATTCAATTATCTGAGGCTTCTTTGTTTTCTCGTTCATTGAAGAAATGTGCATTGAAGACACTAGAAGTATTTGCCTTTCTTGGTTTTGGGACATGGGAGACCAATGTCAAATTGTCCCTTAAAACAAAACAGTGAAGAATCAGGTTTCCTGACTTTGGATGGCAAAAACTCTTTTGGATTATTATTATTATTATTATTATTATTATTATTATTATTATTATTTTAATGTTCTTACATAAATGAGGCCCCTCTTCCTTAGTGCCCTGCCCATTTCCTGCTGAAACACATCGCAATGCGAGATAATATACTTAAGTTTTCAGTACAGTGGGGTCATCTTGACCCCACTGAGGGGGAAAAAGCCGTGTTTTAACTTTTTGTAATAACTCAAAACACACTGCCTGAATGGTACTGAGAGCCACAGTGTCACACTGCAGTAATAATATGATTTACATAAGTAAACACATTTCTTTATGGTTCTCCTGACCGTGGCACCCTAGTTACGGGTTAAATACAAGAAATTGTAGAAATTGAAGCAGTTAAGGTAACTCACAAATATGCATTAATGTTAAGAAAATTTCTGAACAATTTTAAAGATCACACTGAAATATGATAAGATCTTGAATACTATGTATTGCAATGTACAAATGACTGATTAGAGTGTCAGAGGTCTTGATATTCATCGTTTGAACTTCGGCCGCAAAGTTGAGCTGTGTAAAAATCCCATCGCTAGGAGGTAGAATAGGAAAAGTGAGCCTTCTATATATTACATTAAATTAAATCTATTAAAAGAAATATACTCTTTAATTATATAAAACATTAAAGAAAATGCTGAGATGTTAAAGTGCCAATCTTAAACACTACAATTCTATGATGATCCCGTGTGGGAGATAAAGGACAGGAGAGAGAATTATAAACACATTACAGTGAGTATTAAATTTTGAAAATGTTTGCCTTCTAAAACTGGAAAGTTGTAACATTTTCCATTAAAGCGATTAAATAATGCATGCTCTATTTCAGGGGATTAATTGCTGTGTGCAAACTTGAGATCACAACACAATTCAAGGAGGTACACAAACTCAAGTCACCAGTATCAGCATGCTAACTGGTGCTGGGAACGTACCTCATTAACACTCTGTAACTTGGTCATAAATGCATCGCAGTATATCGTATTAACGTTTTAAACATATTGCAATATGTTCTTTTAAATGATGTATACATTCTTTAGAAGTTTTCTAACATTGCTTTCGTCGGTCCTCTTGGTGTAGTGGTAGCCATATTTACCTCCTGAACCCAACATTGCGGGTTCGATCCCGGCCAGGACCGATGGGTTTTTTTTTTGGGCGTAAAAATCCTAAGTATGACTTCTTTCGGAAGGGAAGTAAAGCCCGTGTCGTACATTTACGGTGCGATAAAGAACCTCAAGTCTGAAAGAAGAGGCCTCTGAGCAAAATTTGTCGGCGGTTTCACGCTTTGATTTCAATGGGACGCTGATGACCTGATGTTAAACAGCGTCCGTAAATAAACTAAATCAAAAAAAAAAAAAAAACAAAAAACAAAAAAAAAAAAAAACCATTTCTTGATGATTTCTTGTTACCTCTGGCTCAATTAAAATTTTGAAAGGTATTTCTTTCCATGCATTGTTACCTAGTCATATTGAATATTGACAGTTAAAATATATACAAACAATTTTCTTGTAGAATTTCTATCTAGGATTGAATTTTGAAATAAAAGCTATAAGTGCATAAATCTGGATGGATTCGTGAACTTTTTGAAAATCTATTAGTTTGAAAATAAGCTACAACTTATCGGTATAGAATAGTTGCCATTGTTATGGCATAATCCCTTTTATGTGTGTTTGCTACTGCCCAAAAATGTAAATATCCATTAACTGTGGGGCTGCCTGCTCCATTTTTCAATTAATATTTGCATTTTATGTTTTGAAGTTCATAATCCCCGTCAAATGTTGTTATTTGTGTGGCCTTTAAGCTGTAAAATGTATCATATTGAGCGGAGACTTAATACACTGTATCGACCAGCAACATAGAAAACAAAATTTTAAAGACTTTTTACTCTACCCTTAGGCAAACCAATATTTCACTTCGAGGTAGCAGCTTGGTCTACGAAGATATTTAATTTGCCACATACAACTTATGTCTGGAAGGAATTCTCTTATCCTCTATCTGGTTACAGTTTTCCCTAGAGTAGAGTTTCTAATGTTATTTTTAAAGAATTAATTCATGTTACATTTTTAGTCCCCTCGGGGATAAGAGTAAAAATACGTCTAACAACAATTTCTCTTTTTCTATTAAATTTTCAGTATAAGCTAAAGGCTTTAGTTACACCAGAAGTAAATACGTATAAAAGTGGAACTTGTTTTGTCATGCATGTTTCATGCAACGATTACTACATAAAATAGCATTGTATGACTCTAGTTGTGTAAAGATATCTTAAACAATAGTTCCAATTTGAAACTCACTTCTTTCCAGAACATCTTCCATAAAAGTTTAACAAAATTAGTTTTATAAGACAAAGGAAAGATACTCAAAACTGAGTTTTATGTATAATTGAAATAATAAAGCGTTATAAAAAGTGTATAAATAATTTTCATTAGATATGACATAGAATATTAAATTGAATTTAGTGTCAAGGGATTCCTATAATTCTAAGCAAATGCAGCCATAACACTGCATTTAGCACATTTAATGTAACTGGCAGCCATAACAGGATTTTTAAAACACATGTCCATGTAAAAATTGTTGTTCATTTTCATCTGTGACGTAAGAAAAATAGGGAAAGTTACCATCAGCATCTGCTCTTTTTTTTTTTTTTTTTTTTTTGTCATTTCATTTGGAAATATGCTTTGGTAAATTAACTTTCCATAAAACCTACCAATATAAAATGCTAAGTGATTTTTTCTTCGCGGGATGCTTGAATACCGTCAAAGAGTTGGAGGGGAGGTCAGTACGAGTTTAACTCTGGGAATGCACTGACGTGCTATTGTATATTGTGTGCCATTGTATTAAGTATTCATTGTGAGGCGCAATATAATATATTAATTACTTATTTTTCATCTTTTCCTCAAAGATTGTTTATTTACGTTTCGTATGTGCGTTCAGAGTCGGCTCCTTGTGTATGGAGATTGTTTCAAGAGAGATCCCTAATACTGAACTTCCAAGCCAAAGTTCGACTCAGAGAATGGTAAATACACTTCGTGTAACAGGAAATATTCTTGATAAAAAAGGGAGAGAGTATACAGTCATGTACAGTACTAAGAGAAGAAATGTAAACAATATTGCCCATGTTCTGTAACGTTCCCCTAAAAAATCACTTTGACATCTGATTCAGCAAAAAGGATTTTTCTATTCCTCTGTTCGAACGGCTACTGCTACGGAAGTTAGGCCGTATAAAGCGGGTGACCCTGCAAGCCTGCATCCAGAGTAGGTTTTGTGAATGCAGTTTGAATAGTGTGCATGAGAAGAAATTGGTGCTAATCTAATTTTCTTTGTGGGTGAATCTTAGTTATTTTAATCCACTAAACAAGTGATAATGGAGTTCATAAAACACTAACCTGCTTCACTAGGAATCCATACATGAGAATTGTGCGCCATTAGCGGCGAGAGGGAAATATACTTTTGTTATTATTATTTTAAAGAATCAAGTATTACTCATAGGAATGTGCATAAATTTTGCCACCTTTTTTTCCTTGAATTAACTGTGAGGGAGCGTAGGTTTGCGATTTTTTAACAGACGCTGCAACGGCACATGCACATACAACCCGTGTCTCCTTGCATCAATTCACGAAATATTCGACGATGGAGTCATCACTAACCACATATGACCCCCTCGGTCCTTTAATTTAACGCCCTGTGATTTTTATTTCTGAACGGCATTAATTGTACAAGACAAACCTACACTTAGATGAACTGAAAAATAACATTCGTGAAGAAGTTTCTTCCATTTCTAGGAGGGAACTGAAGAGGATTGTAGTTAATTTAGAAAGCCGGTGCCAAAAATATAAGTAAAATAAAGGGATGCACTTCCAGCATCTATTTATAACACTAAAAGTACCTTTGTAGTGCTTTAAGTGTTAATATAATTTACGCTAAAATCTGATTCCCGTTTCCTGCGGTACCAGTTAAACCGAAGTGTGTAGCTGTCCCACGAAAGAAAAATCACCCATTAGAAGCTTATGTAAAAGCTGCAGTATAAAAAGCTGTAAATGTTACTTCTATTTTTTATATAACGAAGCTAATAAATATTGTAAATTACCGCGTTAACTTATGTAAATTAGGTTTAACATTACTATATTTGTGAAACTAGAACTGTAAACACAATACATGTAAAAAACAACATTTCCCTGGAATCTGAAACGGACACAAAGTCTCTGAATTCGTGTCATGAAAGGTGTTAATAAATAAATGTATTTGTGTATTAGCTGCAAATGGACATTTGCCCTGTGGCAGTATTTCAATTTACAAAATTACAGTAGCGTTAGCAAAACAAACATGATTAAACATTTAGAGAGTGTACACAATAATGAAAAATAGCAAAGGAATATAATCAAACACGGATAAACAATCACTAAACACAAAATCTAAAATAACTATTCAGCTTGAATTATGTGTAAGGCAAATATTCTTATTAGTAAGAGGAATGCCCATAAAAACCGCCCCAAATTTCCAAAGCTTAAGAAAGAAAGTTTCATTACACCTCTTTTTATTGATGATAACATTTTAAAGTTATGATCATTTCTGCCAAAGTGAGTTGATTTTTTTAAACATACTCGAACTTCCTGCTACCCACACATTCTGGTTCTCCTGCTTTTGGTTTTTAATACCTCTCATCACAACTTACAACTTTTTTTTTCCTTCATGACATCGCAACCTATTACAAACTTTATATCGATCTAATCTTCCCCAATATTACTACTTAAATACATACTTAATTGCTTAAAAGTGTTATTGCGATATTCAAAGCAATGGCTTCACTTTAGCAGTATTTAATTTCACCTCATTTGTTCTTATGCAACTACTGACTGATTTAAATCTGTCTAAAGGACACTTGTGTACGATTTAATTTTAATTTTGTAACAAAGTATACATTCCACAACAAATAATCTGACAGATGAGTTAATGCGTTTTATCAAGTACCTAATAAAATTAGAAAGAGCAACAATATATGCAAAATGTAAAATATAAGCGTACTTTATAAATTAATTTTTGTTAACTGGCATATTATGCTATTTTAAATGGGTAGTTTTGAAACTTTTTTACCTTTAAATGTTTCAGTTTTAAAATATTTTATTCCTTTTAAGATTATCACCAGTTTAGTTTAGCTTTGCATAACACCAATGTCTAATTTTTATCCATTTTGACTAAATATGTTTTCATTAAAGCTCCTGTTGCCCTCCTATTTTCATGTTCTTTTATTGTTAAAGTCAAGGTTTATACTTGCCCTCTCATTTTTTAAATCCTGTGTACTCTATATAGAGCATAAGTAATGGTTAAACTGGCCACGCCTACTCCATGTGTGTTTGAGGAACATATTACCACGCAAATAAAGAAACTGGCATTTGTTAACAAGGACATAATATCGTGTGTGCGGGAAACAAGGTCTCTCGCTAGCGCTTTATGTAGTTTTTTATAGTGAACGCCTTACTTTGAACAAAGTAGTTTATTTCACTGCAATGCTAATTTCTTGCAGTTTATAATCGTACATAGGATAAGGTACTTCGGTATCAAATATTTTGACACTGTTTTATTTTAGGTGTTACGCAATCTATAAAGTTTATGCGAGTGAACCTATTTTACAGTACCCGAAATGGTAGTGTAGTTATACAATTACTATTGGAGGGTGGGTTATAGAGCGATCAAGGTTTGCTAATTATCCCAAAATTAATTTTGGTGACACGCCACTCATGATGTACCATGCATTAATTACGACATGAATAATTTTTTTCTTTTTTTATATCTAGGTTAATTTTTTATAACTTCAATTTTTTAAACCTAGGGAACTGAAGTTTTACGTGGTAATTATGTATATTTAGTTTGTTATTTTAAATTTTGTAGAATGTATTATTGCACATAATTAAAGTTATTACTAATATACATATTTTTATATTAACAATTTTAATGTGAGTTTTACTGACAAAAATTTTGTGGATGTTAGATATTTCAACATTAAAACTGCTGGAGTAGAATTTTATGTACATAAATTACTAAATAAACTTTTTTTTAAATTTCGTTAAAATGCTCGTTATTACTATATCTTGCTCTTTAACTACGAGGTGGTATCCACAATATACGGAACTAGTGCTGTCACCTCGACAATAATTGCAGTGGAGTTTTGTACCGCTAGGTGGCAACACTAGCATATCTGACGAGTGAACGTTAAAAGGTTCATGCAGCCGGGTAGATTTGTTCAGATTCTATAGTACTTTTCATGATACTCTGTGTGTGATGTGCGGCGATTTTACGATGAATCCAAGATTAGAACACAGAGTGTGCATCAAATTCTGTGCAAATGTCGGGAAAAATGCTACGGAGACCCGATCAACAATGATCAGCAAGTATTTGGGGGAAAAAGCGTGACCCGTACACATGTGTTTGACTAGCATACTCGGTTCAGGGCCGGCCGTACAGCTATTGAAGACAATGCTCACACCGGTAGGCCCGTCAACTGCACAACGCCTGACATTGTTGCCAAAGTTCAACACCTCGTTCATGAGAATCGACGTCGAACCATTGAAGACTTTGCTCATGAGGTGTGAATTGGTTATGGAACATGCCAATGAATTTTAACTGATGAATTGGACATGCATCGTGTCGCCGCAAAATTTGTGCCAAGGATCCTGACTGCTGATCAGCGTGTTGAAGTTTGCACGGAGTTTCATCAGGCCGTATCCGATGATCCAACCTTCTTGTCCAGGGTCATCACGGGTGACGAAGCTGGGTGTACGCTTATGACCTTGAGAAAAAACAGCAATCCTCCAAGGAGGAGCCCGAACTTACCAAAGGGGGGGGGGAAGCTAAACAAGTGAAGACCAAAGTCAAGAGCATGCTCCTCGTTTTCTGGCATACCAAGGGGATTGTGCACACAGAATTCGTCCCACCAAATCAAACAGTGAATTCCACTTACTACTGTGACGTTTTGCGACGGCTCCGCGAAAATGTGCGGAGACGACGGCCCGAACTTTGGCGACAAGGGAACTGGCAGTTGCATCACGATAACGCTCTCTGTCACAATTTCTTGTTCACCAGAGCTTTTTGACAAAAAACAACATGTCATTTGTCCCCCACCCACCGTACTCTCTGATTTGGTACACTGCGACTTTGCTCTATTCCCCAAACTGAAAATGAAGTTGAAAGGACGTCGGTTCGACAATTGAAAGGATTCAAGAAGAACGCTGCCTGTGCAAAACACCCTCAAAGAACATGACTTCCAAGATACACTTGGAAAACGGCAGAATCGCTAGGACCGGTGTATAAGTGTGTAAGGGGACTACTTCTAGGGTGATGGCGGTCATTAGTCTCAAAGTAAGTTTTTGACCAGGTGGCAGCATCAGTTCCGAATGTTCAGGATACCAGCTCGTATACCAATAATTTATCAAACTTTTATTAAAAATTAGAGAATTCTCAGAGCGATGTTGTGTATAAAGCTGCCAAATTTCATTGCTTTACCTAAGAAAATTTTTGATACAATGAACCTCAAAAATGAAAAATACAAGTTGGGGAAAACTTCAGTTCTTATGAAGATATGAAATAGCAGTTGTTCTACTTTTAAAAAATCAAACTGGATTTTGGACATAGGGTTATGTATAGACTATATATTTATTATTAAACAGTTAATAAAAACTACAAGATGACGACTTCATAAAACAAATAGCAAATGATGAAATATTAGAACCATTTATTTTAAATTTGCAATACCTTATCGACTCAGATTTATCGTATAGTTTTGTGTGACACATTTATCATTAAATCTAACAATCATATTAATTAATTACACTTTCATGGTTAGAAACCAGTGACGCTTAGAAGTGCATATATTGCACTTTGTGAATGAGACAACTATAAGTGGAGCGAGGGACGGGAGGAGACATATATCCTGCAATGCTTTGCAGCTATTCGCATTTCATTTGTCCTGAAAGAAATCTCTTTTTATTTGAATATCCTGTAGTACAATGTATAGAAATTTATAACAACAGTCCCTGATCTGGGTGCAGTAGATCAGGTATTTTCTAATAAAGTATTATGATTTAGCGTAAATAACTACACAAAAACTAGTTCACATAGGTGTAATCTTTTTATTAAGTATAAAACGCTATATTATAGGTTATTGAAGATATACTATGTTAGAAAGCAATACCAACATTATTAATATTATTATTATCTTCATCATCATCATTATTATTATTTTAATTATACAAAAATGTATACACACTTTAACCAAAGAAAAAAAAAATGTGTTAACATAACAAAACTGAACACACACAAACAGAAAATGATGAGCACTAATCATCTTAGACTTTTACAGTTACAACAGTTGCTCCAAATGCCCACCATCGGCGTCGATACACTTCTGAGTACGTTGAACTACTGATTGAGCAACGTTTGCGAAAGTGTCCTCAGCAATTGTAGCACATGCCGTTTCAATTTCTTCCCGAAGTGCTGCCAGTGTAGCTGGTTTTCTACGGTATACAACATCCTTAAGAGTTCCCCATAGGTAGAAGTTAAACGGAGTTAGATCTGGAGAACGCGGTGAAAACTCAACCGGACCTCTTCGTCCTATCCAGTACCTTGGAAGAGTGTCATCAAGGTATGCAAGTAAAATTCCTCATTTCCATAAGGTGTACGAATGGAGGGTAAGACGGATGTGTGTATCATGTGCAGGTACACTGGGCCAGTTAATGTTCCTTCGAAAAAGAATGGTTCAATTAAACCCGTAGATGACAACCCGCACCGCTGTTCAAATGATAATCTTGGCTCCATTTTGTTGTAGCAACGGTAGCATAACGTAATGTGAGTCACATCTATTTACACAACATCATACTACACATTACTGTTGTTTTTCGGTCCAACTTTGAAATATGTTAAACAGATATCTACTGTGAAAGTGTGTATACATTTTTGCAGTCTCGGTATAAATATAAACACTCAGAATGCAATATAAAAAGTTCATATAAAAGTTCAAAATAAAAACCGTAAAACTCAACACTAAAACACTAAATATTTCGAGCTTGGCTCTTGGTCACGTGCTGAGAATTCTACAGAGCTAAGCTCGAAATATCGTGTGGTTTTAGTGTTCAGTTTTAGGGATTTTAGTTTGAACTTTTATGTTAAATTTTTATATTGCATTCTGGGTGTTTTTATGAATTTTATGCTTGTAAGAAGTTTTAATTATCCCGTGAATAATATATATATATATATATATATATATAAATTAACAGTAATTATGATATAGAAAAGGATAAAACACTAAGAAAAAGTCACACACACTTGAGATCGCTATATTTCGGACTGGTGGAGTCCTTCTATGGCAAGAAGACAAGTGACGGTGATAAAAGTAAATATTGAATATCAAAGGTAACGTTATGCATGGAAACAGATGAAACTAGAAATGAGAGTGAGGGGGGGGATTTAATACGTAAGATTTAAACCAGGTGGTATACGCGCTTTAATTAAAAATATAGCTGCCATTTCTCTATCTCTGAGTAAACTTTCAGAGCATTGTGTAGGTAACGCATCAATAAGTGTTAGATTAAAAGCATCATCAAAATCCTTACAGTGAGACAGGGCATGTTGGGCAACCGGCAAGGGAGACTTAGTTTTAATAGAACGTCTATGATTGTTCATACGTAGCGAAACAACAGTAGAAGTTAAATCAATATAAAATGCTTTGCAAAGCTTACAAGATAACATATATACGACGTTCTTACAGGAACAAGAAGCAAATGAAGAAATGTTAAATTCTTTGGATAAATTGGGCTGTGGAATGAATGGCAAGGCATAATTAGCGCACAGGTTTTACATTTAGGGCGTTGGCAAGGATATGAGCCAGCAACGGGACGAGGTAAATTCGGAGGAGATAGGTTTCGTCGAAATATGCTTTTAAGGTTAGGGGGTATTCTAAAAGTAAGGCGGGGTAAAAATTTAGAAAAAGCATTTAAAGATGGATTCAATAACAAAATATCATGACATTCTTTCAAAACAGGTCTGACGCTTTCAATTCCAGGTACGTAAGTAGTAACAAGGTTAATGAAGTTCTTATTAGAAGTTTTAGGTTTGCATTGGAAAGTTTTGTGCGCTGGGATTATACGGGGTTTTAAAAGTGAGGAAGGATAATTTTGGTCTTGGAACTTTTGAGCTAGGTTTTTAATATATTTGTCAAGAGATGAAAAGTTATTACAAATCGATGACCGCGGATTGAAAGAGAAAAAGGAATAGATCTTCTGATATGCAAGGGATGACAGCTATCAAAATGAACATACTGTTGTAAATTGGTAGGCTTAAATGTGTACATACGCAAGAAAAGAGCCATTGCATAAAGAAATATCAATATCTAGGAACGTAGCAGCATATGGAGAGACAGAAGAAGTGAACTTAACTGAAAACTTGGAGTTAAGATTAGTAAAGAACTGATCGAGAGATTCTGAGCCATGAGTCCAAAGCACGAATTAATCATCAATATATATGATATATAATCTGAAACAAGGCATATTAGTTAATGTATTAAACTACTATTTACTAGCATAGCTGCTTGAGTTCTCTCGCTGTAAGTCACTTGACGTGGTGTCACTGTGGGAAATACCATCACTCTTGACATGACAGAGTGCGACATGGGATGTCACTGGTATTCTGTGGCTAGAGTGGAACTTGTGACAAGTGAGAAGAACAAGCCATTTGTATGTGATAAATGGTTTAAAGTTTAGATTCCAAAACAATGTTAATAGGAGACTTTCGACTTTAGACATTCTCTGATTCCTCGTATAAGTGTTTCATTCAACTTTGTTATAAATGTTGTTACGTTTGGATAATTGCAATAACGAGAAACCGAACGAAGAACAATAGATAAACACTAAGTAATTGATTAATGGGAAAAGCAATACAGGATATTTATTTTAGGTATCGAAAATAATAAATATATCGTTAGAATTGAGGGAAATGCCCGCTTTGTCTTGCTCTTTTAGCTAAAATAATCATGCAACACGCTCCCTCTTGTGTTTTTACTGCCCTACAATGGCGATGTTTAACGAATAGCTTCTTAACATTAAAATGGATGTAGTCGGAGCTTTTAAAGCCGACCGGTCTATTCATCCAGCAGATAATTCAATCCAGTTTAAACACACTTATCTTTGATATGAATAACACTGAGAACCTGGTTCCCTCTCGAACTTTGTGCAGATATTTAAGCCAAAAATTTTCATTTTGGTATCAATCTCAGCATCCTAATATATTTTTATGGTTGCTGAAGAACTTTTACTTCATCAAAATGAATGTTTAACATGAACTAAAATGGGATGAAAACAAAAATGAGGTAAATAAGAACAGAAATATTAAAGTTTATTTTGACTTGTCCCTTGAGATCAAGTATTTTACGAAGTACCTTATATTATGGACAAAATATTAATTTTGATGAGAGCTACCAAAACTTGTAATACACGTGCAAAAAGGAAAGAATTCACGGTACTCCAAGGAGGAAAGGTATATAGTTGATAAGGTTTAAAAGCATTAGATTCGTTTTAAAAATGGCAGTCTTTCTATTAAAACAATTAGCCTGTACTCTTCTACTCCTAAAACTCAATTCACCACCACCTCCGGAAACAAAAGCTTTGAAAATTATTGATAAAGAAAGAGTCACTTTCGTACCAGTTCAATGAATTGAAAGAAATAAAGCACTTATCTCTTACGGTGCCGAACGAAATATTTGCTTACCCAAATTCAGTATTAATTGCTTGAATTAGTATAGTTTTTAATTAATAACAAACGTCATTAGAAGAACGTACACGTTCTTAATAAAATATTAATAAGTAGTATCGAAATTCTTAAGCACTAACATCAAATTAGGTACACTCAAACACATGTAATGAGCCACCGCTCGGCAGGCAAACAAGAACTGATGAGTGACAAGAGTTTGTAACTGGTGAACTAATACGATGTCCTACCAACTTACAAATTACTAAAGATTAATTGTTTAAAGATGCAAGCTAACATGCAACAAAAATGCCTTGACGTACCATATTACGTAACTGACGAATGTCCTTTACCTTTGGTCACCTTTGCAGTACCTTTGGTCACCTACGCTTTGAACGGAGAGCATAACAGCCAAAACGTCTGAAGCTAGAGCGAAGGCGTCTCCTCTGGACTATCTACAAGTGAGCTGTATAGTACGGGGGTCCGCCAAGCAATACTCCATGCACAGTTATACTGTCCCAGGTTACTTGGGGCTTCTTGGTGTCCAAACGCAGGGCTTTACTGACCGCACCACAGCATGTGATTTGTGCGCATTCATAGATATATTCTTATTTCTGTTACAGAAAATAACCAGAATTCGAACTCATGCTTTCACATTTCATAATTACCTCACAGATCATAATAACGTTGAATTCAAGTTTTCAAAACAATGGATTTTTGGGACAGAAGAACCCTTGTTATGGTCAGTGGTCAAATAAGCTCATTGATAGTAAACGGGTTCAATTTTCCAAAGTGATGGTTTTAGGCGATGTATGCTCGTTTAGTTATTGCTATGTCATTATGACGTTTCTCAAATTACTTTGTTTAGGGGGAGATTGTTTACTGTTGAATACTGATAGATACTGTGCATATTGTTGCAGAGGACTTGTGCGCGAAAGGTCTGGTTTTCGATTCCTTCCAGAATCGTTTGCTATTAATGAGTTTTTTCCAGTTTTTCCTTAGTTCTCATAAATGGCAAATGCAGAGAAGGCAACACCATAAACTAAGGATTGGAAAGTATCATTCCTTTCCCAATTTACGAGGGTAGGGCCATAAGTTTCCGGCCTCGTCGATAAGGATTATTGCCTTCACAACATCTTATTTAGTGTCATACCTTATCTGTTAAGCAACTAATTACATCTGTAACTTCCGCTCCTCTGTGTTGAGCTATTCAGCTATAGTTGCATGAAGAAGGCTATGTGTAGGAGATTGTGACACGTTCAAAATGGAGTATTGAGCTGTTATTAAGTTCTTCACAAAAAAGGACTTAAGTCAAATGAAATTAAACAGTGATTGGACGGAGTATATGGGGAAGCATCCCCCTGACATTCTATCGTAAAAGAATGAGCCACACTCTTTCCAGTGGGTCGAGAAAGCAATGAAGACGAAGAGCTTGACGTCGGCCCTTGGAGGTATTCACTTTTGAAAACATCGCTCTTGTGGAAGGAGAAATTATGAAAGACCGGGGATTCAAAGTTGCGGAAATAACAGCAAGGTTGGGTCTTTCTAAAACAACAGTTCTTTGAATTATTTATGCACATTTAAACATGAACAAGGTTAGTGTAAAATGGGTGCCTATACTTCTTTCCTTTCCTCAGTCTAAAAGCAGCAGTGAACCAATTGTAATCAGGCATTTTTGGAACTGTGCCGTGGCAACGAGAGAGAAGTTCTGCTCCCTTTTCCAAAAGAGAATCAATGGAGTGGCGTAAACCTGGTAAAGCACCGTATCTAAAGTCAAGGTCACATCAACCAAGACGATCATGACTAGAATTTTTTGGGTCTGTGAAGAAATACTCTTCATTAACTTCAAAGAGAGGGGCACCATAGTAAATGGGGAGTACTATGCTGGCCTACTGACAGACTGCGTGTTTCCATCAAAGAGAAAAGGTGAGGAAAGCTGAGTGGTAGTGCACCTTCTTCACGACAACGCGCCTGTGCACACAGCTGTTGTTGCAAAGGAAGCTGTGAAGAAATGTGACTTCAAGGAGATCGACCATCTACCCTACAGCCCAGATCTAACTCCCAGTGACTATTTCCTCTTCTCATAACTCAAGAAGTATCTTCGAGGAAGGAAATTTAAGTGTGACGAATAAGTGATGGATGCTGTTTATGCCCATTTTGCACCCAAGACTTCTGATTATTTTGGGAAGGGGGGATTGAAATGTTAATTCAAAGATGTGAGAAGTGTATTGAAGAAAAGGATAACTACCTAGAAAATGGTTAGGCCGGGAACTTATGGACCTGCCTAAAAGATACCTTTCATTTCATGTATCATCACTGTCCGCCGCCTGAGTTGCTTGAGCAGTAAAACGGCGTCAAACAATGTTAAATAAAAAAGGGTTACAGAAGTTACTGCTTCGTTTCTTAACGTGAAAATTATGATAATGTTTTGGTTCACTCTTTTGAGGAAATATACCTAGAATTCATGCAGTTGCCGCGACTATTCTTCCTACAGGATATTCTGACTACACTGTGTTTCATAA
Organism: Metallyticus violacea; assembly: GCA_030762175.1. Classification (NCBI taxonomy): domain Eukaryota; kingdom Metazoa; phylum Arthropoda; class Insecta; order Mantodea; family Metallyticidae; genus Metallyticus; species Metallyticus violacea. The sequence continues at coordinate 47,148,710 of CM060837.1, read as the reverse complement.
ATTAGACTCATCAAAGCTTATGGGGAAAATTGCAGGGACAGATAATTGCGAACGACATTAATAAGGTTTACGAAAACTACAATACCGTTACCGCATTTTGCAAATTAGAGCTATAGGATGAAACAGGATTTTTGAGTGTGAAGACGGATTAAATGTGAAAATGATTTAATTAGGTGATTAATGATGGTTCATCAATATAATAAGGAATTTTGGTTTTCGAAGAGAGGACGCAGATTCAAATAAAAGGTTAATATCATGGTGGTATAGGGGATGCAGTCACTGGATTCTAGACTACGGGATTGAACAACCTCGTAATCTCCTCTGTAGATCCCGTCGTGCTTCTTCTCGTTCCTCGTCTTCACGCCTCGTTCCCTGCTCCAATTAGTTACGAGGATGGAGAATCTCCTCGCTGCCTCGGCTTAAATTATAAAAGCTAGTGCTTTTTGGGTGACGCCTCGGCACTCCCCGGGAAGGAGAATTGTAAGGGTGAGTCCAATTGAGAACAATGGATCAGTCACGATCACCAGTATGTATATATTCCTTTATTGAACCAGGTTTTATGCTTGGGAAACCACTACAACACTTGGTGGATTCAAATATTATTCTCACTCTACTAGAATGAAGTTTGCTCAAAGTGGCACCAGAAATTGAACGATGAATAACTACAATGAATTGAATATTACTTGAGTCTGTGCTGTAACCACGCGTCTTATCACTCTGAACACTATGACGGATCTCTCGACTATGACCCAACTGACTGACTGCTGACTGACCACTATCTGACTACCAAAAACCACTAATAGCCCACTAACTGCCCTCTAACTAACTCTAACTAACCGCGAACTCGCGGCGCTCCTATGATTTTATTCTAGTTTAATCGGTCGGTCTTCCGACGCCGTTATTATTTACAGTTCGTTGAAATTCAAACATTTTGATTACTGTTCTTTGCTTTTCATTGGTGATTTAAATTTCGCGTCTCCTAGGCCTTAGTCACTTGTTGCGTCGGTTCTCTGCCCTAACTACGCAATGGATGCCATAGGGGCTGTTGCAATGTCCTTGAGGAGGAAACTAGCCTAACGATTCTGAAAAGAATTCTGTTCCCCCCCCCCTAGGTTTTATCGTTTTGGGTCAGAGCAAGCCATAAACTATCATAGTTTTTACCTTCTTTAACAATTTCGTGCAACACAACTTTCTCTGTAATATTCAGGAAACTGTGAATGCTACGCTCTTGTGAGAATAATATTTGATGCCTGTATGAATTTATATCTTATCACTGCTGATTACTTTATCGTAGGCGGTAGGGGAAATCCCTGTTTCAAGGAATAACATTACTAAATGTAGACAAAGATAAGACGCGACCTTCTCCGGAATCTCACCTTGGAAACCCACGCATTCACATTATTAAACAAAACTTTACTGGCCCCCACAATTCGGTCATAAATATATGAGCAAATATCAAATGCTTCCATGACAAATTTCCAAAAATGGAGAAGGGAAATAATATTGTAGAAAACTAACCAAAAATGAAAAACTCGTAACTCCTTGTTAGTTAAAGTTTTTGTGAGTGATTATATATAACGGGTTCAGAGAAGTTATTGATATTATATTTGCGAAGAAAACCAAGGAGACGAGTCCCAGCATGTTCGTTCTCCCTGAATAAGATTTTCCTAGTATTCCGCACTGCTCATTAGCAATACTGAGAGTACCTTTCTGACCTAAACTTCAACAGTTACAGTTGAAAGCAGCGTATCGTAAGGTAGATTTTTGAACTACTATGAACTAGCGAATCAGAGGACAGGCATATTTGAAAGCAGCTAGTGTAGAGGTACAGTTTAAATTTCTAAGAGACGCGATGCAATCACGTGTTTCGTGCGACTTGCTAGCCCCACCAGTTCTTTTTTGAATTAAATATGTAAAGACCAGATTTGGGTGATGTTTTTTATTACTTGTTATTTACTTATTCGACATTCGTTCCTCGTTAGTCAGCACTCAGCATTCAGCATTCGCAATACCACTCACATTGGCAGCATTTGCTTCGGTTCAGTACACATAGCGACAAACAGTTCAATAATCTAAACATCGTAGAGGGAAATTACAAGTGATTCGACTTATTAACAGCAAAACACCAAGTTTTTTTTTCACAAAAGTGATGCTGAATAAATCCTTTTTAGAAGTAACATCGAACCACGGGTTCATTTACAAGGCAAAACTTCTTCTTAAACCCGTTGATTAAGGATCAACAAAATTAGCGCAATTTCTCTGAGAACTTGTAGTTTCTTTGGGACGGAAACAACAAATAAACACAACTTGAGCATTCATCACCAGCCGAGACAACAAACTATCAGGTCATAAGAGCCCAACGTCGGACTACAGCAACTTTTTCCCCCACTACATAATAGCTCGAAGATTGTTAAAACACCATTAAAATAGAAGTAATACACTTTTTCAATATATGTAAAGTAACAAAAATTTTGAACCAAATCGCCTACATACCACTCTGCTCTAGGGGAATCTATAATCAGATTAATGAAAGACGATAATCCGATTATGAGCGTGTGCTGTTGATCAATTTAAAACTTTCTGAGCAACCAACGCTTGCACCAGTGACGCACTGTAGTGCAGTAGTTAATCTATAGTGTAACTTTTGACGTTACACACAGGATAAAATCTGAGAGCTGCTGCTGGCTGCAATACCTAGCGACAGCGGAAAGAGCCGAACTCCTCAGTCCCGAACGACAGCGAAGGGAATAGGGTCATACACATTTTGCACTGTTTGCGTGCAGTGTGGATTGTGATTAGGACCTTAATATTGCGTGCATCAAAAAGTTCCTATATGGGAAGGAGTATTACGACAATAGAAATCTAAGACAGCATAATTCTAATGTATACCCGGAAAAGTGTAACGTTATCGCGCCTATTCTAAAAATACAGGAATCGTTGCGTTATTTCAGTACGTGAAATAAAATTGAAATTCTTAATATGTTAAATAAATTAAAGATTCTGTTGTTAGAAATGTGTTATTCCTCTCTCGTAATATTTGACTGAATAATGCACATTTTTTGGCTGAAAATTATGGGTTTCTTACTTTTCTTTAAATTTGAAGCCATTATTCTTGTATAGCTCCAATAGGAGGGTGCTGGAGAAAGATATACTGAAAACATGGTCACTAAAATAACACGAACGTAAGGTAGCATTTATATGTTCTTATGATTTTAGAGCCATTATTTTTTATTTTTCTTCTTCACTTCAGACTTGGGAGATGGTACGACATGTTAAGTGAAGATTGAAATATGCCCAAAAAGTAGGCCGCAAATACTTGGTAAATCTATTAGGCTCAAGCATGAAAGTTCACCTCAAATAATTCCTGCAGCATTTGCTCTTCTAATTCAATAGCGAACAACAAATTTTACTTGCAGTCACATGTAGCAGAAATCCATTGTTTACTTTCTAAAGAACCGCTAACAACTTGTCCCTCATCTCTATTGTTTACTGTGAACTACTCGTGTTCTTCAACTTTTTCACGGAAGCGAAATTTGTTACTGGATGATCCTTTGTTCTATTCTGCCATGCACATACACTCGCGCGCGTGCGCAGTGTTTCCATGCAAAGTTTCCAGCACCGACTATGAATTACTTTTTAGGGCACAAAAGTGATTTACTGTCGTTTTTATTGCTGTTACTAGTGATGCCATTATATTCTTTGTTTACAGCAGGGTAAGAAAACTAAAGTTTTCGACAATACAGTGATGCCTGTGTAGAAGGCAAACTGTGATGGTGAGCATAAAACTCACGGTGGAAAACTTTCCTGTTTCTAACGAACACCGCTTGTAGGTTCTGTACTGAATGTAGTTTCTCCAATAAGCTCATATACAAAGAAAGAGCAAACGAACTAGAAGAAAATAAGATATACGGTAATTTAGAATCTATTCATGCTCCTAAATTGGTAATAAAAATGTGTGGACTAGTACGCAAACATTGCTATATGTTGCCCTCAGCAGATTATCTAATTATTTAGAGATGGAACATTGCCTTTCTGAACTAGATATCAGAATATGCCTGACGCAAGTTAGAATGCATGACGTCAGAGGGAGGGAATATATCTGTTGTTGTTTATATCGGAACATTATGCAGCGTTCAACGACATTTTCACTGTATGGTTGATACTAAGCTAACTTCGTGTCCATGGTATCAAATGTTCTATCATTACTAATTATGTAACAAGCGAAATACCTACATCATAGTCTGTTGCAACGCGATGTCCTTAACGATACCTATCTCTATGATGTCATTACAAGAGAAATTAACCGCCACAGGTGGTTGAGGTCGTTAAGGCGCGGACTCGTGAGTTTTTTTTTTTTAGGCTTTCCTCAGTCCTCATAAATGGAAAATGCCGGGGAGGTACGCTAAACTTAAGTCTGGAACGCTTCTTTCCTTAAAAAAAAATCTTTCCTAATATATTATTTCGTTTCAGGTATCATGAGTGCCCACAGCCTGTGGTGCCTCAGTAGTAAATACAGGCGTTAACACTATTAAAAGAAGAAGAAGAAGAAGAAGAAGAAGAAGAAGAAGAAGAAGAAGAAGAAGAAGAAGAAGAAGAAGACGCTCTTTTATGACAGCTGTTAAATTAATATTATCTAAGCCAGGTTTTTGCAGCTGTCAAAATGCGTTTTGATATATACAATCTATGCAACATTATATGTACTGCGTTCCTTACTCATTAAATCGCTTGTCCTCATACTCGTAACAATAACACAATGAGGTTATTTGAGTTACAAGCCGGCTACTGCGAGAAGTCAATGTCAAGTCCGTATAATGCAACATCATGTATTTAGTTTGAGGGAGTGGTTGTGCGTTCGTGTGTTACTCAGCGCTTTCAATTTGTGGAAAGGGTGTGCTAATTGTTCTTCGTTATTTATACCTCGTATACTATCTAGAAGAATGGGATTTTACACGCGATACGTAAGTGACAGTGGATTCTTGCAGAGAAGTGATAAGGCTACTCGCAAGAAAGTATACTGGCAATCGTGCTCCAGGTTGAGAAACTGTTCAGAACTAGATAAAAAGTTATTACAGGGAGTCTGAATAACAAGAAAGCATACCGTACCGGCGTGTTCTTAAGGAAGAAAATACAGGAATTTCCTAAGAAGATACCCGCAATGTACTGTCGCTGAGGAGCATCATTTTAACCCCTTTAAACGGCGTTTATTGCTTATATTATCAGTTTTAAAAACAGTTTAATTCTTACTTTCATAAAAATATTAGTTTTACTCGTGAGGACGTTTTTCCCATTGCGGAACTGATGAATGATGCCCTGTAACTAAAATAATTCACGGTATAACGAGGGTAGGTCCATAATAAATTGCAGGTCTAACTTTGGCTCCCCTATGTTCAGTTGTTCAGATATAGTTGCATAAAGAAAGCTATATGTATAACATTGTGACCTGTTCAAAATGGAGTTTCGAGCTGTTATTAAGTTCTTCACAAAAGAAGGCCTTATTCCAAATGAAATTAAACAGCAATTGAACGGTGTATATAGGGAAGCATCCCCCTCATATTCTACCGTTAAAGAATGAGCCAAACTTTTTCAAATGGCTCCAGAAAGCATTGAAAGTACTTACTCCTGAAAACATCGCTCTTGTGGAAGGAGAAATTATGGAAGACCGGCGGCTCAAAGTTACAGAAATAGCAGCAAGGTTGGGTATTTCTGAAAGAACAGTATTTCGAATTATTCATGAACATTTAAACATGAATAAGGTTAGTGCAAGATGGGTGCTTAGACTTCTTTCTTCAGTCCAAAAGCAGCAACTAGTCATCTGTTAGGCATTTTTGGAAATGAGAGAGAAGTTTTGCAAATCATTGTTACAGGAGATGAAACTATGGTTCTCTACTATGATCCCTTGTCCAAAAGAGAATCAATGGAATGGCAGGCGTAACCTGGCGAAGCACCGCCTCTATAGGCCAAGGTCATCCAGTCAACAAAAAAGATCACTGCTAAAATTTTTTGGGACTGTGAAGGAATACTCTTCATTGACTTCGAGATAGGGAACACCACAGTAGATGGTGAGTACTATGCTACCTACTGCACAAACTACGTGTTTCCACCATAGAGAAACGGCGAGGAAAGCTGAGTGGTGGTGTACGCCTTCTTCACCACAACGCGCCTGTGCACAAAGCTCTTGTTGCAAAGGAAGCTGTGAAGAAATGTGGCTTCAAGGAGATCGACCATCCATTCTACAGCCCAGATCTAGGTCCCAGTGACTATTTCCTCTTCTCAAATCTCAAGAGGAACCTTCGAGGAAGGAAATTTAAGTGTGACGAAGAAGTGATGCCTGCTGTTTATGCTCATTTTGCAGACAAGACTTCTGACTATTTGGGGGGGGGGGGTTGAAATGTTAATTCAAAGATGTGAGAAGAGATCAAGTAGAAAACCAGCTACACTGACAGCACTTCGGGAAGAAACTGAAACGGCATGTGCTGCAATCGCTGAGGACGCTTTCGCAAACATTGCTCAATCAGTACTTCAATGTACTCAGAAGTGTATCGACGCCGTTGGTGGGCATTTTGAGCAACTGTTGTAAGTGTAAAAGTTTAAGATGATTAGTGCTTATATATATAATATAAAATATAATTAAAAATAAAGTAACACTATTAACAATGTAAAAAATTAACAGTAATAATAAAAGCAGAATAGGATAAACACTTATATAAAGTGTGACTTTATCTAAATGTTTATGCTATTCTACTTTTATTATTACTGTTAATTTATATATATATATATATATATATATATATATATATATATATATTCAGTGGATTCTTAACACCAACATTAACGGTCGCGGTAGGATGTTACATGCGGTGTGTTTCCAATTTAGAATGTAATGAATTAAATGGGGAACAACTCTTTCCCTTAATTGTGGATAAAATGCGAACAAATATGAACTGCTTTTGCCTGGGAATCTGGGATGGTATTGCTTTTTATGTAATAATCATGAGAATTCTCTAATATTGGTCTGAAAGTCGAACCTATACGTATAACGATATTTCGAAAACTTACTTGGTGTAGAATCGTGGATTAAAATAAGCCCCATTGTAATTCTAATTTCATCTAAAGTTATTTTCTTGAAGTCAGTATGCATTGTTTCATTTGATAAAACGCAACAATGTTAGAAATACATTTTTAATAATTGTGCGTATCACTTATTGATGATTCTGAACGTCAATTCGGTCAAACCAGGGCATCAATATCATCTCCCGTTTAAGAAATGTCCGTGGTCATTCCGTATAGTACATAAGTATTGTGATATATGAAAATAACACGTCCTTTTAAAATTATATTTGCATTTTAGCATTAAATATAATTTAATTAATAAACTTTAATGTTTATTATTTTAACTCTAGTAATAGCATTAGTACATTCATGAATTTAAATTTTGTATCTGGAATCTTTTTTACTTTTATATAAATAAGAGAAAAGAATCATTAATATTGGTAAATACCCCTAAAACTGTCGATATATTTTTGGGTATAAACTACTAATCCCCTATTCAAAGGACATTTTCACATAGATAACCGATCCCTAATTGTAACATCTCATAAATTATTTAAATTAAATGTTCCTGTTTTGAATAAAGCTATTAGTCATCATTAGGCTTTTCATACAGGAAGATTACTGAACAGTGTATACGCTATAAATAACGTTCTAACAATAACTATTATTATCACAAAGTATTGGCCTCATTTTTTTTCTGAATCTGCGGGCTCTTGTTAAGAAAAAAGTAATTTTTTAGGTATCCCTACTTCATATAGTGAATAAGGTTGATGTGCAGCAATTGAAGTAGTTAGATGCCAGCAATTTCATAACGCGAAAACAGTGTTTTTACAAGACTGCAGTAGAGATTTAATTAATGCGACTTAATGATGGTATAATATAATCCATTCACTTATGCAAATAAACAACCTACAAGAACATTATCTATTCATTTAAAAAGTTATAGCTTCTTTTCAAATACATGTACGTTTGACCACCAACGATGTTATACTAACGCATGTACCGGAAATAGGCCCGAAAGAGGAAGTCGACGCATAGCGAACCGCGTAGAAGCTGGCAACTGCATTTAGAATTCCGAGCGATTCTGTAAACTTCGCAGAGCGTGGCCTACTTTAGGGATTCTAGCCCGGAGCATGCAAACTAAGGTTGTTTAAATGGAGACCTTGTGCTACACGGGTCATTGCTCGGTCAAACTTAATCCAGAACACGCATAAGTTACTCCGCTTTCTGCGGGTATGTTGTGGCTTCTGTTGAAACTTCACACTTGGGTGATTCTATGTTACACTAACACCTCTGTATTTGATAATTTAGACCCCACAGTAGAAGTGAGGCAAAAAAATACTTAAAATTGCACTATTATCAGATAGAATAAAGTGATATAGAAAAACCAATGGACTAGTCGGGGCCGGAGTATGTTTTAAGATCCGTGGTATTCCGGTGCAATAAGCAGCATGTAAAACCGATCATTAACAGACTTTTAGTCATTCTCAAATCAAAAGCAGCTATGGTATTTCAATTTGGTATTTGGAGTAGACTAGACCTATTGACCATATCTCTTAAAATTGTTCTAATTTTTCTAAACATATATTGAGCATTTTGTATTGAAATAATAATAAATCTTACAGAAAGAATCAGATTATTATCTAAAGAAATAACAAACCTAATTTCATCTTAGTGTTAATATTTCCTAAGAATCATTTACATTTATAGCACTTAATTACTCTTTACTACACATTATCTAATTATTCTTATTCCAATAATGTTGAACGCTCTTAATGAAACCAATCTCTAGTAGTTTACAAGAATGAGTCAAGCTACACATAAAAATAAAAGATACACGTTTATGTCATACAAATAAGTTTCTCCTCTTTTAAACAGAGTGGTATGGAGACTATGTATGAAAATGTTTTAATTAGTGTTTATAATCTATCTTAATACAGAGCCTTCATTTTAACACGTGGCTGACATAACGGGGATTTGCCTGCCCTGTTTCTAACCAGTTCTGTTCCCTCCTCCACTTTCCCACCTCTCCGTGTGCCGGCTAATCAGTTTACGCAAAGATTTTGTGCTATACAGAAGTTGAACTTAATGAGACCACTTGCTTTAGTGTTATAATGTGTTAGTGCTGTTATGATGCTAAAAAGTTCGTATACTTTAGCATACAGAATCGTCATGTATTAGTGATACGGTAATTTTAAGACAGATTTCCTGCGGTTCGTGCGCCTCGCAGAGAAACGATTCGAAATCTTGTGAAATAGATTTGATAAGAAACCGAAAATAAAACGCCCTGTTCTTACACAACAAAAACTCGATGACTTGGGAGAAAAGTTAGAACCAAGTGCAAAGAAATCTGCGAGAAAGCTTGCACAGGAATCAGGAATTTCGCAAACCTCAACTTGGGATGCCACTAAACTTTTAAAATTAAAACCCTCTAAGATAACTGTAGTTCAGGAATTGCAAACACGCGATAATGTAAGTAGAATTAATTTGTGCAATTGGGTGTTGAATAATGTCAATGATCGCTCTATTAACCCATGTTTTCATTTTTTTAGGGACAAAGCATGGCCATGTAGCGACACAAAACAGTAGATACCGAGTGCAGAAAAAACTCAATCTTGTACAGAAAATATAAACAAAAAAATTATGTTTGATGGGTTGCAGAAACCCATGCGCTTGCATTTAATGGACTATGAATATCCGACTCAGTCGGCAAACTGCGTGTATCACGGTGCCAAGCAAGTCCACGTTAAGCCGGCCACGCGTCCAAATGAGGGCTCTGTAGAACTATTTAATGAAGTATTTTGAACTATAGACGTATATACTGCAGCTTTAATTTAGTTTTCTCGAGAGCATTACACTTTATTCTTATTAATTTTTAAAATATATTTTGTTAGTGTTAAAAAAACTAGTTTCTTTCTTCCCTGCAATTTTCTATTCTAATTTTAACAAATTGTGTCTTCATTCCTCATAATATTAAGTACACACAACGAACAAACACGTCTGTTTAGTTCTTTAATATTAGAAAGAGCACAATTTAATGGTAAATACAGATAAAACCTGTGCTAGCAGGATTAATCAAGAGCGATCAAACTCAAGTCAACAAAATGGATTTGCTCAAACAGTATCTTTTTCCATATATCATAAAACTTCATTTGTGTGCTTTTTCATGCCAACAAAGTCCTTCCTTTTCGCCACACAACTGTGCTTTTGAGTAACGCAAATTACCTTGCAACATCAAGTCAAAAGAAAGATGGGTGAAAGGAAGAAAATACTTATGCAGATAAGAGAGCTATATCCGATGTCTGCAGTCATAACTCAAGGAAGAAAACGACCCTGAGCGTGTAATTCTATATTAATTACAGTATTGCCGAGAGAGACTGCGAATTCATTGGTGCAGATCCAATAACGTTCTTTAAAGCTGTAGATAGGAACATTCTTGAGGGACAAGATGGATTAAGGGATGACAGCTTAGATTTATGTAAGTTGAAGAGAAGGAAATGCTCTTTTCCTATTTAAGTTTCCTCTTAAAGTTGATCTTATTGCGTGATTTCCCATGGACATAGCTTTCCTTCAATTTCTGGTATATCTGTTCATTTGTTTAGCTCGAAGCTCATTCAAAGATTAACTTCAAGTCTCTTATTGGGTTACTTCATTATGTTTACCTTTAGTATTTATAGCACCTATTGCTTTCTGTTCTTTCTTTTTTTAGGCAGAGCTTAAACAGTAATTTTTTATATTTATATTTTATTGTTGGTAAAACATTTAATTTCGCAAACAAACGCATACTATATTGAAAACTTGACCCCGTATTCCGCATTTTAGTGAATGCGAATGAATGTAGCTATTGAAGTTGTACCCATGAAAAGATGTTTGAAACTTTTCTTCAAATCATCATAATGTTAATATCTAGATATATCTTATATGAACCCCTACTCTAGAGTTCATTTGTTAGTCATGTTTCATAATTATAATATAGCTGTACTAGTACAAGTTATTATAATATTACAGACTGTAGTTTACATAATATGTTTAAATATTTAAAAGAGAATAATCTATGAACTGTTGCTAAAACTTTGGAATCTCATTTTTGTATGTTATGATTTATTAAATTACATCCGGTGTGGGGGAGGAGATATTATCTAGATATCTGTGGCTGAGAAGAAAGAAGTGGTCTCGCATGGTTCAGATTAGGGGCGTGGAAAGGAAACAAAACAGTTAATGCTTTCGGGGAAAGAATTTGCCCATTGTACGGAGAAAGCGATAGCTGCAGGCATATTTTGGCAGAATGCAGGGAAACGGAGGTTTTAAGAAATTAGCATTTACCACCACAATTTCTGAATTCCAATAGAAATTTGAACATTTGCCGGAGTATTGGTGCATGCGAGATATTCACACAATTTGGGAATATTTCTAGAGAAGACCCGACAAGGAAGGTTAATGACTATAATGAATAGAGGGGAGTTAGGGAGGAAGTGTGTGTAAATGTAAAGCGGGCGCAAGTGTAAGGGTTCCATTCAAGTTTATGTATTTGTATATAAAATTGCTATAGAAAACGTAAATATATCGAAGTATTTGTATATATGTATGTATGCATGTAGAATTGTATTGATGTATGTAGGTATGTGTGTGTATGACCCTATTGGCTGTTATAAGGACATTATTAGCATCTACGGCCGTTAGGCCCATGCGACAGTTGTATTTATTTGAATGTATTCTATAACGTACAATAAAAAGTCTAAAAAGTCCACCACCACCACCGCCGCCACCACATTATACAAATAGATCACGTGGAACTGCACGCCCCTCCAGATCACACATTCTGTCACCGAGCAGGGACTTATGACCCACATACCTTGGACATTATACTTTCTAGAAATGTGCAAGTGGAAAATCAGGTAAATGTTTACCCCAGTTTAGATATGGACCACCTACCAGTAATTTTCTACTACAAATGTGCCCTTTACTCCAGTAATAGACTAGATCAAATTTAAAACAATTATACACAACCAAGATGATGCATCACAGCACAAAGGAGACAGGCCAAAGAGTCGCCAACTTCACGGTCTCCCTGCGGACAATCAAAATAAATAGCACAAATACACTCCCTTGTACACAGACCTGCGTCAAAGTTCCCGAAGTCGAGCGCCTGATTGCTAGGCGCAGACGCTCTATGCGCCGGTGGAGGGTAACAGGAGTACCAATCTTTAAAATAACAGCTAACTGGTTAAGGAAAACAACCAAGAATCAATTAACGACAAATAACCTGGATAGACGTGCCCGCAAAATGGAAAAATCACTATGGAAGGTATTCCGAAGTTTCAAAAACGCCAGCGTTCAGAATCCTAAAACTCAGACACTCGAGGGCCAGAAGCTACACGGCCGAAAAAGCCGAAATGTTTGCTGTTATGCTCCAGAATCGTTTCAAAGGGACCCAACCGAGTACGAGCACAAAATTTCGGATTGGATTCAAGCATGGCGAGCGGCAGAGCAAAGAACACATTCTCTTTTGTTTACTATCCGGGACGTTTTCCAGCACATAGGAATGCTATAATCAGGCAAAGCTGCCGGCCCAGATGCAGTGAGAAACGAAAACTTAAAACAAATGCCCTGCGCTGCTTTTCGCAGTTTAGCAGAGTAGAGGAGCATGGAGGCAGCCAATAGTCTTTGACTGGAACCTTAGGCACCTTTCGGGGTTAGTCCCCTGCTCCTCGGGTTTCTTGCCGCTCTCTCTGTTCTTTTTCTCCTATTATTACTATTTTCCTCCATCTTAGACGGTTGTTAGTTAGATATTAATATAAGGTAAATTCATTCACATAGTTCAAAATTAATAGTGATAAATGTCGGGCGATGTATTCCCGTTAAGACAGGTCCTTCTGCCGACCCAAGAACTATTCAAGCAAGGAGTACCTCCCTGACAAAAACAAGAAACCAGGACTCTTAAGAGCATGCCCAAGCAGAGGGAGGGTGAAGAGCGCGATGACGTTATACGCAGGACCTCGATTTGAGCAATGACAGCGACTGTTGTTGTCTTGTCATCGACTAGAACCAACCTGCGGTCCCTGGTTCGTCGACCCACATGCAATGGAAGGCCCGCTGTCAAGCCATGTCGGTGTTCTAGAGGGAACACCGCTAGTAGACGAGACATACCTAAATAAATCTAGGCAAGAATTATCCAAAGTTTATGTTGCAGATTATTACTAGCATAGCTTAGAATCACCTACCACTGAGTATGATAGGGTTTACAGGCCCAAAACTTACCATTCAACATTTAGAAATGTCTGAGTATGTTCTACTACTGATTGAGCAACGTTTGCGAAAGTGTCCTCAGCGATTGCAGCACATGCCGTTTCAATTTCTTCCCGAAGTGCTGCCAGTGTAGCTGGTTTTCTACGGGATACAACATACAACAACGCCTGTATAACGTAATGTGAGTCACGTCTGTTTACAGAACATCATACTACACATTACTGTTGTTTTTCGGTACAATTTTGAAATATATTAAATAGATATCTACTGTGAAAGTGTTTATACATTTTGGCACCTTGATATATATGTAAATAGCATTACAATCTTCTATAAATACAGAAAACTCCCACACACCCTCTCCATCTCCCCTCATTCCCCTGCCATACATGTAAATAGACACTAACAAAGGTAAACCAGTAGCATATAAGTAACCACAAATACGATGACACCCTCCTTCCACAAGCACAAAGATGAATTGTTTCTCGCAGAGTTGTATATAGGCTAATATTGAAAAAACTACCAAATATAAGGAAATAATAGCAAATTTTAGACAGGTGTAAATTTACCCATGAAAAGTCGAAATGTGTAAGTCAAAAGCAAATTTTAATTCACTATCTTGACTCTAAAAATGATTGAAACGGATAAAATCACAATCTAAATTGCAGCTGGCATTTTATCAAATAATATTTTGAAATAATTGTATGTATATTCCGGTACCTTAATCGGTTTCTGTTACATGCTCATGATCATGATCGGCATCATCCCGGATATCAGATTCACTCATGGCATTCCAGAGGCGTTCTCCACTTAACACTTAAATCATAGAAGTTCAAGGTGTTCAATTTTGTAAACGTAATATTTTACAGAGTGATAGACTATTAAATGAAGTTCATCATTGAAGGTCAAACTTGCCTTTCTACAAGAGGTTTTTCAACTTTTTCCACATCAGAAAGGTATTGCAGTGACCCAAAGTAGCGCTTCACTAGGCGTAAGAGGGCGTGTGTATTTCTAGCACCCGTTTAACCAGGTTAATGTCCCAACCTGAATATATAATTTCTGTATTGTGCTGAATTCTTTGGCACAAACACATTGACAATGATTGATCTACTTGAATATCAGCATGATCTAGCAAACAAGGTACGTTCGAGAAAAAACAGGAGGATTAAGAACGCAACTAGAATGTGACTGCGGATATGGCACTTAGACGAAGGAAGGTCGGAGCACGGAGAGGGTATACAAAGGACGTTTTCGACAAGGTCAAGGGAAACGCCAACAGTAGCAGCTTAGTGAGATATAAGGGAGAGCCCTTGTTGCTGATTAAAACAGAAATTATAGCAAAAGGCAGTTACCACCAATTAGGGAGTATCCTTAAATTATTATTACAACCTAAACCACTGACAATAATAACCATATAAACCATAATAATGACAACTATAAATACTAGAAATTATAAACAATAATATGACATGATAATATATCATCAATAAACAAATCAATAACAAGAAAGCACTAAAATTAGCGACTTTAACATTAACAATAATACACATTGGACTATAATTTAAACAAGAACAGACTGGTGACCAGGGAAGAACAAAGACGGTGAAGCGAGGATTCAGGAGTGATTGCTGTGTGAAGATCCAGGTAGGAGCAGAAGGGATCAGATGATGGACTGGAGAACCATAGAGGGGAGGAGAAGAGGACGAAATATGGAAACTATTAAGGTTTATAAAATAGTGAAAGAGTAAGCGTGTAGTGTTGATGAGCAAATAGCTATTGATTTGTTTAAATTGAAAGTTTAGATGTTTTCGGTTATAATTTCAACACTTAGGAGTGAAGTGAAAATAAAATAAGTGAGGTGTTGTTTTGGATAGAAGGTGAAAATGGAATTCAAGTGAACAAGATGAAAGTGATATAAATAAAGTATAGTAGAATAGTTATAAAATATAAATACTTATAAAACAATAAAATTGATAAAGGAAACATATTGATTAAATAAAATTTCGCTTTAGGGGTACTGATTACCAGCACTGTAACCATCGGTAGTTTTAGTTTTTGGTAGTTTTAGCTTTAGTTTTTAGTTTAGAATTAAAATTTTAGTAATTAAATTATAGCTGGTTACCGGTTATAGTTTTGTTTGCAAACTGGCTTCCAGTTAGAGAATTGCTCGAGTGCTTTAATTTGAGGTTGTTTTGTTCATTTGCGTTTTTTGTTATTTTGTTAATTACTTTTGCTTAATTAGTTATATATATGATCTGTACAAACAATGTTAAAAAGTAAGAGTAAAGAAAAATATAATAAACTATAAAAACTGTAATGTATGTCCTGGTATAGGTATCTAGGTGCCAGGACATCATATTACAGATATTATTATTATTATTATTATTATTATTATTATTATTATTATTATTATTATTATTATTATTATTATATTATTATTATTATTATTATTAGTCCTTAAATTAATTTCCCGGTTAAATATTAAGAGCACTGACTATATGCCAATAATGCATAGTGCCAATAGTGCATTATGATACACCCAGAGAGTGTATAGATTACTTTTTAAAGTGCTGTTAACAAAACACACAAAGGAAAGCAATTATGAATAATTGGAAACATGTTAAGAGCTACAGTATCCGCATACATTAAACCTTACTAGAGTTGCTATACTGCTCAGCGTTTCATTGCTATGGGGGAAAAGTCGCAGTCAATTTTATAGATAATGGGTAACCACGAACCAGTAGGTAATGGCGGAATTTGGAGAAGGGCTCAACAGACCGGTAAGAAAATAAAGGGCGGCATTTTAAGTCTTGTCAAACACATATTATACATCCTATCTTATCCTATAGGGAAATTGATGATGTTTCGTAGTAAGAGGCTTAGGACAATTTTAAATATATATATGCCAAATCGTACTGTATTTAAAAAGGGAATGCCTTTTCCAACTAGGTGTGGGGTTCTAAGTTGCATCGGAGAAGTGTATTTATTTGAGAAGGTTGAAAATAGAAGTCATGTAGCTATTAAGGAGTTCTAGAAGGAAATGACGGGTTTGTTGAATTCAAGATATGCTAGAAAACTTTGTCAGAAAATCTACTTTGTGATTTGCATTCTACAGGTGTCCGGGACTCAAATCGCTGTTCCTGGATTTTTTTCGTGGTTTCCCCTGGCCGCTTAGACAAATACTGCGATGAAACTTGGATCTTTTCTTTCCACGAATATTTCACTCTTCCATATCATATCATTCTATTCCGTTGGGTTCAGTTACATAGTTAAAAGTGCCAGCGGCCCTTCTCAGAGACTCAAACCCTTCCGGCGATGTGGTGTTCAATTTGGAAAAAAATGTTAGGGACCTTGTGTATTTTCGCGACTCACTGCTTGTGGATCCTGGGCGCCGGTATATTTTTCTCCTCATCCCTTCCTCTCGGAGCTGCTTCCACTGAAGGCAAAGGCACAAATCCTTGAGGAAATATCCTCCTCCACGGAAAGTCCACGGAAGATTATACAGTAAAACATCACCCTCATGCTTTGGAAAAAGTAGACGTTTTTGAAGATTGGTTCTGTGGTTAGCAAGGCGGGCTAGTAAATTCGAGGTTAATTTTGTCTTGAGAGAACCGTCAATATTTAACCTTGGACGAAAAAAAACATTTCATTCAGCACTGAAGTCAAATATGCAAATATCTTATGGTATGATGGGATAATCATGTTTAAGGATATATATATATATATATATATATATATATATATATATATATATATATATATATTAATGTAGCTTGCTAAGTGAAGTTGTTTTTAAACATTTTGAAAGAACGATTGAAGCAACTATAAGGGATGAAGTGCAATCAGCTGTTAGTAGGATTTGGTTTGAAATTAGAAATGAGCATGCAGTGGCGAGTATTGAATACATTGAAAGAGACATTGAACTAGAACAAATAGGTCACCTAACAGACATAACAAACAAAAGTTGCACCGGGGGTAAATGACAGCAGTACAAAGCGTCTTTCTCAGTCGCGCCTCAACAAGGGAGAAAATAAAGTGATAATGGAAAGGTGTAGGGAGCACCAGGTTATAATTTATTTCCTCAAAGACAAATTGAGTTATACCAGGGTAGTGAATCATCCCATTGTGCTGGAATCCGGCCAGGCAGTACAAAACCAAAAGCATAAAAGTAAGAAATAATTAAGCAGTTAGAGCTATAGCAAAGTGAAGATGTTTAAGACAGCGATTCCCCAAGAATGCACCGGTGTTTGTAGATTAAAGGTTTATCCGAAATTTCTGTTGGTTAATAGATTTTATCAAAGTAAACAAGAAAATAATGAGTTGCCACTATTCATCTTGGCTACTACTTTCTAAATATAATTATATAAACATGCCCGTGCTATCAGATTACTAAATTTACATTATCACATCTAAATTTTAAATGACTGGAACCCTTCTAACGTCTTAAATAATAAAGAAGAATACGCGTGAAAAGGCGATTATTGAAAGAATGGAAAAGATTTGTAAAATATCAATAATTATATAAATTAGTCCTCTAACATTTATTACATTTCATTAGTAATAAGCTTTATAATATTACAAAAATACATTTTGAGGAATATTTCATAAACTGACTTATTGGACAACGAAATAAATACAATATCTCATTATAGAAGCTTGAATGTTTATAAGCCCAGAATTCTAATTTACTAACAGAAAATACATTAGAATAAAACATTAACAATTTAAAGCCCTGGTGTGGACATATATCTGAAGGGTTACAATTTCTGATCAGTTATTCTAAATAGGCCCACCCAGGAACACTCTTGCTGTAATACTCAGGAGGATCAGGAGGATAATGGGTTCAAAAAAAAGATGTTAAATCTGATTTTTACATAGATTTCACAAGTCTCTCAATGCTCCACCTAACCATGACAATAAAAAGAGTTAAATATAAGTATGTTCGTGAATATGCTAAATGCTCATTGGATTAACGGTTTACGTTGCGTTTTTTATTTAAATTTTATTGAATTAAATGGAATGAAAATAAATTAATAACCTTAAAAACTCGTAAATAAAATTTTTAATAGTATTTTGTATCAATTTATCAAAGTGGCTTCAATAAATAATGACATTTTTAAGTAAAATGAGAAAAATCACACGAAAAAATGAGATTATTAAATGTATATTAATAGTTTAGTAAATTTATATTTTGGTTTAATTTAACTAATTCTGAATTATTTTTAATATTTTATGATATTATTTTAATCTAGTTATTAGAAAAATCTACAAATAATTGTAATAGAAACTGTAATAAAACCCAAAGCAAATAATACTAAAATATCAATATGAACAACATAGACTCTCAAAGCATTTACTTAATAATTACTTCTTAAACGTACAACGGTTGTTGTTCAGAGATTCTTTAAGTCGGGACTACAAACTGCCCATTGTACCGCTGAGTTAAGCAGGAAAAAGTTATCCTGTAACCTCTGTAGTACTTCACTCAGTGTTTTTTAATCAGGATGGAGGGCTTTGGTTGGGAACTTTTTTTCAGCGAACCTGTAAAACACTGTGCCACTTTAACACAGGCATGACAAAGTTGTGCCACAAAGCTGTCTAGTTGCGGTGGAAAACTTTAGAGAAAAAAGATAAATGCAAATTAACCGCGTGCTGTTGGAACTGTATTTCACGGTCATTCTAAAAGAAATGCCCTTGGCTCTAATAGTCTGGAAAAAGATCATGCAATTCCTGCAAAATCATAAAATCTCAATTCATGCAACGGATATCTGCAACCCAAGGTCTATGAGAACAAATAGTTTAGTTCGCGGAGAACATAAGCGGCGGCAATATTTTCTGAAACGATGAGTTTTCGGTCCTGAATGAAAAAATATCTAAATAATAATAAACACTAGCTCAATGATTATTTTAAGTGAAATCGTTTGAAAAACAGTGTCTTTTATGCAAAATTACTATCGTAAACCTGTTTCTTTTGCGGAGCCTTTTATATTAAGTTATCAGACAATGGTTAGCACCAAAAATGACTAATATTTCTAATTTTAAGAATAAAACACGTATAAAAAAGGTCGATTCATTTGGGAAGAATAATTAATATAACGTAAGAAGGGTGTTCCAGATGTATAAAATCAGTTATGTAAGGTAGTTTGTTACTTAGGACAGGCTTCATGAAGAAATGAAAAATAAGAAGAAAAAATTCAGAAGATGTGATGGATATGTTAAATGAAATATTTTCTGTAGCTTACATTGACCTTGGTGCATTTATTATTTTTAAAAAAGTGCTGAGAAAATGTTGACAAATACTGATCTTAATTTCAATAATTTACTTGGAATTTTAATGTAATTTTACGATAAAGCGTTTGCACACGCGCAGAAGGGATTAATCCAACCATAGTATTGCCTTAAAAACACATGGAAGCATTGGCCGTGTATTGGGAATTCCTAAGGGCACATCACTGCCATTTCCAGAAACCACGGATTCGGATTATTGTCCACAATGTACAGCGCGTGTGCTGGATGTATTTATGGATGACAGGCCAAATAATGTTATTATGATAAGACAGGTTTAAAGTATATAAATTGATCTAATTATTAATGCATACGCGCGTCTCAGTAGAAAAGAACTAAAAACGCACATCTGATGAATATGTGTTAATTTTTACGGCTATAGTAACATTCTTTTAAGTGAGATAAAGAAGGGAGAAATTATGTGGATATATTCGAATGATGACAAATAATTAATTATTGAAAATTAATCTCATACTGGTATTTGTCATGCATCAACATACAAACTTTTTATAACGAAATGAACACACAAAAAAAACATTAATTTTAAATTTAACAAATAGTGACAGTGCCTTTGGCAGTTCCAGAGGCACAAAATACAATAAAATGTATTCCAATTTGATTAGATTAGTTCACCAGTACCCGGTTAATCAACAGCTGGATTATCCAGGGGACCAGGCTCCGGTCCAATCAAAAAAAAAAAAAAAAAAATATTACACATTCAATATAACATTAGGTAACATTTAATACAATTCTAAACCTTACTCCTTCGGCTAATTTTCTATCCTCGAGAGTTGCTTAATCCTTTGGACCTTATACACACGAACACTCTTGTTACTGGTGTATACGGGCATAGTGATAATAAAACCTTGCATTATTCTGTTATTCAATTAACTTATTTTAACTCAAGATTTATGCAAATGACGAGAGTTGATACCAACGCATTAAGCAGTACCACAAAAAAAAAAAAAAAAATGATAGACAGTTTGAAGCGTGCGAGGATATTTAAGTTGTGATCACGGCTGAACCTTTATGCCATGTCCCATGATGGGGGGGGGGGCATTTCCTGGAGAAAGGGATGAGGTAAAGGAGAAACTGGGAGACCAAACGAGCGCAGATGGGGTCCCTAACATACACATATATCTAGATAGAGCATTCTGACGCCGGGAAGCCCTTCCCTGGGTTGTGAGAGCTAAATCCCTCTATTGTACAAGTATGGACAGGCTTTGCGACGGATTTGCCGACAACCGAGCTCCGCGATTGGTTCGCCAGCATCAGCCGTCATTCTGAGCCTGATGTGTGTTGTGCCATATGCTTATATGGAGAACATTTTTAAAATTATAATTTAATTGAATTAATATGCCTGGGTGTTGTGCATTTGGGTGTACAACTCAAAGAACGAAAGGCGTTATGTTATATCGAATTCCTTCAGGAAAATAAGACGTCAAAGGCGAAATATTTAGATTCACAAATTTGGAAGAAAAAACTGGATACCATAGAAGATCTCTCGATTGTATTATGTAATGTTTTTATTAGAATTTGATGTCAAATGGAATATGCTACCTTAAATTTAACGCTTATGTTTTGGTGATATCGTACGTGAAAATACATAACAGGAATGTCGAAAAAAGTTGCACTTGAGGCCTAAAGTAAGATTATAAGGCTATAACTATTTTTTAAACTTCATGCATGTTATTTCATTTCATTTCTTGAAGAAGATTGTGGGGTTTAGTGAGACTTTTGTTCTTGTAAATTTTCTAATTAAATTTAATTTGGCATAAGGCCCTCTAAGCCCTATAATTCTTTTCTTAACTGACAGGTTATACAGTTTATGTCAACACTGATGTAATAAATAATTTAAATAGTAAATAGCAAAATAAAATGAGAAATTATTATTTTAAGTTTCACACGTTGAAAGGATGTATTTAATTAGGTCTACCTTTAATATTGCGATTTATATTTTAACCGATGACAGCCCCTTTTCCTCTGCGACAAATAATACGTCATTGGCCGCTGAGTACGCTAAAGTGCCGTAACTATAACTTACATAGTCTCAAAAGTATGCATTTTCTGTCTGACCTAGGCCTTCTAATGCAAAAAAAGAACATTAGCAGACGCAGAAGGTATCATTCAACAGTATAACACAAATATTTTAGGAATTAACTATATGACAATGGAGTAAAACGTCAGAAACTTAACACGTAGTCTTATGGGATTTAGAGACGGTTAGGTCCAAAATGGAGCGTGTCCGTACTTTTGTATTAGAGGACTTAAGTAAGAGCCCCTTGGAAAGTTGGCTTCCATGTCTGCAGTGTTCAGCGTGCAGAATAATGGATCGACCGCTACAAGCGGCATCACAGGTGCCATACCCAAGATCAATTGTTGTCCCCATAGCAGCGCAAAGGTCCGGGGGAAGGGGGTGCGTGAAGGAGCAACGCTACCTGAACTGAGTATTCTCAGATGGCCCACGGTTGGCATTAAGAGGCAGATGACGGTGCGACACAATAGGTCCCGTCCCTTCCTCTGAGAACTACAGCTTTGAATATTGAAGGCTTTAGGAAGAGGATGGGCAGTAATACATTCTTGGCATTCTTTAGTGACCTGGATGTTGTTTAACTGGGACTGGGTTGAGGAATGGTGAAAATGTAGAGTTGAACAATTTTCTTAGTTTTAGCAAGGGGAGAGAAACAAGAGGTAGGAGATAACTAGGAGGGGGGAGTGTCTCTTTTACTCAAATCTGAGCTGAGAGCAACCGCATCGAAATAAGATATAAGGTTAGAAGGGATAGTCTTTGACAGTGGGAGAAATGAATTTAATTTTATTGCAATATACAACCAGCCAGTGAGGTGCAAATACCTGATCCTGCACTTCTTTGATGATTTGACCGAAATAATGATACAAGATACAGGAAAATGCCCGAAGAATAGACATTATAGTTTTGGGTGATTTTAACGCAAGGATAGGGAGGGAGAATATTTCACTGTGGGGGAGAGGAAAAGATGGGGTGGATCTTCGCGGCGATAAGCATATAGTGCTGAGGGGAGGCAGTTGCTTGCATTCTACGACGCTTCCTTTTTAGAAATCCTGAATGGAAAGTACACCGTGATCTAGAGGGGGAGCTACCTACCTACACACAAACGGAAGGAGTGTGAAAGATTTTATTTTGGTAAGCCAAATTTTGCTAGGCAGAATTAGAAGTTTTTCATACAGGGAACCGTATTGAATAACATCACTGCCCTATCGTTTTGGAATTGGATACGGGAGAACATCTGAATACACAAGAAAGCGAAGGAAGAGGGGGTGGGGGTGGTTCAAAGATATGTATGGAGGCCGGGAGTAATCTCAAAACATTCTTAAGGCATAACCTAAACGTAGGAGCAATAGGAACCGCAGAACCCTGACGGGATTTTGGTGGAAAGCGACCATTATGATGAAAAACCAAACTAAGAGACAGGGTAAACACTTGAGGGCTGGTATGAGTATCAACGTAGAAAGCAAAGAAGGTAGCTGAAGAGGCGTTAAAGAAATTTAGATGGGAGGGTAGCGAAGAGCAGCGGAAGATCTTCACTCAGAGAAGAGGCGAATAAAAGGAATCATGAAACAGAAACGAGCTGATTGGCAGATTAAAACGACTGAAGATTTCTGGGAAGTTATCGGGAGGGGGATAATGCTAGAACATGGCAAAAATCTGAGAGATAACTATAGAGCATGTAACGAAATTGCAACTGGACAGTGGTCGGAACCCCTTAAAAATATTTGGTGGTGGGGTGGGAGGATAGTTACGCTAGTGGAAGGGGCACAAGGGTGGGGAGGGATGTAAGTATAAATGTTAGACATAGATATAGCTGCGGGGAAGGTCTCGCAGGCAATAAAGAGTTTAAAAAAGGGAAAACCCCAGGCTGGGATGGAAGTATTCAAGGATGCTACCAGTATTAATGAGTTTGGTTTGGTGATGCCCCAGATATTTAGAAAAAAATTACCCTACCTGCTGGTGAAAGGGAACAATTGATCATATTTTTAAATATAAAGGAACAACGGGATTTTCGGGCAATAATAGGTGAGTCACACTTTTACCGTTCATAGAAAAGGTATATTGTAGATAAGTAATAACTGTATAATAGAATAAAAGGTTGGCAAATTTTGGCAAGATTTCAAAATTTAAAATCGGTTTCCGGAGAGACACAGTGCCGTAGATAGCGTTTTTATTTTAGAAACTCTTAGAGCGAGACAAATGTCAAAAGGAGGAAACTACAATGCGCCTTTGTAGATTTTCAGAAGGCTTTTGATTCCATCAACGACGAGGGACTATGGTACAAATTGCGGGTCAAGAGAACGTCAGGGCAAATGATAAGAGCATTACAGGTGATTTACGACAGTGTGGAATTCTGCGTAATGTACGACAGAGATGGAGTATCGGAGAGTTTTCGGAGCGAGAGGGGTGTGAGGCAGAGCTGCATTTTGTCCTCTTTACTATTTAATCTATTTGTAGGACTTAATGGTACAGGCGAGCATAGAGCCACCCGTACTAGATGATTTTCAGGTGCCGGCGATTTTATATGCAGATGACATGGTACCATGTTCAACAACGATTAACGGGTTGCAGCGGGAATTCAATATACTGCAGACTTATTGCGAAGAATCGCATACCCACAGTTAACGTAAATAAAACTAGAACAATGACTTTCAAGAACGGAACAGTCTATAGCAGAGAAAAAGGAGGAAATACCTTAGTTAACGTTAAAGAGCTTCTTGTTCCTAGGACTTTACTTTTACAATGAACAGAAGTGGACGAAGCACATTGACACGGTGAAACACGAGGCGGGATTGAAGGCCACGGACACTCTCCATATACACAGAAGAATTTCAGCTCTGCCGGTAGGCTTAGTGGGTTCTGATCAGATCCACAATGAAAATCTGGGGATGGGAGCAAACGCAGAATCCAGATCAGGTGAGAACACGTTTTTTGAAAGGGATTTTGGAGGTAGAGAAGGTTATGGAGAACTTCGGAATTAAAAGGGAATTTGGGGCTCATAGCGAGACAATAGAATGTAAACTTTTTGGCTAAAAATTATTCTGGAAGATCAATCTTTAATTAGAGCAATATGCTTCAAGGAGCAGTTTAGACTGGAAGGCAATAAGACATGGACCTTCAAAGTGAGAAAGGGATTAGAAACCATCGGATTGGTAAATATATGGATAGCAGGTCCAGGTAACAGGAGAACTGTATGGAGGAAGATGAGGAACCGCCTGAAGGATATAGTTAGGCAATATGGAGAGAAAGATCTCGTTAGAAGTACAAAAGGGGTTAAAAATCTGAATGTGGATGGAGCACTACATCAAACCAGGGGCTAAAAATCATTAAACAGGGACTCGCGTGGTTTAGGCTTGGAGTATGGCGACAGATCAGAATCTCAGAAAAAAAAAGGACTAAGAATTTGCTCTTTATGTGGAGAGGAAGAATCATCGTCGCATATCCAGGCGAACTTTAGCAGCACTGAGTGTTGAGAAAAAAAGTTTCGCCGCCTTCCTTCCTGACTCTTGTCAGAGAGCAAAGGGCATGTTGGGCTCTGATGTGGCAGGCAAGGACGAGGAGCAGGTAGGCAGCATTTACGGGTTTACTTATTTCACGACAGGGGGGAGCGGTTTCTATATTCTGTATGTGCATATGAAGCTAATATTGAGATTATTATTATTATTATTATTATTATTATTATTATTATTAAGGTTATTACTGTCATTATTATTTAAGTATATTATAAAGGCAAAGATGTTATGTTGTGACAGCAAAGATTATTTCTGTCTGTTATGTTGTTGGCCTGTTCACGTCATTAGTTACAGTGTGTTAGTGAAATAAAGTTTATTGATATACTTTCATGGGATGATGAACTTACATAAAATATCAACACAATTCGAAAGAAATATGGAAGGAAACTGTTGCGATTGGATGCAAATTAGTTTTATTTCATAACTGTGTACAATAATATACTCAACATGAGAATATTAATGCATTTTTTCTCAGTATTTCAAGTAATTTCTTCTTAAACTTTCACTTGAAAACCTCTTAACATCCATTGTACTGATTGGCATTCCATGCTAAAAATAATCACATATCTTGATACTTGATTCTAATCTGTCTCTAAAACTAACGACTTTTGTCTTTTTTAGTTTACTCCTTGCTTCATATTATGATCTGTGATCCAGTAATAATGCAAGAAATTGAAAACCCCCCTAACAGTTCATAAACAATAAAATATTTATTTTTTCCATTTGTTTTTTATATTTTTCATATACATTATTAATAAGAATTGGAAAATTGTTGGTATTATACTATGAATAGTATACATTTTGCATTTAGTAATGGTAGGAAAATTCTTGCAAGTATGTTAATTTGGTACTGTATACAAATTTAAAAGATTGTTAGATTGATATTATATTCATTATAGTCATTAAACAAATAATCACGGCAAAACTTTTATTCTCGTGAAAGTAGATTCTCTGTGATGACAATGCATGGAAAGCTTCCATTTATATTCTTTTTTAAAATAATATAAATAGCAGTTAATTACGTTCATAATATAATTAAGCTCTCTGAACACAAACAACCGTTGACTCAAAAGGCAAATAGAAACATGTCCTGTTGATGAAAATGAAAATCATAATTGCAGCACGAGATGCAGGGGAAAAAGGCAAGCGTGCTCCAATGTGAAACAAAGCAAACTTTCAATTGCGAAACTTACTACAGTTAATGTGAAACCGATGTTGTAGTTCAAGAAGGAAAGTTTAATTTCACAGTAAGGGGTAAAAATATGAATGCTATATGTTTCGTTGCTCGCATTTCGATGTAGAATTAGTTTAACGAGGCCTGCTTTTTGGTATGCTTAAAACAAAAGAAAAGGGTACTGTCAAATTAATTGTTTTTAATATTGTCCCTGCATCTATGAGAACCTCCCCGCTTTTATATTTGGAACTTTTAGTTATTTTCATTAAAGCCTTATTATAAACTGAACTTTTTATGATAGAACGTCTTTAATTCGATGTCTGTTTAATTAATATCATCAACTACAAACCTTACCCCTTCTTTGCACTAAAATTCTACTATAATAATCAATTATAACCAAAACATTCCTGTTAGTTGGTACTATTATAACTACAGGGAGGTTATTTGAACGCGCTGCTTACAAGTAAGGTACAGTGCGACAACGGAGTCGTCGCATGAAAATTAGTGTGTTTATTTTGATATTTATATTTCTACTGAAAAGCATGACATTATATTGTATTTAAAAACCAATAATAATAATTATAAGTGCTGACCTCTGTTGTAAATTTTTTTAAAATGATGCCCCTCAGTGGCAATACATTGCCAGAATTTTCTTAGCAAATTCTTTGCATTCTTTGCAAATTCTTTGTCAGTAAGAGATTCTTTCTCTCTTAACGTTGTAACAAGTTGACGAATAATTTCTCTCCCTGGAACGCGATTGTCAGGATATTTTAATGTGAATTGCCTTACCATTTCTTTGGAAGAATTACGCACTTATTGTATATAAAACTCTGCTTTTTAAGAACAAAAATATAGTGGCATAACTAAATAAAAACAATTAACAGACAATTTAATACCGAGTAATACATGAACGCGCAATCACTTGCTGACAAGGCTTCATTCAAAATAATTACAAGCTACTAACTGCACTTGTATTATACAGCCTTGACCTCTGACTTCTCCCAATACGCAGCCGGGCCCGTAACTTTAATAACCTCACTGCATTTATTTAAAAACTAACTAATCCTCATCATTTTCATCATAATCATCATTAGCTTTATGCAGTAAGCTTATTATCCGTGCACTTTTGATTAATTCTGGTCTTTATCTAAGAAGCGGTACACGACGTTTCTTTTTCCTTCCTGGAAATGATTATGCGATGGTTTAGAATTTTTTCTTTTCGTGTCTTGAGTGTTCTTACCAATTTTAGAGAATTAAATGAAGTAATGGTTTCATGAACGTTATTCGTGATCAGATGGTAATCTTTTGATGCATAAAAAGCATAGCTAATTTTGAAAATATACTTTCACATCATCTATACATATACACTAAGTTAAAACTGAAAATTAATTTACCATTTCTTTCTACAATCAGTTCCTGATATATTTCTTATTTTTTTCACTTTGTGCACACTCGTAGAAGATGATCTTTAACTTTCGGAATAAAGGTAGAAATCATAGGGCACCAAATAAGGTGGGTGTCATAACCGGTTTGATTTACTGTGTCTTGTCATTTTAAGGTTGCAGATGAGACAAGGCCCGCTTAGAAGTATTATTTATATATAATACACTCGCCAAAAGGGTCATAGACATATGGTTTACACATGTTGTTACAAGAATAAGAAGGCTAAATACAATTGAAATGGAAGGCTTCCCAGAAAAGGCACGCATTTTAACCTTTAGAATAAGAGGATTTCTTTGAAATGTTACATTAGGTCAACTAGAACTTAGAAAACAACCGGATTTTGAACAAAACACGATCTCAGGAATTTGGAAAGGATGTGTGATTCTTTTGTTAACAGTGTAGGGAAAACTCAGGCAATAAATATCCAGATGCAATTCTCTTTTAAACTATTATTTATGTCAAAAGTCTAGGACTTAACATTTTCCTATGGGTGGACGAAAATAAAATCTTAGATGATGGCCTATGAGAATTAAACGTTAATAAATTAGCATAAAAGCCCACCAATAGGAAGATAGGCGTAGGAAGAGCAAATCACGTGACATTTAGAAAACCACGATTAATATATATAGACCGACGGACAGACGAATTAATAAAAGTAGTTGCAATAGACTATACATTACTTGTTTGTCATTTGTTTGTTACTTGTTAGTCGTTGCTGAAGTGAGTGGGAGCAGTGTAAGAAAAAGCGAGTGTTCATAAATGGTGAAAACTGGAACTAAGTGTGTTATATTTAATTCTTTCCCCGTGACAGTGCATCACAAAAACGTTCAGCTAATAAATTGAGCTTGTAGCCCAGGAAGAAGCATTACAAGATTACGGTACTGAATGGAGGTTCGACCAATCACCCCTGAGAAACCAATCGATTTATAAAATTCGATCACATCCTTATCCACAGCGAATCCAAACCCATTCACAAACTATAAAAATAAAATTAATAACAGAATAATACAATATTTCGCTGTTTTAATGTGTGGAGCATCCAAAGGTAACATTTTTAGTTACTTTTTGTTTAATTCCTGAAAAATAAAGTAAACAGCACCACATATTTCCCGAGAAAATTGTTGTTATTAATGTCCCAGTTGAAGCCTTTAATTTGATATTTTTTTCTGGAGCGAGTCTTCGTGTAGGTGCTTGAGATTTTATCATAATGTCATACAGAAAAGTTAGACGTCCGTTCTCATTGCTTCATGGACCATGACGGGTCACGAAACTGGTTCATAATTGGCAATTATCTGTAACTAATTAGTGTAATGAGTTTAGGTAATTTAACTCTAGAACCTTGGAGCCCTCGTTTTGACCGTTTTTAAATTTTCAAACTACTACTGTTCCCACAAAATTTATTTTACTTTATTATGAGCTTGTGCTTTTTTCTAAGTTGTTTCATAGAGCATATACACATCATAACTTTCTGTTTCGAGTTAGTTATTGACTTACCAGGGTTTATACTCAAAAAGTCCCAATCGGTCAATTTTTCCAACAATAATTGCTTTGTTTTAAGCAGTGTATGCGAGTAATGGTAACGTGTTGCAAGCATAGATGACTATAACTATAAGCCTTTCATTGTTAGTATCTCATAGGTAAACAGTCTAGCGATCGATGTGGGATAGCCCACATCCTTTCAAAAATGAAGAAATGTTGAGAATTTTAAAAACTATCAGAATTAGAGGACGCTCCAGACATGGATGAGCTTAGTGATAACCTGAATGCAATTGTTTCAGAAAGGAAAAGTTCGGTTGATGGAAGTGACTCTGTGACCTCCATTCTTAAATCAAACAATAGGTAGGAATAAGTTCCGCGAGATACATAGAAAAAAAACCAGAGGTTTCTGTACTTTGATATGAAAACCACAAGGCCAGAACAGTTGAAGACAGATCAATATGCAATGAATACCAAATTCCTGGAATAGATACATGCTACAGTATGATTGTAATATCACTATATTTGAGCACTTGAGCAGAAAACTATGCCATTACCTGCCAAATAAGCCCAATAAATTCAACATAAAATTTGACTCCTAGTAGATGTTGACACAAAATATCTTTGTAATGGGTGCCCAAATTTTGGCAAAGATGAACAGAGAACAGCTGACAAAAAATTACTGAGAATATAGTGATGAAATTAATATCACCACATTGCAATAAGAGACGGAATATCATTGCAGATAACTTTTTTACCACAGTGAAAGTTAGTAACAAGCCGAAAGTATAGTTGCTACAATGAAAGGTACGAAATAGGAAAATCCTCATATTAAAAAACACATAAACATCACCTAACATAATTTAGACACTAACCTATCAACGGAAAAGAAATAAAAATATTATTCTCCACAGTTCATTGTATCCTAGTAATGAGATATAGAATAATGCAAAACGTCTTCCGATGCAATTAGTTTCTACACAAAAAAAACCAAATTTGCAATCGACGTCATGGACCAAATGGTTAGATTTTCCTATTCGATCTGGGGTACTCCATAGCCAGCGCATGCTTTCTTCACCATTCTTGACTTATTTTAGATTCGCAGAAGAACTAAGGACTGGACTTATATAAGCTGGAAACCAAGCAAAAAATTATATGAGGAAGGAAAAATAAAGAATAAGCTTTAAAAATCCCAAGAGCCGAGAAAACAGTGCTAAATTAAGACAAGTTAAAACAAGACACATCCAAATGACAATAAATGTAGAAAGTGCTTTGGTGGATTTTACACAAAAAATAAATAAAATACATAAAGTAAGTAATTTATATTGAATGTAAATAATACACTTGAATTATATTATACTATCGCATTGTTGTGTTTCATATTTTTATGAGTCCTAAATAAAGATAATTTAGAACATGCAAATTCACTTTTAACAATGTGTCAGTAGAGGTTTTCCATAGGCACACTAACTATATAGATAGTCTTTTATTGGGCTGCATTTCTGTGTGTTCGTTATAAAATATGTGGTATAGTGTTAAATTAATATTGTATAAGGTAGTAGTCATTGTGCTTAATATATGCAGAGGGTGCCAAAAATGTATACACACTTTCACAATAGATATCTATTTAATATATTTCAAAGTTGGACCAAAAAACAACAGTAATGTGTAGTATGATGTTCTGTAAACTGATGGAACTCACATACATTATGGTATCGCTGCTACGTGACAGATAAATCAACAATGAACAAATGCAGCCAAGATTATTGTATGATGTTCTGTAAACACATGTGACTATCATTACGTTATGCTAGTGTTGCTACAGCAAAATGGAGCAAAGACTATCGTTTGAACAGCGGAAAGCAATTTTGAAAGCCGAGAAGTTTGCTGGAGTTCAAAGGCAATAGGACGAAGAGGTTTCCACCACATTTTCCAGATCTAACTCCGTTGGACTTTTACCTATGGGGAACTCTTAAGGATGTTGTATACCGTAGAAAACCAGCTACACTGGCAGCACTTCGGGAAGAAATTGAAACGGCAGGTATTGCAATTGCCGAGGACACTTTCGCAAACATTGCTCATTCGGTAGTTCAACGTACTCAGAAGTGTATAGACGCCGATGGTGGGCATTTTAAGCACTGTTGTAACTGTAAAATGTTTTAAATGATTAGTGCTCATCATTTTCGTTTTTGTGAATTCAGTTTTGTTAATAGTTTTACTTTATTGGGAGAATGTATACCTTTTTGACACTCTTCATATATATATATATATATATATATATATATGGGATTTAATATACAATAAATACGTGGAAATGAATTCTTACAGAGAAGTTGTAAGGCAATTTGCATGGAAAGATCCTGACAAACATGTTTCAGGTAGAAAAACTGTTCACCAACATGTTAAAAATATTACGAGAAACAGGCTCTATCAACGAATTCTGAAACCAATGGTCTTATGGTAGAAAAGTTAGATGAAATACAGGCATTTTCTAAAAGGAATTACCCGGCTAGGTGTTGTCACTGAGGAACACCATTTTCAACATCTCTTATATGTTAGTATTTATATTATGTTTTAAACACTTTATAATTTTGTACGTTCATTTTAAAATAAAAATACTTACATTAAGCGCGGCGACTCTATTTTCCTTTCTACAGTTGCGGGAGCCAAACTAGGCAGCCCTAAACTAAAATAAACTCACTGTATCAACAAATATTTTCGCCTCGCGCATGTTATTTTTTGATCACGCAGCGTCAAATACTTCGCGATACCTCTGGTATACATCTGAGCCCTTTTTACATCAGAAGCAGAGATGCATTTGCCACTATAAAAGTAAAAACATACTTCATATCAAATAACGCCACAATACTGCTGAGCATTGTTCCATCACGAATTGTTTTGTAATCAGTACCCATAAGACCTTAAATACACTTTTACTGCGTTTCAAGGAAATGGACTTCGAGCTAGTGGAAAGTGTTTGCTCAAGTGATAGTTGCCATTGCAAATCATGTAGTTACACAATTAAAATAACCGGGTTATATTACTATCTACACTGCACACTGCCAATAAACAAAAACTATGAAGTTATCACATTAATTCTTCGCTTTAACTACTAACATCATCTGAGAGCTATCTTAGCTAGGACAGATAGGTTGCAAAATAATTATTCGAAGCAGAGTATACATTTTTGTAAACAGCATATTTTGTATGCTATGCACTATTGTTATCGGCAATGTTGCATTTTTCGGAAGCTTATGAATTGCATCATTAAACACAGTTTCGTTAAAGTAAGTATAGTATTGTAAGAGTATGTAACTCTATCTAGGGTCATATACAAACAGCTACTGGGGGCTATTCAATAGTGGTCTAAGTATGTCGTAGGAGTATATCGGAAACTAGGATAACTAAGCTGTACAAAAAGAATGGCCTCAGGCTTTTAGTGTAGTTAAAATCGATTGAAATCGCCACGAGTGGCCGAGTCGCTAAGGCGCGGACTCGAGAGCGGCAGGTCTGGGGTTCGATTTCCGCCAGGAACGTCCTTCTTGAGGGAAGATTTTTCAATGTTTTCCTCGGCCGTCATTACAGCAAATCCCGAAGAGGTACTCTAAACTTCGGCTATAAACGCTTTCTTCATTAAAAAAAAATACCTGTTTATCATTTCACCATACGCATCAACAGAGTCCATCGCCTGCGCCTGTACAGCTTCAGTAGGGAAAACAGGCGTTAAGCACTTTTAAGACAGTAAAT
Source organism: Metallyticus violacea (assembly GCA_030762175.1). Classification (NCBI taxonomy): domain Eukaryota; kingdom Metazoa; phylum Arthropoda; class Insecta; order Mantodea; family Metallyticidae; genus Metallyticus; species Metallyticus violacea. Next base: position 47,115,751 of record CM060837.1, on the reverse strand, counting down.
AGAACTTACAGTAAAAGTGAATGAACTTATATGCCAAACCAATAAATCTTCACATTGAAGGTTCTCATCATCTCAGGCGCTAAAGTGACATACACCTCGGGATATTGCTATGTATATCAAATAAAAATAAAAATAAAGTAACGCTATTAACAATTTAACAAATTAATAGCAACAATAAAAGTAGAAAAGGATAAAACACTCAGATAAAGTCACACTTCAAATTTGCAATTTCAAGTGTGACTTTATCTAAGTGTTTTATCCTTTTTTCTTTTATTATTACTGTTAATTTTATGTATATATTGTGTTCTTTGCTTCTGCTGCCACCAGGATGTTGGTTTGACGGAGATCAGTGTCCATCGCCAGCAGACTCGCAGCTAGTAGATAAATGGTCGTCATGTCCAGGCTTGTTTACAATTAATCCCTACTCAGCCTTAGGCAGATTAAGACTCGATAGAAAAAAAATTGAGATAGTAGATGAGGTTCGGAGACAGAGCTAAGTCATGCCTTTTAGGAAAGGCGAGGTGCTCCGGGCTTCTAATGATGATTCGATCAACTCTGATGAAGAATAATATAAGTTCCAGAGCCATTACATCCAGCATGGACTCTGTTAGCAAAATCTCTCATTTCTTACTTCTGTCCATACTTGCCTCCTCAACCCAAGATCGCGGCCAGGATCGATGACTTCCTTCTGAAGGAAAGTAAAGCCGTTGGTTCCGTGTCGTGCATTTACGGCACGAAAAAGAACTTCAAGTCTGAAAAAAGAGGCATCTGAGCAAAATTTGTCGGCCGTTTCACGCCCTGAATTGAATGGGACGCTGATGACCTGAGATGTTAAAGATCGCCTGTAAATAAACCAAATTAACAACAACCTACCCCTGTAATTTTAGGAGGCCTTTTTATACAGTGGTGCTATCCGAGGAAGGGGCGGCGTTTGTTATTTTGTTTACACGAGGCGACCATAACCCAAGTGGACCTAATATCAAGTTTTACGACATTCATAGATAGTTGGCGCGTGTTGGGTTCAAGGGACAAACGTTTCTTGTAGTAACATCAACACAAGTGTTATGGATATTTTTAAGACGTCTTTCAGATTGCGACATGTACACGCGTACGACCAATTAGGTCACGTATGTCTAATACATCAAACAGTGTTTAAGTTTAATAGATAATTCTTTCTTGCCTAGAGTCATAAGAAGGCAACTAGAGTTAAAGGAATTGTTTGAGATTCTTTCCGGGTTGCGTCATCTCTCAAGATATGTGCATGTGTTAAATCTTCTTAATATTTCTTATTATGCTTACCTTTTTTCTAATTACAATATGTTCATTACTCTAGGTATCTTGTACATATTATCATTACATTTTACACAGTACTTACTACCATATTCTCATTACAGTAATTATTTCTATTTCTCATTACTCATTCAAGTTATGTTTAATAAAAGGTCCGCAATACTAAACCGTTAGAAAATTATAAAATGCAAAATTAAACAGGTATTGCTATGCTTATTCAACTATTTAAAGCAGTTCTTATAGTCTCAGGCATATTTTCTTAATATATTCATCATTAATATACACAGAATTGTTTCATGCAGCACTTGGAACACTATTCCGCTTTGGTGGAGCTCTTTGTGTCTAATATTGGTTTTGCTCTAGGGCGAAACTTCAAATAACTATTTTTCTAATCCTTGGTGCATATTCTCTATGAATCTCATTTTAACTTCTGCCATTTATTTCCATATTTCTCCAATGATCTTCTGCAATATGTGAAGAAGTAATGTTTACTGCTCTATTATTTTTTGTGCATGGAAGCAATCTACAGCCAGTCAAATAAACGCTACTAAGTTACATAGAAGAAGATTAAGGAAAATCAACTTGTAGAGCTAACATCAAGAGCAAGTTTATAAACTTGTTGCTGTTCTGTTCTTTATTTAACCCAACCACTAACAGATAATTGGTTTTGAGGGACGCCAGTCTCTCTCTCTCTCTTGGAGGACGTTGTCGACCTACTTAGTCACGTAATTGATTTTCACGAGGAAATTCCCATTGGGATATATGACCTTGGCTCTAGTAGACCTCCTGGTTTTATACAGTTGCGTTGCTGCGGCCAAGAGCAATGGTTCATCCTGGACTTCTGGGATATCTTCTTAAAGTATTTGTGATGACTTTATCATGAGTTATTTTTAAAAAAATGAAATTAGAAAAAATGTTATAAATACTGTGCTACATTTTCTGTAGTATTTTATAACACCAAATTAACTCATAACTTTATAGTATGTATGGATTCAGTTAATTTTATAGCCCATAATATTTAAAGTAATTATTATTTTACAATATTTCAAAAGCTAAGTAATGCAGTACTTTCACGGTACTTTTCCATTAATGTGCCGAACGGAAGATATGAGTTCATCAAATACCGTTGTGAATCTCTTCACTTACCTAATTTGGTACCTCACGACTTATTTGGAAATCCTAACTAGTATATAAGTTTATACATAATTACGAATTTTTGGGTTCACGGATAAATGGTTAGGTTAGGATTAGATGTAGCTCGCTTAATAAATTTTTTATACTTTTTCAACCATAATTGATTTATACAAGTAATTAGATGTTTAGTTACCATGTATCTGAAGGCTCTTTTATTTTTGATTTAATTTGTTTTTATACCTTATTTTGCAAATAGAGATATTTACATTTTGGGTCCTGGATTATGGCAGGAAAGAACATTTGTATGGGGTTTTATGGTTTTACAAGAATTGTTCTAAAAGAAATGATATGGTTCTCGATTTCGGTTCTGATACATATGGACGATGTCATCGTAATGCATGTCATGTTTATATTTTCATCAATTAAAAATAAAATTCGTAGGGAGGGAAAGCAATATAAAAAATTGAAATATATATTTTGTAAAAACTGTTCATCTTTGTTCAATTTGTTTTTCTATACATAGCGAAGGACTCTGTTGGGTATACAAATTACCAAAACGGGTTTTAACACTTTACGACGAATTATACTTATAATACAGTAAAACAACATTTGACAATAACTGAACTGAACTTTTGTTTTTTATCTGTTCAAGAGTAGGATTCAAAGAGAAGCTATTAACGTCATCTGTGGCGGGTTCCTCTAAGAACATATACGTTTGCGCATACCTTTTAAACATTTTCTTCGTTACGTGTTTATCCGAGCACAATATACCTCTGCTACGGAGCACATAATAACTATCATTTTCGAAAATCTGCATTCTGGCATTCTTCTTATATGTTGGTATCTATCCGCTTTTGATTTCCCTATTTGTTCATTTCGATTGTAGATTTATAGTTCTTCTCTTATTTCTATACTTCTCTTTTAATCTATAAATCTATATCCAGCTAAAGTTTTAAGAAATTTCATTTCTGAACTTTCTATTCTTCATAAGTCCTGTCTGTTTACTGTCCAGTTTTCATTTCCATTGATATTGCCATTGTTTTGTATAGTTTTAACGGGGCATCCCCTCTTGGTCAATTTTTCATTGTTCTTCTGATCGCTTGATATTTATTTAGTTTTGTGTCTGTATCGTTCCTATATTCATACAAAATATTGTGGCCTAAATAACTGAAAGTAGTGATCTGTTCTTTGATTTTATTATTAAGCACTATTTTACAACTATTATGCTTTTTGCCCCGGAATTCCATTGATTTAGTTTTCTATGTGAAATATTTAAGTTGTATTGTTTTTTCTATTTTATCTTATTGTATACTGACTTTCTGAATGTCATCTCTGTTGTAGCAAATATAACTTGGTTTCCACGAAAAATATTATATCTAAGTTAATACTGTTTATCTAAATTATGTTGCCATTCATTTATGGCTTTCGCTCTCCCCCTTGCTTTTTCGTGAGAGAGAGAGAGGGAGAAGAGAGGGAGAGAGAATAAAGCTAGGGAAAGTGGACATCCTTGGTTTATTCCTTGATTAATATTACCTGTGTCACTAAATCCCCTTCCATTGTCGATACATATGGAGACATAATCATATATTGTTTTGGACTATTTTAGTGATGTGTATTCGATATCTTCTTTCTTTCATTATGGTCCATAGTTTATTTCTAGGAATTTTATCAATAATTTTTCATTATCATTGAATATGATAAATGTCGGTAGATTGTGTTCTCTCCTTTTCTCTATTAATTGTTGCATTAAAAATATGCGCAAAACGTCATTTTCTAAATCCACGTTGTTTATCCCCTAATATACCCTCATACTTTATTTATTCTGCGGATTATTACTTTAGAGTATATCTTATAACCTAAATAGAGTAGGTAAATTCTTCGATATTAATTATAACCAATTTGGTTTCTATTTAGATATTTTATAAGAGCTTCAACATATATTCAAAATTTGGAGGAAGAACAATTTTATTGCTATTGGTGCAAGTGTTATTAATTTTGTGTTTATATATGGAAGATCTTTTGTTCTTAAATGTTTTTAATATTTCTTCTAATTCCTGCAACTTTGTAGAGTCCACTTCTACATAATTATTATCTTCTTTTCCGTTATTATTGTTTCTTCATTGTTCATTCATAGTTTTCCGTAATATTTTAACCTTTAATTTTAGGTATATTTCTTATATTTCAGTGTCTTTCTCATTTCTATTTAGGGATTTAATTACCTTATATGCCATGTTTTGAGGTTAGTGTAAATCATGTTCGAAATCGCTTACATGTTTGTTCCAGGTTTCTCTAGTTATCTTTCTTATTGCATATTTTGTTTTCGCACGTTAGTATTTATAATCCATTTTATCCTCCTTTCATTCGTATTGTAGGTATTTTTGTACGCCGGTTTCTTCTCTTCAGTATTTTTTTTCAATTTCGTCGATATTTATACAAATTTCTCTTAATTTTCATCTTTTTATTCAAAGTACTTCATTTGCTACTCTCAAAATTAATTCTTTTTAAATCTTGTATTCTGTAACCACATTTGCATTTAATGTTTGTTAGTTCAGATAGCTTCGTAGTCTTATACTATACAAGCTTGCTGTAGCATATGAGTCTTGAATCTTGAACATGGTTTATATTATAATTATTGTCTTTTCCCATGTCCCTATTTAGCAGGAAGGTTTATTTTTACCAATCAGAAATAGTGATCTGTGTAAATGTCGTATTCCCTCTAGAATCTTATAACTGTAACATACAAAATAACTTCTAATTCATTCATATGTGATCTACGATTGATTTGCCCTCTAGTTCTGTAAACTTAAGTAATTCATTGTGTTGGAAAAAGGCATTTGTTATTCAGGATTCATTATATATTACAAAACTCACAAATGGTTTACCATTTTTATTATGCACTCATTCTCCATTGTCCCTATATATTTTCAACTGAATGGTTACCTACTCTGGCGTTATAATCTCCACCCATTACTATATAATCGGTTTTATATTTTGTATTCATATTAGTTCGCACTATTTCATAAAATTCAAGAATCATTTCTGGGAATATAGTTCTATGCTAAAAGGTATCCTCTAGGGATTTTTATTCTTGAATTTATAATTCTGTCGTCAATAAAACTGTAGCTATGTATTGTAGTTTTCCATTCTTTCTTAGGCATATTGTCCCTGAAGAAGCTCTTGTGTTTTGAGGGGCTCAACTATAACTCATTAGGTAATTTCTTAATTCATAATTGTTTGTTTGTTTTTGTTTTGTTTTGTTTGAGTATGCAAATATACCGAGGGTGCCAAAAGTTGTATACACACTTTGAAAATTGATATATATATATATATATATATATATATATATATATATATTCAAAGTTGGATCGAAAAAACAACTTTAACATATATATATATATAAATTAACACTAATAATAAAAGTAGATAAAGATAAAACATAGAGAAAGAGTCACACTTGAATAATATATATATGCATATCTATATATTATATTCAAAGTTGGATCGAAAAAACAACATTAACATATAGTATGATGTTCTGTAAACAGATGTGACTCACACACATTATGGTAGCGTTGCTACATGACAGGTAAATCAACAATGAACAAATGAAGCCCAGATTATCGTATTATGTTCTGTAAATAGATGTGACTCCATACTACGTTATACTAGCGTTGCTACAACACAATGGAGCCAAGAGTATCGTTTGAAGAGTGGAAAGCAATTTTGAAGTGGTATTGGAAAACCGAGAATGTTGTTGAAGCTCAAAGGCAATGGAGACATTGAACCGCCAACGCGAGTAATAATTGCACGAATTCGAGACAAATTTGAGACTCATGGTACCGTATGCGATGTTGACAAGGGCAGATCTGGGAGACCTCGCTCAACAAGAAGCCCCGCATCCTCAGCTATGGTTTTGAAACGTTTTGAGCACTCACCTCAGAAATCTACAAAGCAATATGCACGCGAGATTGGGACTAACAGAAGCAGCGTACGTCGTTTTATTAAAACAGCAAAGTTGAAAGTTTTCATCCCAAGACTTTTGCATGCATTAAATGAAGATGACCCTGATCGGAGAATCCAATACTGTGACAAACGTTGCTCAATCAGTAGTTCAACATACTCAGAAGTGTATCGACGCCGATGATGGGCATTTTGAGCATCTGTTGCAACTGTAAAGGTCTAAGATGATTAGTGCATATAATTCTCTTTGCTTGAAGTGTGTATACATTTTTTGGCCCCCTATGTATATTCCCTGTTCATTTTATTCTTGTTACATAAACATTTCCTTATGAGCTACTCTCCGGACATTCCAGATGGAATTTGTTCTAAAATACCACATCTCTTTACCTCGATCATTATTGTTTTATCTTGCCTGCCTTTTCTTGAAGATTCGCAGTAAATATATTTTCCCAGGTTGCGTTATGGGCGCCACGCGGGATAAGCTTTGTGATGTACCGTCTTTCTCTCTACATCTTGCAGGGTATTTTCATGTTACATCCCTAGACGAGTGCTTTCGCCACAGAGATTGAACATAAATACGGGTCGATATCAAAATTAAAAATATTCTTAGTTTACTAAACACTAGACAAATAAATGTTAATTGAGGTGCAGAAATTCTTTAATTTTGATACATCGATCTCTCAAGATCATGTGATTTAAACACGGTGAACAAAATGAAGCTTTGTAATGGCCAGCGTAAAAATGTACGTCTGTGTTAGTTAAATTATGAAAGTAAAATGCATCACCCTTTAAACAATAACAAGTTATAACTTTTCATTATTTTTCAGTAATTAAATTTATAACACCCCTTTATTGATGCTTGTATCATTGATATGTTTACAGTTAATGTGCTGCAACTGTACTTTTTATGGGGACATAGGCAAAGCAAATACCTAATTAGCCGGCTGTTGACTTCAAAAATACAAGGTAGTTTAATTATGGAATGTTTATTAAACGTTATGGCAAATGATGATTTTGCAAAAGCACATATAAACGTAAACATTTTTGCTTATTTAGTTCTATGCCGTTAACCTATTGCAGTTTACAGCGTTTATCAAATATTAATTACAAATTAAACATTGACAGAAATTCAAACCGATATAGAACAGTCTGAATGTGTGTGCATAAACATATCTGTCAGCTAACTTCAAGACATTCACTAAGACAGTTTAAAGAAAAAAAGCTCACAGCACAAGGTCGGCTTCATTTCACCCGGATGAAACGTAAAACTCTCTTGCATCCAGAAAATATTTTCTTGCTTTGAAACAAATGCTATCAGCTTACAAATAAAAGCCTATCACGCGAGAACCTATACCCTGGGCCGCTGAAACTTTGCACTTGACAGTTAGCGCCAGTTCATGTAATGTTGGCAATACTCCGGTTTCGACGTTGCAACAGCCGCCATTGTTTAAGGGCTGGTATTGTGAAGTTTTCAATGTCGCCTCTTAAATAAGAGTATATTAAGTGTAGTAATATGATTCCAGAATTATATATAACCGCAATTAAATTGCTGCATTGTAATGCAAGCATAATAAAGAACAAATTTTCGACAGTGAGAGTTCTACTGTGTAGTTATTTGCTCACGATTTTAAGTACGAAAAAGCTTAGAGCCGTTATAACATAATACGTCTTCTCTAAGAACATTTTGCGTCCACAGTAACTCAATTGAAACATTTGACAGTAATCAGCTGCACATATAAAAAGAAAAGAAAAAAAAAAAAACAACGGGCAATTCATCACCTTCTGATCGATAATGCTACTTTGGAATTGGTTCAGAAGGTACAACGGATAGCATTCCTCATTTGTTATTTTGTATGATTGCCAACTGAAAAGGCAGCTGTCAAGCGCATAGTTTCATGAGCCCGGGTATAGAAATATTCTTTCTGCCGTTATCAGGCTTTTAGATAATGGAAATTTGGTGACATTTTGCAAGATAAAAAAATAATCAAATTGGTGGAAATATTATTAGAGCTTACACATTTACAATTTTGAGAAGCCATTAAACTGAAGTTTGCGATGTAAATAGTGGTGTAAACATGCCAATTAAAATAGATAAATGGAAACACAAGTTTTCAAAACCCCTTTATTATTATTATTATTATTATTATTATTATTATTATTATTATTATTATTATTATTATTATTATTATTATTATTATTATTATTATTATTATTATTTTTAATAATAATAATATTATTATTATTATTATTTTCTTTCTATTAATAGATATTTATTATTAGTTTACTTTATATATCAATAAAACGAATTATTCCTTAGGTACATATCTTCAATTTCCTCTTTTCATTTTTCTTCTCTTCATAGGTTAGGCGTTATCTTTCTTTCGTGTTCAAGTACGCTATTAGATTAAATGCTTCCATATTTTAATGGTCTTCCAATATCGGTCGTTTCAGAATTTTTTTAATTGATTTATTTAAGGACGCTCTTTAACATCTCAGGTATTCAGTGTCCCATTTAACTCAGGGCGTGAAACGGCCGACAAATTTTGCTCAGAGACCTCTCTTTCAGGTTTGAGGTTCTTTTTCGTGCCGTAAATGTACGACACGGGACCCACGGCTTTACTTCTATTCCGAAGGAAGCCATACTTAGGATTTTTACGCCCGAAAAAATCCATCGGTCCTGGCCGGGGTCGAACCCGCGATCGTCCTTCCAAAAATTCTAATATAGAAAGCATAAATTGTTAACTCTGTTTATGCATGCTAATTATGCATAACATTATTTCAAAGAACTTACATAAATGGACAATTTTCTAATTTCTTAAAAAATTATACTAATTTTAGCATTATTTTCTTCTTCTTACGAATATTTTTTGAGTTTAGGTATTAACTTTACCTGACTTTATTTTCATAAAAAAGAATAAGAGAAATGGAGGACTAAGACATTCCAAAACATTTTTACTCTCTAAACATGAGTTATTTGTAAATAATTAATATAATCAAACTTTAAAACATATTTTAAAGTAACAAATGTTCTTGGTAGATAGATAAATATATAAGGGCAGACTAATTCCTACACATTACAAGTTCATCATGTTTTATAAATGTATTTAATATCAAACTCTGTACATACAGAGATTCCAGAGTGGTGCAGTTCGTGTTAAGATTTCTAAGCGGAAGGGACGTAATGCAACAACTTCTTTCTCATGTTCGTCTTCTCCCCTTGATCAACTCAGGAACATGAAACAACCATTTCAGTCAGTATCAGTAAATGTATAACTCTGTGATGAACTATATAATGCAATACATTATAACGCAATGGAGTTATTTTGAAGGAATTTAATTTAAGGGATTATTTTTAATAATGTTATGCATGAAATGTATAATATAAACGCATAATTTTTTTAAATCTGCATTTTTATTTAGTGCATGCATAGTGCATGCATTAACAGAGTGCATGTGCTGTATACGTTTTTGAGATTTTTTCCAATACCTGAATTTTGGATTATTGAGATTAACTTTATGTATTTTAATAATTTAAAAATAAGTCTTTTGTGAAGTAAGATGGCATTAAAGCACATATATTTTTGTACCTTTTTAGTCGTTTATTGTGAATATTTTGATTTCGTTTGAGTTCTTCCTTGTTATTTACATAAATTGCTGTGAAAGAAAGTAAATTGAATAGTTAATTTATTTAATGACTTAAATTTTTGTTTTAAGGTACATCTATCATATAATTATGATTGGCATATCCAGAGAAATACTCTTAATTCCCACTGCTTTCCTCCAAAATACGTATTCATTTGAATATTGAGACAAAATATGCGAAATTAAACCTTAAAAGCTTTTTAATATCACAATTAATTTAATATCGGAAAACCAGATTGTTTTTCGCAAATAATGTTATTTTTAACACTCCAAATAAAAGAAAAACTCGAGATTTCACTATTATCATTTTATTTGCGGGTTTATAGATTGTAGTGAAGAATTTGTAACGAAAGCGTGGTATTATAAGGAACCCTAACATTGACAAGATATAATAAGAACATGGTATTGCGTAAGAGCAGCTGAATATCCTAGTTAGTGAAACATACTGTATAAACCCAAACATAGTAAGACGTAGACGTAATAAATATTAAGGGTTGCTTGCCTTGCCACCCAGAGGTGATGTGACCTGAAAGGGTTCTCAGAGAAACACTTGCATAAACAAAAAGTTTCTCTCTTTTCCACTCACTTTAAATATTATGTCTACGTGTGCATAAATTCCAACATTCACGCAAATATCACAGTCTTTTAGGGTTGTCTTGAAAAGTCTACCAAAACAATATTCAGTAGTGACATTACTGACAAATAGCTTAAGTGTTGTTGCAATATGCAGACTATATGTGGTTTTAATACAGGGGTTGCCAAAAATGTATACTCAGTTCAAAGAAACAAAAAAAAAAAAAAACTATTAACGTAACAAAACTGAATTCATACAAACAGAAAATAATGAGTACTAATCATCTTAGACTTTTATAGTTACAACAGTTGCTCAAAATGCCCACCATCCGCATCGATACACTTTTGAGTACGTTGACCTACTGATTAAGCAACGTTTGCTAAAGTATCCTAGTACTGCATTCTGAGATCAGGGTCATCTTCATTTAATGAAATCTTTCAACTTTACTGTTTTAATAATACGACGTACGCTGGTTCTGCTAATCCCAGTCTCACGTGCACATTGCTTTGTAGATTTCGGCGGTGAGTGCCCAAAACGTTCCAAAACCATAGCCGAGGATGCGGGGCTTGTTGCTCTGCGAGGTCTCCCTAATCTGTCCTTGTGAACATCGCATACGGTATACATGAATGTCAAATTTGTCTCGAATGCGTGCAATTGTTACTCACGTTGGCGGTTCCGTTCTGTACACACATCTCCATTGCCTTTGAACTTCAACAACATTCTCGGTTTTCCAATACCACTTTAAAATTGCTTTCGCTGTTCAGACGATAATCTTGGCTCCATTTTGTTGTAGCAAAGCTAGAATAACGTAATGTGAGTCACATCTGTTTACAGAAAATCATACGATCATCTTGGCTTCATTTGTTCATTGTTGATTTACCTGTCACGTAGCAACGCTATCATAATGCATGTGAGTCACATCTATTTACAGAATATCATACTACACATTACTGTTGTTTTTCGGTCCAACTTTGAAATATGTTAAATGGATATCTACTGTGAAAGTGCGTATACATTTTTTGGCACCTGCGGTATTTTAAAGGGGAAATATTGGCAAGTTCTTCTGTGTTATATGATGATATGTAGTCAAACTATTTATAGCTTTTAGTCTATGTTAATTTATATTTCCCTTGCGTGAATCTTCTTCTTATAAGTATTGTAATTATGATTATAATTACTATAATTTATTATGATTTCTATACTATTAATTTTAACAACAAGCACGTTTCTTTGTTTATTTTGGAGATTATAAGCAACATTTTTAACTATAGCGACTAGAAAGAAAATACGTTTTTTATCTAAGCTCACTTACTAACTCGTGTTAATGTTTTGGTATTCTATGGTAATAATTACCATCTCAAATTTTTGGTTCAACAGTGGGAGGTTTATGGTTGAGAATACCTTTTAGTCAAAGTAAGTGTAGACTTTGCATGCAAAACCTGTTATTTCAAGTTCGAAATAAAGGTAATAATCGCTTATGACGGTAATAGATGAGCTAACTTTATTGCCTTTTAAAGACACAAGCGATTGAAATAACTAGTTTTGCACGCAAAGTCTTAAGTATTCTAACTATATTACTTATTGTTTTAAATAACTCCTAAGGAAATTTCATATTGCAACTTCTTAAGTTATTACAAAGAATTAGAGAATTATTTTTAGATGTTAACACTAATGAGCACTCGTATATTTTAAGTAGTGCATACTGTTGTCTTTAAACAACAACCTTCTCCCACATACGTGTATTTGTCTTTACGTATTTTGCCGCCAGCGTTTCCTTATTCCATGTTTTACACACTTTTTAAAACTCATTTCTTTTAATGTAAAATTAATTTATATTGAATCTAATTATGCTTTCAAATAATAAAATATTTAAACCTATTTATACACATGAAATGAGGTTAGTTCTCAGCAAGCTCGCTTGTCATTGTGTTAGAACCTTTGGTACTGTGTTGAAGTTGTCACTTCATTCAACCCGGGATTTGTGTTTATAATGGACGTTGTAAACATAAATGACGTACCAAGGGGTTGTTTCATAGGTTGTTGCCTGGTAAAACTCATTTATCTTTCGCTGTATTTGACAGGGGATGCACACTGCAAACGGTGAAAAGCTTGAAACATATGACGTGAGTACTAACTCATTCGTCATTTGTTTTCTATTTTCTTCTGTGCTACTCTATCTCCTCCGTTGTATATAGGCACTGATAAGTTACTAATTTTTTCTGACTTAATACATTTAAATTCAATGAAAGATGCTAAACATACAAGATAATAAAAAGAAATTATGTAAATAATATCTGCTATACTTTTAAAAAATTAGAAATTACCAAACGCATGCTTATGGTATTCATGGAGGTCTTTTGTAGTTGTATTGAAATTCGAGAATATTTGCAGCTGTGTAGTATATGAACATAACCATTATACTTTCGTTATGGCATATAGTTCGAAAAATATTAGGCAAGAAATAATGCTTTACTCCACAATAATAAATTACTAAACTATAAAGTTTCCATATTTAAAATCTATAAATTGCAAAAATTCACTACAGTTTTAGACTTACATAGTTGGAGGAGCTATTATTTTGTTTGTTTTTTATTCTACCAAGGGTGCCAAAAAAGTATACACACTTTCACAGTACATATCTATTTAATATATTTCAAAGTTGGACTGAAAAACAACAGTAATATGCAGTATGATGTTCTGTAAACGGATGTGACTCACATTACATTATGTTAACTGCCATAACTGTGTCTAATGGTGTGCAAACAATCCAGTGTTATTTTGGAAAAGGCTGTTAATTTACCTGGAATTAATGTATGGTGTGGCTTGTCATCTAGGGGTCTAATTGGACCATTATCTTGGGGGGGGAACAGTATCTGGCCCAGTGTGCCTGAACATGATATGCACATCCATCTTACCCGCCACTCTATGGAAATGAAGAATTTTACTTCCAACAGGATGGTGGAACACCACATTACCACTGAGATGTACGTGCGTACCTTGATAACAATCTTCCAAGGCACTGGATAGGACGAAGAGGTCCGATTGAGTTTCTATCTCCGGGTCTAACTCCGTTGGACTTCTACCTGTGGGGAACTCTTAAGGATGTTGTATACCGTAGAAAACCAGCTACACTGACAGCACTTGGGGAAGGAATTGAAACGGCTTGTGCTGCAATTGCTGAGGACACTTTCGCAAACGTTGCCCAATCAGTAGTTCAACGTACTTAGAAATGTATCAACGGCGATGTGAGTGTAAATGTCTAAGATGATTAGTGCTCATCATTTTCTGTTTGTATGAATTCAGTTATGTTATGTCAACACAGATTTTCTTTGCTTGAAGTGTGTATACATTTTTTGTCACCCTCTGTATATACAAAAGTAAAGTTTTCAAATTTACATGCAATTTAATGAGAATGTATAAATGGCCATTAGAGAAGAAATTTATGTAGAAGCAATACTATAACTCATTAAACAGAGTAAAAATGTGTGTGAGGTTTTTTCTTTATTCGTTTTATTTAAGGGCGCTCTTTAACATCCCAAGTCATCAGCGTCCCATTCAATTCCAGGCGTGAAACGGTCGACAAATTTTGCTCAGAGGCCTCTTCTTTTAGGCTTGAAGTTCTTTTTCGTACCGCAAATGTACGACACGGGACTCACGGCTTTACTTCCCTTTCGAAGGAAGCCATACTTAGGATTATTACGCCCGAAAAAATCCATCAATCCTGGCCGGGTTTGAACCCGTTTAGAAGGCAAATAAGCTTACTACTACACCAACAGGACCGACATGTATGTGAGAGTAGAAATAAAGAGTAATATATATGACTAAATACATTTTTATTATTTATTTTTTAGTACTTTAAGACTACGGTCATATAAAGAAAACAGAAGTCAAAGGATAAGGAATATAGCAACAGAAATATTATATAAATGGAAAAACATAATGGATGTCTTAAAACAAAAACCGCTGGACATACAAAACGAATGGAAGAACAAAGATAGCCAAAGAAGGTATTGGAGTGGATATTCGCAGGAAGCAGAAGATAGGGCGGGCCGTAACCCAGTTGCTACAATAATGTTTATGCGCCTATGGAAAAAAACAAATTTAAGAACAAAAAATACAGAGATAAAGGAAACCGAATGAAAAGAAGCTATAGGAAATTACTTTTAAGTAAGGAATGATTTATGAAAAGTTACAGCTTAAAGAAGGTTTTGGTTTTTACTGTTAAAAAGAACGTTGCACACTGTGATATGAGATATTATAAAATATGACTGAATCTTACATATATTTCACTAGAGAACAGCGATCATCTTTTTTTTTTCTTTTGTCAATGGAGGTAAGAACAACAGAAATGTATTATTAGGTGGTGTAATGCAACAAAACAAGTTTATTGGACAAAACTTCAGAAATAATGCAGTGAAGATTGTGGAAATTTCATTAGCAGCGATGTGCTTTTTAATACACATGAAGTTTGAAGGAAGTTGTCTTTTTTCCTATCACTCTTAAAAGGAATACAAAGTAGAGTTATTTAAGGCGTCAATAAATATTCTATCTTTGTTATTATTGCTTTTCAATTGCATATGCATTATCCTGGCATCTGTGTTAAAATTGCTAATATACAGAGAGTGCCATTTTTATATACACTTTAAGCAAAAAAAAAAAAAAAACAAAAAAAAACAAACAAACAAACAAACAAACAAACTGTAAACGTAAAAAAACTGAATTCACACTAACAGAAAATGATGAGTGCTAATCATCTTAGACTTTTACAGTTACAACTGTTGCTCAAAATGCCCACCATCGGCGTCAATACACTTCTGAGTGCGTTGAACTACTGATTGAGCAACGTTTGCGAAAGTGTACATGTAATTTCTGTGATAAGTGCTCAAAACGTTCCAAAATCATAGCCGAGGACACGGGACTTGTTGCGGTGCAAGGAATCCCAGATCTGCTCTAGTAAACATCGCATACGGCACCAAGAGTCTCAAATTTGTCTCGAACACGTGCAATTGTTACTCGCGTTGACGGTTCTGTTCTGTACACACTTCTCCATTGCCTTTGAACTTCAACAATATTCTCGGTTTTCCAATACCACTTCAAAATTGCTTTCCGCTGTTCAAACGATAATCTTGGCTCCATTTTGTTGCAGCAAAGAGCATAACGTGAGTTACATCTGTTTACAGAACATCATATTACACATTGTTGATGTTTTTCGGTTCAACTTTGAAATATATTAAATAGATATCTACTGTGAAAGTGTGTATCCATTTTTTGGCAACCTCGGCATAATCCTGGAATACCAGCAAAGAAATAATATAAATGGTAAACTTTGACAAATGAATACCAGTTTTAAAATTAGATATTTTTGTTCAAATTTTGTAAAAATAAATATTTAAATATGTGTCTGGGCACATAGAGGCATGATCAACTGAAACCCGTCCGGATTTATTCATTAATATAAACAAACCTATACATGGAATTCCGAAATAAATTCAAGCGGAAATTAAGTACTGTCTTATAAAAAGAAGTCACTTTGGGTTCAGACCTGCATCACCAGCATCGGATACTGTCGAAAAGAAAGCTTTTAAAACAGTTCCGCACCGTTATTACAATCTGAGAGAATATTACCCAGGAAGTTTCAAAATAGCAGTTGCATTTATTTATTGAATTACTGTACCAATAGTCCTCAATCAACAATTTGTAACCATCTTTTCTTGCCTATAACATCAATTATATAGGTTTCATGATTTCATTTAATGTAAGGTAATTCCTTGAAAATTTTTATTATACTAGTAGCAATTATTTTAACATTACATTAAAATACATTGTCTGTCAAAAAAAAAAAAAAAAAAGAAGTCAATTTTCGAAATAGCCTACCAATGAAGCGAGCTTGTCAGTGATCTATAGAAGAATTCTTCATAAATGTATTCTAACACTCTGTACTATTCCATTTTCAGTATGTAAGAATTTAGATGTTGTATTTTATATATCTAGCGATTTTATATGAAAAAAACGAACATTCTGGAACAACAGTTAATGTACATAAAACTCTTGTTTTTAAAATTGATCAGGAATAAAAAAATCCTATGGAAATGAATGTATAAACCATGTTCTAATAGTACGGGCAGAATATCCTTTGAAGACAACGCCAAACCTGTATGGTTGTCAACGCCATGTAATGATGTTAAAGTAAAGAAAGTCAATCGAGAGTTAAACTTAGCAGAAGAAATAGAAATTAGTAAAACTTCGTGTTATACGAGTTTGTCATAAGGGTGCAGCAGTAAAGTTTGCTGACAGATGAATAAAATGAAACACTTGTTTAAGTAAGTAAATATTTTTGAATCAATCAAATGAGATTCTTGAGAACATTATAACAGTAATAAGTAAAGTTTAATTGACTTCAAATAGAAAGTTATTGCATTGAAGTCGTTCAAGTGATGTTCGTCGTTTTTATTTATTTATTTATTTAATTATTTTAATAATGATCAAACAACAGTAGGTACTTTTGTTTAGAAGTAATGGCAATTTGGAAGAAGACAGCGCGACAGAAAATACCTTAAAATAGGCAAATTATAGGAGGTTATCGCTGAGTATAACACAACTATCATGTTACGCCCCTATCTGTAGCATTTTTATTGTTACAGAGTTAGAAATCCAACCTTAAAAATGCAGTTTCCTTACAAGATATAAAGAATTCGCTATAGGATCACAAAATGCAGATGTATTAAGAGTGGAGGAAAGTATTTTGAAGGAAATAAGTATAAAAAACTGCAGGCGAAGTAAATAAAATTATTCTTTTTGACAAAACTTGTACTTTTATTTTGTATATCAATATATAACGGTATAATAATATCACCATGCTTCCTTTTACGAATGTCTATTTATTTCATGCTTGCTTATTAATTAAAACTTTAGGAGATGTAAAGAATATATAACGATATTTTGGTAAAAGGAAATAAAATAAACAACAGACATTTAACTTAATACTTCTCTTATTATTCCCATTGTTTCTTTTCCCTGCAGCAACTTCTGAAATATTATTTTTAGATTTTCAGTGGAAATATTTTGCTTAGAATTGGCTTCCTGTTAACACATCACTGTGACCTTTATCGGTAACTACCATTATTTTTTCTAATGTCGATTAATCGGCGCGCTATTGAAATATTAACCTCTTATCAAGGACAAATGCATTCTTCTAAAATTTTCTCAGAAATGGCTGAATAAATGTTACTTCACGTGATTTTTCCTCTATAACTCGTATTCGATCCCAGTGGCTGTAAGTGGAATTTGCGCCAGCTCAGCAGTTTGCTTCGGGGTACTCCTACTATTCATTTTGCCTTTGCGCTTTCATCATATCATCACTGCGGAAAGTTATTGCAGTATCAATTCCTAAGGAAAACTGAAAACATAGCATGTAAATGCTTTGTGTGCAGTGCGGATCTGCCTTCGGGCAGAACACGATGCATGAATAATTTTCAGCGCGTATTTGCTCTTAATAAATTTTGTTTTATCCTACAGCTCTTAAGCGAACTATTTTCTTTCAATTTTTGCAATAACATTTGCGCTGGAAAATGGCAGTATTTTCTCTTAAAATTCCAATTATTCACATATCTATTCCACAGCGTCCACTAACAACACTGTTCTCTTCCTTTTGCTGAACATCTCGCGAACTTTAGATCGCAGATTTGGGGACGCAAAGAGCTGGTGGGATTTTTCGACAATTTATTTCTGTTTCAGCAATGCCTGAGACCATTATTTTTATTATTGCATAGTTGATATTGAAAACATTGCAATTACACCGGGGAGGGCGTTATCTATATATGGGGTACAGGTCGCAGTATGGAGATTCCCATGCTACTGGAGAGATAAATGGTACAGACTACCCCTGCATGGAAATATAAAGGCAATAAATATGCTGTGTATTTATTCACGGTTTAATAACTTGGTTAATTGCTGATTATGGAGAGAGGATGAACTGCGTTTATGACCACAAGTACCTAACTCTATACCTGAACTTTTATATAATTTTTTTTTATAATGGTGTTTAACGCCTGTTTTTACTACTGAGGCACCACAGGCGGTGAACACTGAAATGATAAATTAAGAAAGGATTCTTTTCTAAACGAACGAAACGTTCCAGGCCTAAGTTTAGGTACCTCCCCAGCATTTGTCATTTATGAAACTGAGGAACCTCAACCGGAAAGGACAGTCCTGGCAGGAATCGAACCCCAGACCTCTCGCTCACCCGTCCGTGCCTTGACGACCTCGGCCACCCTTGGCGGTGTCGGTCCTGGTGGTGTAGTGGTAAGCATACTTGCTTTCTAAACCCAAGATCAACCGATGGATATTTTCGGGCGTAAAAAATCCTAAGTATGGCTTCCTTCGGAAGGGAAGTAAAGCCGTGGCTCCCGTGTTGTACATTTACGGCACGGGAAAAGAACCTGAAGCCTGAAAGAAGAGGCCTCTGAACAAAATTTGTCAGCTGTTTCACGCTCTGATTTGAATGGGACACTGATGACCTGAGATGTTAAACGCATTTGTAAATAAACCAAATAAAAAAAAAACATTCTCGGTGTTTTATTAAAATGTGACAGAGAGTTAATTGTGTTGGTGGGCATTGGTCTGCAACCAGTTGCAAAAGTGAAGGCACAGGTTCATATCCTACCTGTGTAATTTTATCTCCAGAGCTTCTATCGTCTTTACTATTTTAAATGATACGGGTTCATTTACTTCCTATTAAATCCCTGGCTCCATTCATCCACTCCAAGAGCTATGCAGTTAGCATGGGTTAGTTATGGATGTTTGGATAGGTGGATGGATGTGGGACGAAGGAGATCCTTTCTGTACTTGAACCTTGCTCACCCTTTGTGCCTACACCCCCAAAGGAGCATCTCCGGGAGGAAGGGATGAGATGAGGGCGACGCGAGGCCGGAGTTTCTAGCATGTTTGCAGATATAACACCTCAACGCCTATGCAGCTTTCTTCCTAGTAGTTGGAGCTCCTCTGAATGTTCGTTTCAATTCCAGAGCTTTCAAAAGCGCAAACCATCATAATAGTAGGGCAGTTTACCTAGTCCCCCATTTCTCTCGACCTGTAACGGAACCTACAGAATGAAATGTAAGAGCAAAACATTTTTTGGAAAGTACATAGTATAATACAACCCAGAATTCGCCTATGTGACTAGGGAAATCACGAAAAAACCCAAGCCGGCCCGACGGGAATTAAATCTGGCACCTCTTGATGCGAGTGTACAAAGCGTGATCCACTCCGCTCGGTACAGTGGGACATTGTAACACAAACACATACAAAAGTTTATCCAGAACCATAATCTCACCGTTTATTCACGTGCAACATAAAAAAATGTGACATACACTGACTGGAAATTTCCCCGAGGTTTATTTCCCTAGACTGTGTCACTGGTCGCCGCTGTGGAAAATGATGCATTCGCTTTGCTTTTTGTTTTCCAGTTTCGTCATCTGTGATCATTGCATCGGAAAAAAAAGGGGGAAAGCATTGTGGCTTTCTACAGGGCACATAAAAGGTTTTTAATAGCACAATCGTACTGCTGGCGGAAAATGTTCATTTAAATACGAGGAAATAAATTCCGCTAAAATCCGTACTTTGTGACGCGGGTCGAGAGTGCGGTATTTTTGCATTGCAGATGCCTTATTTCCCTATTCAACACTTGTTCGTAAATGGAAACCTTCAGCTGCACTCATTACGGCTCTCTCTCCAACCGCCTGGAAATATGTCAATAAGCAATATATCTGTTAGTTTCTGAGTGAATTTTTAGGAAAATTAACACAACTTCTTTTTTTTAATGATAAACACGCCCGTTTTTATTACTTAGGCACCACAGGCGGTAGCCATTGATGATACATGAAATGAAATGATATATTGGGAAAGGATTTTTTTTAAGGAAGGAAACGTTCCAGGCCTGTGTTTAGGGTACCTGCCCGGCATTTGCCACTTATAAGGACTGAGGACCACATGGAAAAAAAAACTCAGTCAGGGAGGACGACCCAGGCGGGATTCGAATCCCAGACCTCCCACTCACGAGTCCGCGCCTTAACGACCTTGGCCACCCGTGGCTGCCTATAGTGCAAAAGGATATTTTTTTCAAAGGATTTATTTTGTCGTATAGTGCGTTAGCT